>JAQPZY010001602.1:1812500-2282500 GCA_029931535.1 Margaritifera margaritifera
GTTATGAATACAATGACTTCATCTACAGTGGCAATGAATGTGACGGGTGTCTCTCACATGCCTTTCTCACACATGCAGACTGCATCACATATATATAGGAAAGATATAAATACATTATCAGGCACAGTCACAGACCAGAACAATGTCCATTCCTTTTAGTATGTTGGTATACTAAATAACTTGAAAGGGGTCAAGCAGTAGAACATTAATTTTATTCTTGAGGCACAATATTGAAGACATTATCTTAACCGGTATAACCCAGAGTCCAAACTGGAACCATAAAACCAGAAGAGCAAAGGAAACGTACTAGATTCGTTGCCTTAAAACACTCAAACCTGCTGGCCTGAATCAAGAGGAATGAATGTGGACAACATAATCAGTTCAGAAAGTCATAACCATAATTTATGTTTGATTTCTTACTAGAATAGTACCGTAAAGAGATTTTTCTAGGATATAATTTTCCGGGCAAATATTTTGACAAAAACTGCTCATAATTTTTAACTGGCATACATAGTGCTATCCTACAATTGGAGCCACATCTTTTCTTATATAAATCAATTCACTCCTTTGTTTTCAGTAATTCGTCACTGAATTATTGAATGGTTATTGTCATATGCACACGTGAGTGAGAGCGTTTAGTGACATCACTGTAGCATACTTCTCGTATTGACTTATTCAATTATTTCTATTACATGTATATCAAACCACATCTTTTAAAGTACAGTGCTTCAATCTGTTTACGGGTGTGCTCTTTGTATTTTTATGCATGTTACTTAGTTGTGTTATTAGCCTTTGATTTAATGGTTCATAAATGCTTAAAGCACTTATGCTGGGTGTTCTTTACACCGTATCGTGTCTGTTTTTACAGTAATATCCTTTCTCTCTAACGTACGAAATTTCTCGAAGATCTTTTTGCAAAGATTGTAAGATGCCATTTAATTTGTGAGATCTACATGGGGTCAATTATGTTATCAATATCTAAATATCAGATTGTCAATATTTTAGACATTTGAAAATATAGTGAAAATAACTACACATCACAAACCTACTTGTGAGAGAAGATTCCAAACATTGTGAACCAGTGCACCAGACAGAATATTCGATCAACGGAATGACTTTATTCGACTCACACATCATTAGAAAATAAGTATATCCGAAGTGAAAACATAATTTCTGCAACTTATACAGCATTAAGTGAATATGTATTTACTTTTAGCTACAAATATCCAAACAATTACGATTCGATTTCAGAAGTGATAAGCGTTCATTGTATTGTTCTAACTGAGACCTCTTTTTTACAGTGGTCAATGCAGTTTGTGAAAAAACACACGTCATAGTAGGAGGATATGTAAGCCGCATTCTACCGTATTACGAACGTCTGGGGATAGCAGTAAACCTCGAAGAAAGACCAAATGATCTAATATCAGAGGAATTGGTACTGAAAGTAATGGACGAGGAAATGTTGAAGTTTATCCTTGAAAAGATGAAGACAGAATTTCGAGATTTCGAGAAAGCTCATCGGATTAGAGTAGTAGCTCATAGCTCAAATTCTCTGACTTTCTGTCCAAATTTGAATGAGAGTTCCAGTGCCAGCGATGAGACGGCTGTAGTAATTGGGCCAGAGTGGAAGCCAAGAGTAGAGAAAGCATTCTATGGGGAGTTTCTGCACCAATTACATATGGAAAGGTTAGAAATAAAGGACGAAAGGAAGTGGATATATCTTCTGCAGACGAAAGAAGAACTCTGCAGAGAGACACCAGAAGTAAATTTGTACGAGGACCCATGTCCCCGTACCTTTAAATTTGTATCTAGGAAATCAGACGAGAATATTCTCAAATCATTGAAAGTTCAGATTGAATCTAAAGAACCACCGGAGGAATTTGTAACTGACAGCTTGGATGGATCTGGTTTGATGAAACTTAAGGCATTTGAGGTACTTGGATTCAAGGATGAAGTCGAATCTAAGACTCATGTTGAACTCAAAATTCATGTGAATGATAATAAGATTGAACTAACTGGCCCTAATAGGAACAATCAAGAAGCAAAGGCTGAAATTGCTAAGATATTAGCATCACTAGAAGAAAAGCCATGCTCTCCACCTAATGCGGATTACCTCGAAATTCTTAAATCTCCTCAATTGATAGAGCAAAGTAACCGTGAGATAGAAAAGGAAAAACTCAGAGGGATTTGGGGAATCATTTCTGATGGTGTTGATCAGAAAATGTTTATTTGCTACGAATATAGCCAGATTAATACTTTCAGCCAGATAAAAGACTTGATATTTGGACTTTTAGATACAGATGAAATTGTCATTGATGGAGATATGGACCAACAATCATTGGATGGCCTAATGACTGAAATCAGAAAAATCGAAAACTCCTTAGAGCCGTTTGCGCAAGTTAAGCTCCTGGAAGACTCAAAAAAGGTCAGAATCACATGTAGGACAGACTTGATGCAAGGATGTAGACAAAAAGTACAAGATTTCATAAATGTCCACCTTATTTGCACTTGTGAAATTTCCATGAAGGCTGCAATAGCCGATTACATGTATGATGTAATGAAGTCGCAGATTGTACAAGATTTTCAAGAAGCTTGTGGAAAAACTCCCGTCTGGATGTTCAAAGACAGTAAGTTCTACGTAACTGGTAATCAGATTGTTCATTCGAAGTGTACGAAAGTATTGTCCATGATAGCCTCTAAAGTTATAGTTACATGGAGGCCAATCGAGCGCAAAGGAATACAGAAATACTTCGCCAGCGGTGCGGGTAAGAACATGGAGTTACAGATAACTAATTGCCATTTAAAGATCCTAGGAAAAGATGAGTTTCAAAAGCAGAAAATTCGTGCAATAGCGTTGACCGAAGTAGGCCAAGCCCTAGGCATAGGAGTTTTGGACCTGTATAAGCAGCCTGTGGATGGCGTAGTGAATGAGATGAATGAAGACTTTGAACAGTTTAGCAAAGGTAAGTTATGAACGACCAAAAAAGTAATTATTATCAGACATGAAAGATGACAAAATCTAACCCAATATCGGGATTCAAAAGAAAAGGAATTAAGTCACTGGATAGATAAACTGTTCCAGTCTGTCCACCCACACAAGGATCGAAGTCAATTCTCCTCTTACATTAGCTCAATGTCAGACGTATGACGGATGTGTCATACTAATGCAGAAACTTAGAAAAATAAAATAATTTTAATCAAGAAATGCAAACTATTTTATCGAAAATATATATATATATATATATATATATATATATATATATATATATATATATATATATATAAAAGAAGAACACTGTTTCCTGTTCAACTCATTTTACCCACCGAATGCATATGCAAACAGTCTCTACTATAAGGAAGAGTATAATGACATGTTTAAGGTAGTTTTGGAATACATTCTCTACATTGTCCTCACAGTCCAAAATGTGATCATCTGAAATTTTGCGCTTATTTTGAACAATATGTTGAATAACGATTTTTCTGGTCAATCTGAGATTTCTTTGATAAATGTAATTCCTATTTAGGAACTGCCAAATGATCAAAATTAGTAATTACTCTCATGGAGTAACTTAATTTCATTGCTTCACTACAGGTGGAAAAGAGGTTGAGAGAGAAATTTCAGATTATATTAAAGCGAACGGAAAATTGACTGAAGGACAAGTATTCGTTACTGGTTCCGGCAAACTTCCATGTTTAAAGATTCTGCATGCTGTAACACCAAAATGGCGAGGTGGAGCAGAAAATGAGGATAAAACATTGGAGAAAACAATGGAAAAAATTCTCTCGACGGCTGAGTCAGAGTCACTCCGGTCCATAGCAATGCCAATGGTAGCCTGTAGGAGGTTGTTTGGATATCCAATCAGAAGAGCCTCTGGGGTAAGAGTAACTTTGGTTCTTATATTTTCCTGCCCTTTCCGTATATGGAAGCAACCAAAAGTGATAATAAGCCTTCTTTTAGCTTGAGGTAATTTCAAGTGAAATCTATAGTTCTTTTGGTGAACTTTTTATCTCTAAATTACATGATCACTTACAAATTGTATATTGCCAGGTTTTACTACCCTTGCAGACAATTTTTGGTTGATAAAACTATGAATAGGTATTTTAGACTCTTGAATGGCTCTCAAGATAACAAATAATCGAAACTGGATGAATCTACTAAGATCACGTCAATATCTATATCGCAGACAAATGTTCGTTCTTAAGCTAAACATTGATTAATTGAATTCATTTACATCGCCTATCAGGCTTCTTGTTCGGAATTCCTAGATCTTACATACTCTATACTCTAATTCCCTAGTTTTAACTTGAGAATCAGGCTTTCTTGTCTAATTACATTGGGTTAAAGCAATGTATATCTCTTGATTAATGGAAGAAACTTTGGGGACCCTCCATTGGATACATGAACACAAGTAAAATTGTGAGCAATTAATATATTAGTATCCATTAGGATAATTAACAAAACTGGACATAATATCGATAGAGAATGCATCATACACTATTATGCACCGTCTTCATTCAAATGTAATAGGTTAATCAAATAAAGTGCCGCGTTTGTTCTGTCCTTTCTTCCAGTTTTGCGAAGATGCATTTCCATTACATCACTCCGCTCTGTTGGCATTAGGGTCAAAACACACAATATCTTGCTTTTTCATTGCCACCTGTGTGCTCCTTCATAAAAACAACATCAGTCCGTGGACACTTAAACCGAAAATGTATACTTCTTCAATGCTTGCAAGTGCTTGAACAAGTTAGCAAGAAAGACGATCCTGTCCATTCACTTACAGTTGTATGTTACGTCTAGATTTTCTTACCAGATTTCCTAATCCAAAATCTAAGGATTTGGCAATCAGAACTTTAAAATGCTCTTGACCGCTGCAGTCATAACGGCGGTATAAATTCATCAACTGCTCTGAACCTACATCAATTACATTATTATTTTCTTTAAGGTCCAACTATGAACTTTCTTACAAATTTTTTGATTACATATTTACATTTATTTTGACATGGAAGCAAAATGAAAATACAAAATAAATAATTTTATGATGCATTGTCTATTTAAGGGTAGGTTGATTGTATTTGAAATTTTTTTTCTTACTTTGCTATGAAGTATTTTAATGATATTATAATAATTGAAGTCACTTTCGTGTACTCTAATATCAAGCAACTAATTTAGAACCTTGAACTGCGCTTAAGTTTATCGCACAAAAGGGTTTTTACAGCCTTTAAGACGCCCACTTGACAGCTCAAAAATTTATGTGATGTTATCTTGGAGGAGGAGAAAACTGGAGAATTCTGATGAAACCACCAGCATTTAAAGAAGATCAGGTTCCCGTACACGTGCTAGAAATAGGGAACGACCCCAGGAATGCATAGATGCAAAGTTAACACTACAATACGGTACAGGCCTTGATCATCAATTAATCGACTGATTAATGAACACTAACCAGAGCATAAGTTAACCTCCAATACAGCATGGAGTTGTATGTTTTTTGCTGATACCACTGCATATTTTTATTTTCAAAAGTTGAGAAAAATTATTTTCCACTTGGAACAAAAATCGTTGAATGTATATATTTTAAATATTTTTCTGACTGCTGCTATATATTTACAAGGACAAATTCGGCCATACAAAGTTAATATTTCCGAGCTAAAACAAAATGTAACGGTACTGCTGTGTATTACTATATAAACTATTTAAATGTATACGGTAGATTATATTTATTTGATTTTCCAGTCACATTCGAGACATTATAAACTTGGCTATGTTAGACCCACGTTACATTTATCATAAATACAGAGCCAGAGATATACCAGTATACTTACATAATTATTTGCATAGATTATACACTTTGTTTTGTCATCTCGTTTTTTCTTGAGTCTACGATAACCGATAAAAAGAGCGAGTTGCACCCATGTTTTTCTCTTCCGTCCAGACGATGGGCTGGTATTCGGTATTCAGGTAGTGAACTTCCCTGGAAAGGCCATCTATCTGCCAACCGGCCCTGAAAGAGGATTGTGGGGACTCCCGAAATATTGTTGTGTGGGGATCTGCCTCTGATTTTGATCCTCTTTTTAAAGCCAAGCAGAGCATCATTAGGTGTCTTTTCTTCAGTTTTAGGTACACAAAAATTGGGTCATTATATATGACTTCCAGTGCGTGAATAGCTTCATAATTGATTACTTCAGCTTCATCACTTCAACTGACTAATATGAGAACATTACAGCAATTTAGAGGCTAGTATATGATAGTAAATACCGGATGTACGTGATGCCTTCTTGGGACCCTGAGAAGTAAGGTACTTCCCCCAAGCACTATATATTTGTTAGAAATATAAAACGTCTGGATTTTCCTGGCTAATATAAATTACAGAGGTCCCATTTGGCAGATACGATTGGTTACATTCATATTTAGTCTGTAGTAACCAGTATAACAAAAATATTTATATGAAGATCAATCAAGAAAGTTCAGCAATCACTCCTTCTACAATTGTCGCTGAGCCTGGGCATTCTCTGTATATTGTTTGAATTGAGCTGTTGCACGTAATGTTTCACCCCAATTCGCTTTCACAGTTTGTGTAAGAAAATTAACATAGTAAAAATCGTTGCGTGGCATTGTTATTTTATAAATTTAACATGAGCTGAATGTATAATTTAGATGATAATGATGATGAAATTGATGATGATGATTCTAATAATAATAACGTTGATTGCTATTATTATATTAGTATTATTGTAGTCATCATCATCATCATCATCATCATCGTCATCATCGCTATTTTAAAATAAATACTTAAGATAAACGTTCTTATCGTGGGTTGAAATTTTGTAGACAAATAATATAAATTTTAAAAAGACATTTGACTGCATAACCGAGAAGGATCATGAATAAAAAGAGGTATACTTTGTCTGAGCTAACGTTGTGAAATGAATGTTTATATTGTTTCCAGGACATCGGTAGACGACCTAAAGAACGCTTTGGAGATAGCATGATAAACATTTCTAGAAAAACTTTTGTTGAATTTGACGTTAACATTATTTCATAGCTCAACAGTTGTAGATGCAGAGGAAAGTAAAATCGCACAAAAGAGATGATTGCTTTAGTACTTGTAAATGTCGTCACGGTATGTGCACGGATGAAATTTGTAAGATTAAACATCAACGGCACTGTCTTGATAAACTGGACATTATATTTGCGCTTCTACGTTCAATTAAATCCAAGATAAATGTTTTATATTTTAGGGGAAAATTGAAAATAAATTGAAAGTTTAGCTTCATAAAAAAGAGCAGTATATTGTTGTAAGAAAGTTAATATCTTTGATATAATCCTCTACGAAATTCAGAAAACAAATTTCTATCGTGGAATACCGTACACAGAAAACTAACAATCTGTTATCTACATTCTCAAACCTAATATGTATTGCACATCAAATCTTAAGAAGAGAAACATAACTGGTGCAATTTTCAAATTTCTTACATATTTATTTTATCTCAGATTCGGACGCAGCAGAAGTCTTTCATGTCCGTATCTCTTTTTTTTTAAATTTTAAGAATGCGCCAAATAGTCGCGAAATATTACGATTCAAAAAGTGACGTAATTTCAGTGATGTTTAACCAATAATAGTGACGTAATTTCGGAAGACAGGTTTTCTCTTGTACTGGCAAATGTATTACTTAAATCAGAGACGTAAAAGTTAAACTCGTTAGAGACTAATCTTATTATAGTAGCAGTCTAAAAATGGCTTTTCAGTTTGCCTGGAAATGAAATCACGCTTGCTATACGCGATTTCTCGCTATATCAGATCTCTTTATATGTGAAATTTACAGCATATAAAAGTACTACTTCACAAAGAATATCTTTCCAGGTCCATTGACCATTTTATCTATATTAGATTACTTAATTATAGCCGATGATCTTGAAGCGGCAGCTGGGTCAATTACATAGTAATTTGTTTTTTACCCTGCTGTACAATTGCAATTGAATTAGATGCAAATACGAACTTTTTACGACACCAAAATGTTTTAAATCGTACGTGTAAAATCTGCACGCAGGTATGGATTTATTTTGACATTAATTTACAAAATACCAATTACGTTATATCGAACCTTTGCTGCAGTTTATTAGTATTGTAGTGTAGATTCTCGGCAGATTTATTTTAAGTTTTGATGAAGTTGTTTTTCTTTTCTAGGGTTCCTATTCTTCAAAATTCCCAATTTACTACTTTGTTTTCCAATAAAATGACGCATACTTAGGGATGTTATGTTTCCCTGTCTTTACCAGACACACAATGTTTATAATTTTTCATTGAGTAGCTGAAAAAAGACAAATCTTTGATGTCACGAAATACTTTTTGCAATGAATTCTTTAACAGAAAATGTGTGTAAATTTGAATATTTCATGTCCACAATAGAATGTCTAAGATTAGATTTTATATTTTGCTTGTAAATGAACGAATCAAGTATCTTTAGGTTATGCCAGATATTACGTATTGGAAGAGAAACTTAGACAAAATATTGTATGTTTTCCGTTATACAAACTCATAATGGCTTTACTCATCGGCAGACTTATAAGTCTAAATTTCTCTTCCTTTTCAGATACTACTGCAGACGATCATCAAGCATTGTCCCACAAGGTTTAAATCTATCCGTGAAATATACATTTGTGACATGGACTCTTCTAAAATTCTAAAATTTCAGAGATTGGCAGATTACATGTTCAGATCTCAATGCTTTTCCATTCCAATGGGGCAAAATCTGACGTTTGGCAAAAGTAAGTGCATTTTGTCGACGTAAGATTTGTATTCGGAACTAATTAATAAGGTAATCAATGATGACATATAGTATTTCATTTTGAGGAATTTTAATGTTGCTAAATCATAGATCAATCTGTTTGAAGGTTTGTATCTTATAAGATTGACTTGTCTGGAGTTTGGACTGGTTTATTTTTTTAGAATGTATCTATTATATTCCATTGTAAATGTTAAAATTAAAATGCGTTTAATTATTGATGTAGACACAACATTGGTATGATAAAAATGTTTTTTATTGTGTTCAATGTATGTGTTCTCATAAAATGCATAGAGTGATAGTTTTCCTCAACTGTCCGTTTGTCTGAAGACGAAAAACATGGAGGATTTTGTAGCAATAGAAGCAGAAGTAGGATTAAGAGGAGGTGAAAGAGGAGATTAAATATTTTAATGCTTATCGTGAAAAAAAACTTTTTTCAAAAAACAAAAGTCAGTTTTGTTTCAAGATTATATTGATCATTAAAGTTAATGGGGGTATCGGGATAAAATCCGAATCAGTCATCTCTTTGGATGAGATTGTATCGACTTTTGATTGGTTTATGCTATGGATGACGTTTAAGATAAAATTATGAAATCATTTTTTTCTGTTCAGCAATGACTCAAAAACCCAACAAGAATCTCAAAGAGGGATTGCAGACCATCGTTCAAAGGAGAGGTATTAGAAAAATACCTCTGCCGGCTAGCCGAAAAATTATAATTGCTTGGGGAGACTTGGCCAAATTGTCGGACTGCACACCACCATTAAAGGTAATAATTCCACTGAATGTCTGTTTACCTCATATTTGGCGAGAGTTTGGATGTCTTAGCGTGTAAATATTCTTCTCTTTTAAAATCTTACATGTAAAAAATTCAGAGGAGGGATCAAACATGAAGAGGCAGTATCATTCCGTCGACTAAACGCTCTAAGTGTGTTGATTTGTTTGTCAGTTTCTTTTACGTTTCTTTTAAGTTTTCACGTTGTTAACGTGATATTACTATTCTTTATTATGTATCCTGTGAGCTGTATAAACCCGTACCGTGAAGATTTATAGGTTACTGCATTTGTATGGGAAAATATGAACGAGTTTTTCTGAGTTATACTGCATGACGTTAGGAGTGCAGTATATCTCAGACAAACGAGTTCATATTTTCCCATACAAAAGTAGTAACCTTTTTATTATATACTCATTTGTTTTTCTCCTTTATGCTCAATAATGAAAAGAACACACTACAAGAAAAAAAAGTAATTTACTTTCTGATGCAGTCCAAAGTAAATACACAACCGTAGTTAAAACAATACACAGTAACAGTATTCATGCGCACACAGCACCGCCCAGCGACCTTTGAACTTGGCAGCGTACCGCGCGCTCAGTCAAACGTTTAAAAAATAAATCCCTGTTTGCTCTATTTAAAATTGAAATTTTGAGTCATATTATGAATGAATACGCCTTGGAACAACTTTTCCAGTTGGTCAGGAATGGAGTTATTTTGTTTTTCTGTCGATCCAGCTAAATTCTGCTTATCAAGTTGTGATGGATTGGGGTTATTAGCTGGATCGATTCCGTACGATGTACATGTGGCTGCAGGGACTGGCGTTGACAGCAAGCTGCATATGTGTTTCTGTTCTGCTATTGATAGTTTGGAATCATAGGCTGGAAAAATATGAAAGTCTTTTTTAGTTTAAATTCTCAAGGAGATGCAGGATTAACTATTTTTTGTTACGGAAGTTCAAATTCATTTCGTTTTGGAGTGCAGTAAATTCTCCTTTGGAATGTGATTTCTCTTGGAAATGTAGTCTAGATTGCAGTGCAATTTCGCGTCGTGGATCAGAAATTACATGTTGAAGAAATCCAATTTGCAGAAAGGTAAGTACATTTATTGACAATCTTATTACCATATATAGCTGACATATTGTTATGTCCTGTCACTTGCATGATCTTTGTTGGAGGGACCCCACCTACATAACCTATATGACCTATACTATAAATCCAAACATTTTATCCAAAAATTGAAACAGGGAAAATTGCAAAGCGGCTGGGGTGTGAGAGCCCATATCGCCAGCTGAAAACAAGGCTTCTTAGTTATCTTGGCTTATTGGCTCCGAGGAACTTGCTTTTATACCAAAAACCCCCTTCTTTAGTTGTATTTTTTCGAATTTAGTGCTTGGACTGACTTGTAAAATGGGCGGTCTCTGAGAGAGACGGAATATCCTTTTGCCATAACATACCTTTCAATGATATTTTTATAGACTCTAGAGAGCATTGTTCATAGCCTGAACCATAAGCTAAATAAGTTTTTAAATGATCAGAATGATATTTTCAATACTGCATGTCTCACGTTTGTTGTCATAAAAAATGATAAAGCCACCGCTGGACATTGCGAATATAACGTTCAGTCGCTTGCTTGGTTGAAAGTTTCTTTTGTGACTCAGTGAAGTCATCGACATCGTCAGCTTTATCATCTCAACTTTCAAATGACTCAAACAGCTTGCTTAGTTCATCCACAGACAAATCTAATAAAGCAAAAGCTCCGGTGTCTGCCACATGAGCGTACATTGTTTGTTTACAATAAAAAGTAGTTCCTAAACTGCGATACTATTTTTACACACACGTATCGTGCAGTATCAAACCGTGCAGTATGGAGAAATACTGCACGATTCTGACAATGCAAAGTTAATGGAGAAAAAAAGGAATATATAATAAGTTCTCTTCTTTGTCATAGTTTTTATGTGTAATTTTCGTCTTTATTTCCCGTTTGATAAGATACCTTAACAAGATTTGTTGAAATGCATTATGCCGCATTCAGGCTCCAAATAATACATTCACATATTGTGTTTGAAGTGAATCTGTATTTCTTTGGGGGGGGGGGATTTGCTAGATTTATCAGATTATTGAGTTAAGTCTCGTTCTAACTGTAATAAACTTTTCTTTCTATTCGTTGAAACAGTTGAACAGAAGTAATAGCATAGTGCCTAATGATGACCACAAATCTATTGTTTCTTTACGGTAGATTGAATTTGTTATATACTTTGAT
This sequence comes from Margaritifera margaritifera, assembly GCA_029931535.1. NCBI lineage: Eukaryota > Metazoa > Mollusca > Bivalvia > Unionida > Margaritiferidae > Margaritifera > Margaritifera margaritifera. The sequence goes on from JAQPZY010001602.1 coordinate 1,824,317, forward strand.
TCTGACAACTAGGCGTTTGTAAAAAGAAATATATCTTAAACTGATAATTTGAAATCAGTAGCCCGAGGTTTGTTCTGAAAATACATACTGGTCTCTTAGATCTAGAGAAATAACTGTCATCTCAAAAGAAACTGACTGAGTGGTTAATGGGGTCGCTGTTTGTGTGTGTGTGTGTGGGGGGGGGGATACAAAGGGGCAATAGAAAACTCCACTCTTGGCCATCTTGGATTGGGTCACTATGGGGAGAAAGGGGAATTTAATGTCAGAAACGTCCATAGGATTAACATTAATATGTCACTATGAGGGGACTCTGATAATATAAAGCCCGATATGCATCCGTTGACGTAACGTGGGAGAAACACGTTAAATATTCCAAAGTATTATAATGAATAGCATCAAGAAAAGGTGTGTCCAAGATCATGACCGTATGGCCTGAAGTAGTTTGCTCAAGTTTGCGCAAGCGCAAAAGAAAATATTTTTTGCCCATGCGCACTGAAATTTAAATAAATTACACAAAAATATTTTGCGCATGCAGATTTAACGAAAACTTACCAAACAAATTTTTCATTACTTAAAACAAAACAAAATTATTGTTATTGATAGTTATACATACACATGCTAATGAACAACACATACACTGGATACTCTAGATCGAACAATATGGTACAAAATAATGGTGGAATATTTCACACTAGTCCACATCATGGTTGACTTGAGAATGCATTACACAATAGGCGAACGCAGTGTTTTATATAGACTGGTCACGGATTGAAAATGAATTTTGGGCTCATCCAGTCCGAACTCGTGCGATATAATTCAGATATGGCTTGTTTTGTTTCCACCAGTCAAAATACAGGGGAACGTCTCTCTTTATATATATATATATATATATATATATATATATATATATATATATATATATATATATATCGTCCGAGTGTGGAGCAGTTCTTTTACAGTATACATGGCTGAGTTTATAATAAAGATGTGTTGGAGTGCTTCTGCAGAGGATTTCTATACCAGGAGCGACAGTCCTACTAACTCCGCTGTTGCTAGTATAACTCTAAGGATGTCATCCTCTTTTCCAGATAATGAATTTGATTGGATTTGGGTTTCTGTGATATTTTGTTAACGCAGGAATTTTGACGGCATCTCTTTCTACATCGCTACCTTTACCAAAATACGACACATTTAAAAAATAAAGAGAAAGAAGAGCTAGAGACAGTTTTACAACTACAGAAAAAAGAACAGACTATGATACAACAGCTACAGCAAGAGGAAGAGACAAAGCAAGAGCTGAAAATCATGAAAGGCGAACAGAGCAAAGTTAGTGAAAACAGAACTTCAGAAACTGTAAATATGTTACAGAACATTCTGGCTGGCTGAAACAACTGAGAACGATGTATGAAACTTCTTTTATTAAGCCTAAGAAAAAGAGACCTACACCGCCAAAGAATTCCAAACTCTCCATGACATCCGCATCCAGTACTCCAACTAATACGGTAGCAACAACTACGACAGCCGCTATGGGACTCAAACGAGGGAACGGATTAAGACAGTTGCAGCTGTTCATGGAAAATCCATGTTCATGGAAAATCCATGACTTTTTTTTCATGGCTGCCCATAACTATCAGAAAAGAGATACTACTCAATCATTGTAAATTCCAAAAAATCCCCAAAAGTAGTATGTTTGTGTGTGTATCTTTATAAAATAATAATAATTATAATAGTAATAATAATCAGATCAAGACATTTCTTTTATTTACTCTTATGTTTTGGTTTATTCTCATAAAATAGGAATCACAATAAAAATTCAATTATTTTACAAGATGTGCATTTCACTTCCTGTAAATCTCTCAACAGAAATGTAATATGGGTTGCTCTTCCATCCTCAGAGGTTGAAAATCTAAATGGAACTGAACTATATCATCTTTACACATATGGATTATATATATATATATATATATATATATATATATATATATATATATATATATATATATATATATATATATAAATATATATATAGTGCGAGAGTTTACACAAGTCAAATAAAACTTCAAACGATCACACAACTCCAAGAAGAAGCAACAAACAAAGCGACAACGACGTTCTGTGTCACCCAATACCATGAGAGAAGTTTTGGCAGAAGTTCACCCTATCGATTTTGAAGAGGAGATGAACGATACATATTCACTGCCACAGCCAGTATCAAGATCATCCTGGTCAAGATTGTTCAAGAAAATACTTTTGGTAGCCCCCTGAGGATTATTTTCATGTTCAACAAGTTGGCTTCAAGAAAATGTCAGACCACCGCTTACACTTACTCAATCACATTTAGAGACTTCAAGAACCAAGTACCCGCAAAGAGAGCGGCTACGTTTATTACCGAATTTCTGCCGAGTTTAAGATCAAGATAGTTTGCGACTTTCTATCACTCATTGCTCTTAGAAATCTCCTATCTAGATCGAATTTAGTAAACCTATTGTATTACCACCTTCCAAAATCATGTACAAAATTCAACACGTAGAATAATCGAACGACGGATTGACATAACCGACACATTCCTAACTTTTGCGTCGTTTATCGATCTACCACAAATGTATTCACGAACCTTTATTTTATCACTGTCAGCACTGTAGCGTGCTTTCATGTGTGTGTGTGTGGGGGGGGGGGGAGGTGAACAGATATTTCATGGATCGAATACTCTCTCTGATTTTGCTCAGTGGATCTGGAACCAACAGACGAATGGGACGGAGAGGGATCGTACAACAACTATCCTCAATACGCTACAATGATCGCTCAAAATTTCTCGGGGTATGATGGACAGTTTTTTAAAAACATTTTATGGAAAAAGATACTAAATTTGAACTAGTCACCATAAATGGAGCTAATATTATTTACATGAAAGTAGGAACAGTGCAGCTTAAAAATTTTCTATGAGTTACATGGCTACGCATTTGAGTTAAATGGACAAAAGGTAAAACGATTGGAATGACTCAAATGGCTTAAAGATATTTTCCTCACTTTTTCAATACCAAAGACAATCAATAGGTCGTGCTACCCCATTTGCCAGAGGCACACTACTACGACGCAGACAGTATGCAAGCGAGCGGAGAAGAGGGAAGGTTTCCATGCATGGTACCAAGTCCACTCTTCAGATGCTTTTGATTTTCAAGAAGAGATGCTGATGTATTGATTGTCCGATATAGACAGTTTACGACGTTTGTGTGGAAATTTTCTACAGTCATTCCGAGAGAACAATCCATTGAAGAAAACTTCAGCTATTGCTGAAGCTTGTGCATAGGTGTACCTAAAGAATTTTATACCCGAGAATACATTAGCTATTGTAACACCTCAATCCGTGAGCCGTCGGTATTCGGGGAAGGCTTTGTGCTGGTTTACTTTACTTGTGCCTGAAGCGGTGGAGTAAAGAAGATCGGTCATTACTCCGTCGATGGTTCAGATTTTGAACACCCATATATATTGTACGAATTTCATGGATGTATATGGTACGGATGTCAAACGTGTTATCGAGACTGAAAAATTTAAAATCCGTATATAGGTTTGACCATGGAATATCTGTACAAAAGAACTCAGCAACAAAACCAATGTCTGTAAACTCTGGAATGTCTGGAAACGCATGGATATTACGTGGTGGAAATATGGGAAGACGACTCCGATTGACGTTTGAGAACTTGGGCGCGTCGACGAAGATTACGATGTGGTGGACATCGAAGCTTTGAATCCTCACGACAGTATTAGCTTGGAGAACAGACCAATGCGACACACTTGTTGTACGAGGCATACGAATCTTTAGGAGACAACTGAAATAGAAAGAAAATCAAATATATCGACGTGTGTTTGTTGTACCCTTGGGTCTCTATATGTGCTCAATTTCCAACAGGTCGCCCTGGAAGTTTGACAGAACATATTGACGTCGAACACATTCGTTATTATGAATTTTCTGATCAAATGTTAAGTTCTTCCATGGACGAAATTGTACCATCACGTGATGCCTCGTCATAACAACGGAAAACTGATGTTTCTATTATGTTATACGTTCCTGAAACCTATAATCAGATTAACACGAACCCTGTTGTTACGATGACCAAAAGCTAGCCTTGACAATAACTAGGGTGAGTATGGAATTATTTCATTCTCTCGATCGTGGATACCATTGGTTAAAACTATACGAAAATTGACACTTTTCTAACACAGAACAATACCGAAAGGACTATAGCTCGAATTGAAGGATTTTATTTTCAAGATACGTCAACGAGTTTCTCAAACTGAAATAAGAAGCGAGCAAGTATCCCTCCTGGTGTCACTCCCAAGAATAAAAATACCAATTCAAGCAATATTATAGATCCATAGAAGATATCGAATTAGAACACGCCGAATGGAACGAAGGAAAACAGATTTTTTAAAGTCATGCTGAACTATTTGTGGAACATTGGCTCAGCGCCCGATGATACTTAAGAGAGCATCCGTGTCAATACTTTCCGTTGATCGATAACGCAAGAAAACTTACTATACACATCGAATTGGAATCGTAAAGATTTTATCCTGGTGAATTACGAAGATGTCATCTAGTTTGTTGAGCCTAACGAGTTTGCCAAGGTGACAGCCAATGCTCTTTTAAAATTGTAATCTGTAGAACCTTTAGGGGACCGCGTCATCTACTTTGACACCGATTTGCTGCAAGTGCATCGATCGCTATGGGAGAAATCACCCTCACATCGAAAGCGAACGTTTAGGAACGTGGACCTACAAAAATTCCGAATATACTATTGAGTTCTGTCATTGATGGACCCAAACATTATAAATACTAGTACCGATAAAAGTGAGGACAACTTCATACCAAATGCAAAGTGAAAGAACAGACACTGAACTATCCTTGCAGTCAAGTCGTAAACTTGGATGTGTTAAAAGAAGCTTTAAAGTCAGGAAAGGATAAAGACTTTCGCGACACATCTCACGAACTAAACAAGACTGTTCGTTTGTCAGATCACCAAGAAGTGAGTTAACCCTTGGAGACAGTGTACCAGATTGTCTGCTGGAAACAGGTGAAACGTATCTATCACAACACTGTACCGTACGGATACCACCCTCCAGTATAAAAAATGGAGAGTTTCAAGGAACAAATAGCATTTTCAGAAGAGTTGTCCATACAGAAACTTGAATTTCACACAGAAACAAAATGTGATGTACCCTACCAAAAGCTGAATGAAGTAGTGTGTGATGCAGTGCTCTGCGACAAAATGGATGTTGTACCCTACGACAATAATGATGCTGTGCCCTGCGACAAGAGTGATGCAGCAAGATTTTGCTCCACTTTAGAAAGTGATACTTCCAATTGCCAGTTTACGGATCCACACAGTTACTAGTCACTTTTTCACACCACATGCTCTTTGGGAATCACAAATAAAAGAAGCATATTCGGTTCCCGTTGCTTTGCTATTCTGATTGTGTCAGTCGATTCAACACGTTCGAAGGGAAATGTCCAAAAATATATCGATGGACCTACTCCCAACATTTTAGCTAGAGCAGGATTTGCATGGTTGGAACAAGGAGACCAAGTACAGTGTTTCAGTTGTGGCTTGAATGGGAGTATAAAGACACAGTTTACCTCCGCGCTGTCGCTACCTTTTCTTGTTTGGTCCAGATCAATATCCTCGTGGATACTTTAGAATCAAGATTCCTAGTTTACCTCCTGAGCTGCAAGAACGCATTTACCAATATGTTGTGCAGATTCAAGTGAAACGCAAGCTAAAATACATTCTATATTTTTAAATTATTGCTATTTCAATAGTATAAGAAAGTTGATTCTCTGAAAAAAACTATGACAAACCCAAACCTCGACGTGGGTTTAAGGATCGCACTGACACGACTTCTGCATACAGTGTTGCACCGAATTCCGTACGAGGAAGTCGATGATAAGATTAAAGACTTAGAGGATTACCAAGTGCTTTTAAAGTAACTCATTCCATAGGATAATACTACTCCCTTGAATCTGGGACGACGTGTCGTGTGTGTGTTTGTGACTATATTTCTTGCATTTCTTTTACCTGCGGATTCTCGTTGGCGCATGTATCACCAGTTCAGGAAAAGACATGACGACACAACTTTGTTCAAGCAAAATCATTCTGTGGAAAGTCATGCGGTTGGTGATTTATCTCAAACACCGCGGTGTGAAGAAGAAATTTGTCGAGCTTTGTCTTTAGTTCATAAAGCTATGAATTGTGTATCGTTAATGATGTACATCGACAGAATTTACATTGGAATGATGTACGTGACGGCAAACGTCTTGGATTCAGTGCTTGGAAACAAGACGTAGTTCACTATGCATAAGTACTGAGTTAATGTTTCCACCATGACCCATCACAAAAAGAAAAACCGTGACGTAAGATCGTGCTGTGACTGACACACAAGAAAGAAAAAAAAAGAATTCTATTTTAGAATTCGCTGTGACACGATGTTTTATGTGTTGCTGTCTCTATTGCCAAAACGATCGTTTCTGCATAAAATGGTATGTGTCCTCTGTTTTATTCTCAGAATTTTGAACAACTCCAGAGTTATCGCTGCATCCTTCTTTCTCAAAGTGATTGAAGAAAGGTCAGATCGTCAAAATTGGGAGGCACTATGTTTTCGCCACCGCTTTAACACGCTGCTTGACGGTATTAAAGTTCGGACAAAATCAAATTTGTCAAAGTTTTTCTAAGCGCAAAATACTTTTGTTTGTGTGCCCTCGATAGCGCATCGTGTGGTGTAACAAAGAGTGGTAATCGGATTACTCGTCACTGAAGAAAATTCAAGGATAATTGATTGTGTTTGTACAAAGTATTGCTCGCGAAGGCGATAGGATCGTGTGTAACTCCACCCAAACGCATCTGGTCATCTTTTATGACACGTTAAGAGAAGACGAAGAAGAAATTAAACCTTGGTTTACATGAACCCAAAGCTAGTATTATTTATATTGCCCAAAATGTATTTCAACAAAGTAAAGCCCATTGCATCATTAGTCTCAATGCCCATTATATGGTGTTGTTCAAAAGTCCTAGAGACAAATTCCAGGTACAGGTGCAGACTAAATAACTAGGATCGCAATGGCTGAATTATGCTTATGACAATGCTACACGATTACCAAACGCCTATTTACAGATCAATTTAAAACCCCAGATTATTTGAGATTTTGTACGCATTTGTTTCACGATTGATATCATTAAGGAGGTCCAGGGATTTACGCATCGGCTTCCTCTTTTTCATTTTTCATCTAACAAAGTATAAAACTACCATTCACTCATTTCATTTCTGGCATTATTCAGCGTGAGCTCCTTCCAATCGAATCCAAACTGATTCGTCCATTGTACGTCATCAGTATTTGAAAATAAAACTACAGAAAAACAACAAATGCACAAGTGCGTTCGCATTTGTTAGAACCAGGTCGCAAAGAAGTGTTGCGATGGTTTTCTTTTACGGTATGTCAATTACTAAAAGAAATCATTTACATTTCTCATCAAACGCAACTTTTTTTCCAGAAAAGCATAAAGCAGCCTTGACGCAACTTACCGATCTAAGAATCTATACACGAACTAAGAAGAAAAACTATCTTGAAACCGGGGGTGGGGGTGGAAGTGAATTTCTAGTAGGAGTCCTTATTATTTCACTTCCACGATGGGGTCTCAAGACAGTAGCTAATGAAAGTAAAAAACAAAAACAAACAAACATCAAACATCAAGAGAAAGACGAAGTAGAGAAGTGTGGTTAGAACACACCCAAAATCTGCTCCCTAGAAGACGAAAACTACGATTTTGCCACCAAGAAAGAGAGGTAGTGCTAACAGAACGGAAGCGTACTCCTTGAAACCTCTTCCTGTAATAACATTGACATCCCCAGCTGTTTCCTCCTCCTCCTCCCTCCCCCTCAAAGTGTATGTCTGCATGCTGTACGACGATGGTTACAAGAGCATTTGACGAACACATAACACGAACCGATTAGAAACAAATTTCCAAGAAGTCAACTGAAGGTAGCAGGAATTGATCATCAATGGCACTCCGATTTAGCGGAAGTTTGCCATTTGGCTTCATGCAATCGAGATCACAAATATTTGTCTTGCGTGACTGATATATTTTCAAAATCATAATGGATGGTCCCATTGATTTTCAAAAGAGGTTCAGTGTTAGCACGAACTTTGAAAATTGTGTTAAAACAAAGTGGTTGACAACCTCAGCGATGGCAAACAGACAAAAGCACTGAATTCCTCAATCAATACTTTCAAAAAGAATTGATAAAACGGCACATTCATTTTTTCACCACTGAAAATCCTTTTTTATTAACGCTGTCCAATCTGGAGCTGCAGTGACTCAGTGGTCAGCATGCCGAACTCGTGACCGAACGAACGCGGGTTCGAATCCTATCATAGCATCAGCCCGGGTCGACTACCATGGTGTGTCCTTGGGCAAGACACTTTGCTCTAACTGCCTCAGCACTTAATGACCAACTTTTATTTCTGTGCCGTAAAACACCAAACCATTATAATCCTATGGCACATGTCACATGTTTGTTCCAAGATAAGTCAACATACGCCCACCGGGCCTTATATCATCAGAGCCCCCACCCCCACCCCCATGACATTCAAATGTTAATCATATGGACGTTTTAATATTAAATTCCCCTTTCCACCATAGTGACCCGATCCAAGATGGCCGTAGAATGGATTTTTCCATTCTTCCTATAGCGACCCCACTATAAATGCGGCTTTCTTGTTAGTCCGGTTGGATAGGTTTTTGAAGTTACGAATACGACATACTTCTGGCACAAACTTTAATAGGGCATATGCAATCTCGTTTATACATGGCACTGGGATAAGGAATGGAAGTCAATGAAGGGCACTCAAAGAATATGGTATGTCATGAGGGACATTTTCATGTATACGTCTTATCATACACGTTCTTGTGTGCGTTAGCGCTGTTTAGAATACGAACAAGAAATCTGCCGTACAATACAGACGCTTGCGCTACTATTTTCAGCCTGCAAGGGGACTATGCTTTTGTGCAGCTGTATTATTCTGTACAGCCTCCAGTTTGACAAATTCCATCCTTTGTCCAGAAGAATGACGCATATCTTTTTGTAAAGCTTCTCTTTTTTTTCTCTCTCTCTCTCTCAGTTTCCTTTCTCTCAAGTATTCTTCTTATTCTTATTCGATAAACGAGACACAAAGACAACACAGAAATATATTTTCTTTGTCTTCTCGATTTCTCGTCTCCTGGGCGCAGTGTGTCCATTGGTTCAACGTAATAATGCCCTTTAATGGTTTAAAGATGAAGGCTGCGAATTGCCATATATATATATGACTAAAATGCACATGCAAGCATGGCCTTTTTAATCAAAAGAGTTTATACGTGCATTGTGATATTGATAGGGTAAGTCTGTGCATACAACATACCTTGGCTCGATTTAAAATTCAGTGTAACAGAAAAGAGGGCAAAATGTATTTAAGATTTAAATGAAAACTGTACAAATATATATGCCCAACTGAAATAATATATATTACAAATACTTTGATTCTGATGCAGCAAATTAAGGAACACCTAAAAGTGTTGTAAATGACATTCAATGTGATGACTGATGAAGTTTACGATTAAGATCATGTGGATCAATAAAAACGTCATCGGTTTCATAAAAGAGCATGCAACGCAAGTCATAAAACCTTTGACAGCCGCAACTGGACTTCATAAATAGACAGGTTAGATATTTGTTCTCAAAATTTCGCACAAAAAAATCTGGTAGTCTCATTGCTCCACCCTCCAACCCCACTCCCATCCCTATCTCCGACTCCCACAAAAGTACAAATCAATCAAGTCAAAAACCTTTGAATGCTTTTATCTCTCCGTTATCGTACCACAGATTTTGATATTTTCCTCCTTGTAAATAGATTTCCAACCAAAGTAATTTTTCGTGTTTTTCAATGATTGCATCTGTGTTTTATATTTCGTAGGGTAATTAACATGATGTACTAAGTACTAATATATAATATAGATAAATAATACACTGGCTACTTTATAATGCAATCCTTTCTAATACAGGCGACAAGATTTAATGATTCTTTGACCTGTTACAATTAAATAATTTTTACCTTCTGCTTTTAATAGGCGGACATCATCGTCAATCCTACTACCTCATTTCCTGATTTAAGTGATGATATCGGAAATGGTCTGAAAGCAGCGGCCAGTAACGGCGGAAAGTTTGACTTGGAATCAGTATGCAAAAAGAACGAGCCGCAAGGGGGGCTACAGACAGGCTTTTGTGTGGCAACTAATACACCGCATATGTCGTGTGAAGAGATCCTTCATCTGAAGATCGAAGACGATTGGAGCAAAATTAATGAAGAGGTTTGCATTCACGATATATAGACACAACCTGTTTGACTATATTGCCGTTATTTTATATAAAGTTCTTTTATAAAATCATGTATCCATACATACAATGTGGGGTCTGGGGATAATCGTTATCTTCTCTGTTTGTTATATAGATGTCAATTTGTAAGTTTCATCTGATGTATATGACATGCGTTTCAAAAAGAAATCCTTTTGGTCTGTGCATATATGATTAGCCAATGAATTCTTGTTCACCTAGAGTCCCTTCCTTAGATCTTGTTCCATACTGTGTGAGCGATAAGCGCATGGCTGAGTGGGTTAGGGCACTGGAGATTGAGATATGGGTGATAGTTGTTGTTACTCACAGCGCGGGTTCTATTTCTGCCTGAAGAAAATTGTAAGTCTCATTCCGTTGGATTATCTCTCTCTCTCTCTCTCTCTCTCTCTCTCTCTCTCTCTCTCACACACACACACACCTTCTGCAAATTGGCCGCATCTTGTACCAATAAAGCCCTTGTAATGCTAATTAAACCTCTTGATACTGACCATCTCCATAAACTGGACAAAATGTTTTGTCCTAACGGTTTTTGGTTGAGGTCAGTTCTTCTTCTTCTCTCTCTCTCTCTCTCTCTCTCTCTCTCTCTCTCTCTCTATATATATATATATATATATATATATATATATATATATATATGAAACCCTACAAACTTACAAAATCGCTTCTTTTCTTTACATGCAGGGTTCTTTGTATAAGAAACCAAAAGTACATGATAGTGTTAAATTATGTCCAAAAATATCCAACTAGCGTGATGTGATGTAGCACAGATTATACATTTTCATCAGTGTGTGCCAAAAGTTGCGGAACTTATCCGGAAAAAATATTCATCAAATAATAATGTTTAATATGCGTGAGGTTATTATTAATTCATGTACATACTTGCAAATCTGATAATAAAAGTATATTGTATTTCTGTTCCAATAGAATGTATGCTATTTTTGTGGAAGATAAAACTACACTTTTGACATCAGAAAAAATATGGTACCAAAAGCTAATTATTTTCGCTCTTTTTATTGGCATCTAGTGTCTTTCTCCTAAATTTCCCAAAGCGGTTAAAAGCCGAATATTTCTTTCACGTCATTACAATCTAATTGCACTTTACATTTTTAATTAGAAAGAAATTACAAATATTCATTTATTTACTCATAACACTTTGGAGAATCCATTCCCAATAAGACTTTCAAGCGATGAAATAATTTAATTGTATTATTTCAGACAAACAATAAGCCTTAATTCATGAATAGAAAGATATGCCCATAAATACGTTGTCTACAATATGACTGAACGGTCACATACATTTTGTGGCAAAATGTAGGATGTACTGGCACCTCGACAATTCTTCGTAGCATTCAATAAGTGAAATAAGTTACCAGCGGACATTAGAGAATGGAATTAAGTGGAGAGCCATCTTATAGTGTGGTATATACTTAGTAATTAGCGGTATTTCGTAACAAAGGTTTTCGCTCTGAGGTGGAGTTTAAAATACATCAGATATTATATATATATATATATATATATATATATATATATATATATATATACATATACATATATATATTTATATATATATATATATATATATAGAGAGAGAGAGAGAGAGAGAGAGAGAGAAAGTGCACTTGATAAAAATTGCATAACATATCAATGTGTGAGTGTGTCTTTGCGCGCTTGTGAGTACTTTGATAATGTATCTTTCGATACGATCAGTCTTAAATTTTAAAACATTTTTAATATTACGATTTTCGTACATCACTATTATGAGTTATATGACGATGACATTAAGTTATATAATGAATTAGCATTACACCTTGTATAAGAATAGTTCTAGTATTAATCTGTTCACAACTCGAGAAAACCCATTCGTTTAATGCCGTTGATTCCTGGAGATAAACTGACAGCCTACATCAAGGTAACAACGCATGCCAGTTTCCCTTTGGTACCAAATGTGACTATTCCGTGAAGGCTTCACGGGTCACATAGGATCAGATATTAGGTTCTGCAACTGATTACCCATGCCCGCTTAACCACTTGCCTTCTCGGTTATTCTCATCTGTGATTTATTATACGTAGGTAGGTGCCAGAGGTAGGGTGGGCCCCTCTGGTGACAAGAATTGACCCGATTATCCGTATCACTCCTTCCCTCTTAATGTAGTCATCTCCCTGGATTGCGCCAATCCACTGAGTTTACACCCCTCCACCATCCACCTTCCCCGAGCCGCGACAAATTGTTTTTAGCACAAGTAATAACAGGAAAATTGGAATTGAATCAATGCATGTTCACGTTGCTCACTGTAAAGTCCAACAGGCAATGGATATCGAGTAAATTCAACATTTATTTTAAAGCCCAAATTCTTTCAACTGTATCCCATTACCATCAGCCAATGCAGGTCTTATGTCCGATTTCATTTTTCTCTAAACGCACAGAATGTCAAAGAAACGTATGTTCATGTATATACACCACTAACTACAATTATCTTTTGATGTGGAATATATCTTTCAGCCTGCACTGCGCCGCCCTATTCTGCTCCTCAAAGTTTAAATCTCTTCTTTAATCTAGTATGCCAAGAGTCTGTAATTAGAACATACAAAAAACCAGCAAACAAGATTTCACAGAAGCGTTATAATCTTTTTAACTTATACATTTATGGGAGGATTGGTGGATGAGAAATGTGTGTATGACTTTAAAAGTAAGTTTATTTGCTGGGAACTGTATTTAAACAACCTGAAGTTTAGATCTTACAATACTCTGAAGCCATAAATTCAACAATGCAAACTGTTTTTCGTGTAAGCTAATACATCTTTTCTAGAACATATGCTGCATTACATTCAATTATTATTAATCCAGAGATTAGTATTAATAGCAGACCTAGTACAAGCCTACAACTAGTATTAATTCTGAAATACCAAGACATCAGGAAATAGTGGGATAATCTTGCAACAACCCTGGAAATTAATTGGTATTTCTTGTTTAAAAATGAGACAATTTCCATATTTGCCTGTACCATTTACAGTAAATAAATAGCCACCTCACATTAAATGCTATGGCAACTATATGAAGTAACCTTCCAAAGCAATAGTGTAGCAGATACATACATGTATCCTGACAGCAACACTTCACAGTCTTTACTTTACTGGTACTGATGGGATTTAATCATTGCTCTTGTCTATTTATTATTTTGCTTGTATGTGTAGTGCTAAGATCCTATACTAACAGTTGAAGCTGATTAACACTCCGCCAGTGGAACTAAGTGTTTTAAAAACTGGGGTTATGTGGCTTAACTAGCAGGCTGAAACACTAGTATAAAGTGTATATCGAGCTATAACGAAATTTATAAATGGCAGATGCCAGTTAGTTCACTTTCTCACAACAATCGCTGCCAAAATGAGGACGCAGGCGTACTACGTGTATATGGGCGAATTTAGTGTGAGGAAAGACGACTTCCCAGTAAAGAATACGCACAGAATGTTGTCTTCATGTTTCTGTTTACAGTGGTAAAAAAAACCTTAATAAGTAGGCTGTGTCATTGAAAACCAAGCATTCTAAGTAAATCTAGGTAATAAACATGAAGCTCGTTGTTACAATATCTTCATAAATTTGCAACAAACAATTATTGTTATTGTTGGTAGTAGTAGTAGTAGGTTTGTAATTTCAAAATATATTCAGATTCTTGTCATGTAAAATGTGAATAGAAGTAGACCTATGTCCGAGTTCAACATCGTGATTTAAGCGCGAGATAAGATCGTTCTTGGCTGTCTTGTTGTTTCATTAAGATTTCCTCCTTAGCAAAGTCAAGGCAAGACTAGTTACCCGTTCAATGTAACGATGAGATTTCCAACTCTTTCTAATTAAAAGCATTGCTAAAATGCACTTTACATATGCGATTTTCATATAATCCTCATAACTCTCTAGGATTCAAGTAAAGTAAAGGTAATTTCTTCCTAACGTTCTGTGTCAATTTCAGGTTCCTCCTGATGCATCATGAATGATCTGAAATAGTAACGTAATAAAAGTTTACATGTATCATATCAAATGAGGCGATTCTAATAGGGTTCCCATAATCAGTCTCTGATATAAATATGAAGTTTATTTCATAACCACCTACTTTACTTCTGCGAGATAGCATAAAAAGAAGGTAAATCTGACGTGGAGCATGCTGGACTGTATGGTTCGAAAACAGTTAACATCATAGAGATGCAACAAGTAGCTTAATTTTGAAAAAAAATTACTGTTGTAAAGATAACACATAAAACACTATTGGTCAGTCTAAACCACTAATTTTGTTGACATAAATACACTCTAACCTAATAGACTGTTATCCACAGTAAGGGTTTTGGAGACAAGTAAGCAACAAGGTTACGACAAAAACAATTCTGGACATTTTTCCTTTGGACATGCTGTAAATATAACTTTGCCCGTAATGAAAAGTGAGTACTACATCTGTGATGTACAGTATAATGAAGATCCATATATTGCAAAAAAAGACTGTTTGCGACAAAATGATGCAATATATTTGAATGCTGAGTAAGCAAACAAAAATAACCAGTACTGCTGTGCAAAATAAGTTTCAAAATAAGACAAAAGGAGCTTTAGATCCCTTTAATATCAGCAATGAAGCAACTTGCTACCCAATGACTCCACATGGCGCGAACTTATCTAGCTATGCTAAGACAAAAGTGGAAACATATTGCAGTTTGTCGCTAGATAGTTTTTCCAGGATATGTTTATTGCCGTGACTACCGCACTCTACCGATCATCGGACAATGTAGTTTCGCTTCGCTACGTAAACACACACACACACACACACACACACACACACACACACACACACAAACACGTTATTTAAGCACGGATATACATAATCAATTCATTTCGAAAAGACATCCATATTGTACATAGTAAACTGGATTATCTCCCTTATATCATTCTTTCATGAATGCGAAATACTCTACATCTAAGCTAACAAGTGTTTCCGGAATGTATACTATTTATCTCGTCTGTGCTGCATTAAATCCAGTTAATCTGATCATTTGTAATAGTATGTATAACATAAACTGATGCCTCGATAGATTTACGATTTTTCTATGTGTATTTTAAAGAATATGATACTTTTTCTCTAAAAATTCCATAATGTTTGTTTCTTTATCAGAATGACATAATCACAGAAATCCTCGTCTTGTACCGAGTGTTTGACCATCTCATGGTGATATCTCTATGCAGAGTATATAATTGTAATCCTCTTTTCTTCCGTGATGCACAAGTCTCAGCAACCATAATATCACAATGAAAATCTTTATATCCGTATCCGATCCTACGTGCAGAATAAACTTTACTTTGCTACTGCTGTACCCTACTACAACAAAGGAGCATATCGAAAAATAGGATTCCATCAGATATACTTTTAGCTTTTGCACCAAAAATAAAACAATTGATCTGAGTGATTTTCCTGAGTCCTTTTAATTGACGAAAGAATTGTAGACATTAGCCAGACCCAAACTCTAACTAACCTTAACTACGATGTCTTACATGTTGCTGTTCTGATATGCACATAACCTCTGAATATATTCTTTTTTACCAGACTTTAAAACGTTACATCAAAACCTGCATGAATTATGCCTTGTCGAGAGACAAAAAATCAATCGCATTCCCCACAATAGGGACGGGAAAAATGGGATATCCCAGTGATGTTGTTGCCAAGTGCTTCGCTCATGCCATATCCGAGTTCAGCCATGCACAGACAAGTGGATCTCTAAAGGAAGTCATAATTGTCATATATCATACGGAATCTAAGACGACCATGGTAAGGACAATGATGTGTACAAGATATGTTTTGCACAATGACACAATGCGTTGGCCAAATTTAGCGAATGCTTCGTTTCGATACCTTCTCTGAGACAAAAGAAAATATTTTGATTCGGTTTGGTATATACAAAAAAGATTTCACGCAATTCTCAGCCAATTTCTACATATATTTTACCAGAATTAGATGATTTCACGCTTCTTTTCAATATTTGATAAACACATTTAATGAACGTAATAAACATTGACCGCTTCGACTCTTCTATCTTTCTGAAAACCTCTTTATGTGATTATATTGAGACAGGGTGCACCGTTCAATGAAATTTTTTTTATTAAAATCATCAACTTAGTTTATATATTTTGACAAATTTCACTATTGTGTATGGTTTGCCACATTTGGTACGCTTCTGTTTATTATCTTCTCTTTTCTTCCTATTTTGAGTTTTTACTTGGTTGTTGCTTCGTGCGAAACAATCTCTTAGGTAGTGTTTATAGGTTAATGCAACTCTTAAGTAGTGTTTATAGGTTAATCCAACTCTTAAGTAGTGTTTATAGGTTAATGCAATCTCTTAGGTAGTGTATATAGGTTAATGCAATCTCTTAGGTAGTGTTTATAGGTTAATGCAATCTCTTAGGTAGTGTTTATAGGTTAATCCAACTCTTATGTAGTGTTTATAGTTTAATGCAACTATCTTAAAAGAATTTGTTGAAATTTAAACAGCGATGATAGGATATTTTAATTTAATTGGAATACAGCAAAAATAAACATTTTATCTCCTCCCCCAAGGAAAGGTAGTGTTAGTTTCTGAGTCTTTCATGGCATGACTCTTGACGACTTTTCGAGTTTTTAGGGAGTCTCAAAATTACGTGGAAAATTATATATATATATATATATATATATATGTGTGTGTGTGTGTGTGTGTGTGTGTGTGTGACATACTTTACCATTACATTGCCTAATAAAAAGCCCTATATTTTCCAGGCGTTTGAGCAAGAACTACAAAGTTTGCTGGAAAAGCGTCCTCACAGAATGGTAGCCAATATCGAGGATCAAATCATGGAAGAGGAACATGAAGAGGAAGAGAAAAAGGGTATCTTTAGTTTCTGTTTTCGGAACTATTGCCGGAGAAGCTTTATATAACAATGAGTGTTTTAGCAATTGAAATATGTCCCTGGTCATTGAAACTAGTTGTTTATTGTATTTTATATGCGTATACAATTATTTGAATAAACGCTCTTGTATTTATACGTATATCATGATACCAGTGTATTAATCTGTATCAATATACGAAAAGAAAAATGCGTTTAAGATATATGCTGTATAGTGTCGTTTCTTGAGTAATTATTATTCCAATGAATGTTGGTTTTCTCTTCCAATTATGTTTCCGATTGTTAACTGATTTACTCTTGATCGTCGAAAGGTAATATAATCTGAAACATTTTCCTGTGTATATATTGCTGGCTATTTTAATTCTTGATTTTACTTCCTGTTCTTTCCTCTCTATCGTGCTTAGCTGGAGATTCGACGAATACATGTATTGTTTAGTAAAGTATTTCTGAAAACACTGATATAATTTTACATGAATCTTCTGTGACGCGCACGTTGCAAATTTGACCCCTCTGAGTACAGTGAAATCAATTATTACATTCTAAAGGAAAAAGATCAGGTTCATCGTATTCGGTCAACCCTTCTCCTAGATTCCCAATCTTGCTGGGAACCTATCCGCTTCGAAATGGTTGTAGTCTCACCATCAAGCACGGCTCACTTGAAGATTCAGGGGTAATCATTTTTTTATAATGCATATTCAGTACACCTGCATCGATTGATCGTTTTCCATTTAATTGTAACTTATATTGACATAATTCCAATACATTTGCTAAATTCGATAATATAATGAGAATATACTCGTTGCAATACAAATCTGTTTAAAATTATTACACCAATGAGCATGGTTAAACTCATGCTTAAACACCCTGAGTTATTCCCTTTCATCACATTTCTTTCATGTCTCCGTTCCCGTATTAGCCTTTACCCTAAGAATGACATTACTATTGCATTATGAAATAGTAAAGTAAACGCAAAGGCCTCACTCACGATGTTATTTTCTCACGATGCTATTTTCTCCTTATCCATTAAAACACTTGATATGTTTCCAATACATATTCAGAAATATTAAACAAGTTTATTTCACTCAAAAATTTAGACTAAGTGTGCAAGTCCATTTGATAATAATCAAGACATGATGGACGCAAAGAACATCATCATCATACCGCGTTGTAGTCATAAAGTACTAACATCTAAGTGCACAAGTATTGAAATGCATAATTTGCAAGAACTAAGGTGTAGAGAAGGGCAATGTATATTATTTCGTAACACTGTAGGCATAATTCGATTATATCAGTGTGTTACAAAATAACATACAATAACAAATAAAAAACAAAAAGTTACAGTATTGCATTACCTTAATAAATTTTAAACTGTCTGAATTGTTTGTATGAATATTTAGGTCATTAATATGCTCTAAAAAGGTAAATCAGCCGAGTGCATACCATTATTAATTTATTTCATGATTTTGAGCTCGAACAAACAACGTAATTGATCAGATCATATTCTGTCTTAAACAACAGGGGTGAAACTACACACTTTATTTCTTGTTTAAATCCTACGATTGTCTCAAATTCATTCTGCACAACTATATTTTTACGAGCTTTGGTACACTTACACGTGTTATTTGAAGATCGACTCTATTGTTCAGTTCCTTCTTTGCCACAAACTTGCCAGTGATTTTAATAATACATCGTACTTTTCTTCCGTGTAATAGGCAGTGGCGCTCGTGTCACCGACATCAGGAATTCCCATCTTAAACGGAGTAATACCTTCTGCCATTAAGAAAGCTGCAGGTGGGACAACTATCGAGGACGAGTTAAAACAGAATTATGGAAAAAGCGTAAAAGTAGGAGATATAGCTATTACAGGGGCAGGAAAAATTCGAGGATGTAACAAGATCTACCATTTAAAGCTGGAGGACTTCAACTCACAAAAAGGAAGTCAGGTAAAGTCAGATAAAACGTGTATTTATTCTTAAGTAATTATATTCCATCTTTCACCTTACCTAGCTGTAGAACAAAATGTTACTTCACGCTGCAAGCGATGAACAGAATGAACATATATCCATGACCGAATTTGGAACCATGTATCACTTTATCGACATAATATATCCCTATCGTCTTCACGGTGGTATAGCAAACATACGGGACCATTACAAGTGAATACTTATTACTTTATCAACATATTTACACTCATAATTGTCAAAAATATAATAATTAATATGTTACCTGTTTAATTCGTTTAAACCATTGTACGTTCCATCGTTATTCGAACTAGCAGGACAGAAAATGTAGTGGTAAACCATAATGGTTTAATTTTCTAGAATTTCAAACAAAATCCGAAGTAAATTTGTTGCAATTTACACTGTTCTGTTTTTTATTTTAACAGTAACTCCAGTTATCATTATTTTCACATATGTTTATTACTGAGACAAATTCAAACCAAAGAAACAAAACAAAAACCAAAAACTTTGAAACTGATAGGCTTACAACGACAGAATGAAAATGGGTTAAGTTAAATTTGAGGCTATATAATTATCTCTTTCAGGCTTCCTTGATCTACAACAGTGTAAATACGTGTTTGAGACAGGCTGACAAAGATGCCGTGTCTTCTATCGCTCTCCCAACAATAGGAACTGGTGGTTTCAAGTGGCCACCACAACTTGTGGCTGATGAAACTTTCAAGGCTGTGAAGAGTTACTTAAATTCCAGACCGAGTTCAATATCCCCTCTACATATTACTATCATGATATTTTCTCAGAATAGTACTGAAGATAAGGTAGGTTAAACAGAACAATACTTTTCTGAGTTGTATGTCAAATTCAACGAGCTTCTTTCATAGCTATTGCACATATATGGATGCATTGGATAATACAATGTACAGAACATGGTCTTTTCGGCCCTTTAATATAATTTCCACTGTTTCTCATCACGATGTTTGAAAATATTGTTTAGGTTGGTAAAATGCAAAGTGGTATATATATATATATATATATATATATATACATATATATATAAAAGTATTTGGTAGAACTGAAGCTACTGCTTCCACATCGACACTATGCAGGTAGTTATGTATTCTCATTAATTGATATAGTTACTAAATGCGCATGCATATATATATGTATATATATATATATATATATATATATATATATATATATATATATATATATATATATATAATATGGTGCAAGTAGTATGGCTGATATACACGAGAAAATCAAAGTTATAAATGTCAATACATTTGTACAAGAAAACGTAAGAGTTTAAGCCATCAGTTTTGTCATATGCTTATGCAGTTGGAATGAGAATTGTAAATTGTTTTATGTCTCTCTAGCAGGGATTCAGGTAGTGTATATGAGTAATGTTTTTATTTTCGATACTTCTTAGCAATACGGTGTATGTATAGTGAAATAGGTTTAAATGATACCCATGAGAACATCAAAGGTTTAGATCTCAAAATAATTCTACAAGTAAATGTAACAGATATTGCTACGTCTTGTTCAGTATCGCATTAATGTAGCTTCCTAGTAATGTTCTCCTGACAAGAGTCTGGACTTTTTAAAAGAAAATTTGTTTCTTAAGTTTGTTATTTATTGGAGTGGGATTTCAAAATAATATTTATCACAGGCCATAGGGTATTACCTGCCATGATTTGCTCCAAAGAATGCTAAAATTAAAATCTTTTAATCTCGAAAATAAATTACGGAGGTACTAATCATACAAAAGTTACTTTTTGACTAAAGTGTAGAATGAAGCTTCAGACTTAAAATGCTATTTTGATCATTTGCAAAATTTACCGGATTGTATCTCGTGCTCTGATTAGGGAAAGTGCGAAGAGTAAATGGACAGTGTCTCAAAGATATCAGACTTGAATCATACTGAATGTGGAATGTGTTGTCTCTATTTTTAACCTGCCACGATCAGTCCTTTTTATCTTAGACAAATATGGCACTATATATATATATATATATATATATATATATATATATATATATATATATATATATATATATATATATATATATATATATATATATGGGGGGTGCGTTTTGTTCCCTAAAATACAAGACAATTCAATATAACATAAGAGTTTTTTGGGGGGTGTTGATAATGAAATCTATGTGACCTTACAACACACGGACAGGCGAGGGGGGAGGGCGAGACTGTATTTCAGGTAACAAGCCCCATAAGGAGATTCGACAAGTCACGCAAAGACCTTTCACTCGGAGGGAATTCTTATTCAACCAGCCTTGTTTGTTTTTTGGGGAGGGGTTTTTTCGGGGGGGGGGGGTAGAAAGTTCAAGGTTATATCCTGCAATTTCAACATAATCTCGTCAGAGTGATAATAAAATGGATTAGAATATAATTTACTCACCTTTCATTCAGATGGTCAATTATCGTTTATGGTTGTTTTCCAGGTGTTTCAGACGACAGCCAAGAACCAACTTGGTCAAGGAGGATCATCTCCGAACAACTCGGGTGAGAATAACAAAATGACAACAAAACAACTTAGTAAACTTGGAATCCTTGGTCATTAATAATGATAGAGTTCTCACAATGACCATATATATATATATATATATATATATATATATATATATATATATATATATATATATATATATATATATATACAAATACAAAATACTGACAAAGTACATTGTAATACTAGTTTTTACTCAGCCTAAGCCATTTCGACTCTCACTGAGTCTTTGTCAAAGGCAATTACAACACAGAGACATGTCCAAAAAAAACATACACAAATCAACACGTTTAATTTTAAAATGTTTACATGACTATGTTTAATGGAAATATTGTTTGAAAATGTTAGATGTCGCGCCTACATGGTTTTGTATTCGGACGAGTACAAGTGGTGTAACATAGATTATACCCTGGGTAATTCTTTGTTTTTGTAATAATAATAATAATAATAATAATAATAATAATAATAATAATTCCAACAAGAATTACAGCACAAATACAGTAGTAGTTATTAGTAAGTGGGTGAATAATGAACAAAAAGAAAACATTATTTAATTGAAAGATGGGGTCTCTAAACAGATGATTATTTTATTTGCAAGTGGATGCCCTTTTGGAGTTCTCATGGATCAAACCGCGTGGTTTCAGTGTTAGGCAGCGTATCCATTGAGATTCCTTTTCTTCTGTCCAGCTTCTTTGTCATCAAATCAGATCTGATATGACAGATCTTTTTGTGCAATGTTTCGGTTTTTCCGACATGCTGAAGGCTGCAGATCATGCATGTGATGAGATTAATTAAATTCTCTTTTTGCACGCTCTGCTTTGAACCATGTATGTTCAAATGTTTGTTCGCCACTGTGCAAGAAAATGCGCTGGTTTCCATCATATGATGACAGGATTTGGAACGTATATCAGCACAGGCGAACCAATGAGTTGTAGTCGACCGAGACGGAAAACCTCAAAGACATCCTAGTCTGAGCAAAGATAACGCCAATCACAAGCCATGACCAAACTGGCATATCTAGCCCCTGTGATAATAAAAGGTGCAAAACCTGTCAGCATATGATAGAGACCAACACATTTTCTAGCACAATGACGAGCGAAAAATTGAACATTCATGGTCCAAACAGAAGGTGCAAGACAGGGAATGTAATTTATCTCATCACATATAAGATCTGCAAATTTCAGTATGTTGTAGAAAAGCTGCACAAGAGGATCAGTCTTCACAGATCCATTTGGATGACAAAGAAGCCGGACAGAAGTCCAATTGCATAAAGCTTTTTGTCCCATGGCCATACTTTCAGTGATATATTACTAACTGGAATTGCCCACAGCCGCAACTGGAGTTCAGAAACCAGGAAAGAAAAAGAATCTTACTGGATTCGTCGCCTAAGAACACTGAAACGAATCGGCTTAAACCAATAAGACTCCAAAATGGCATCAGTACGCTTATAAAATCAGCATCTATTTAAATTTCACTTTTTTCATTTAAATAGTTATTCTATTTTGTGTATTATTCACTCACCTATAGTTACTACTGTGTTTTGTAGTTCGTGTTGTTGTTATTATTATTTTTATTATTATTGTGGCTATTTCTATCATTACAGAAACAATAAACAATCTGATATACAATCTATATTTACACCACTTTACATTAAGAAATTGGTGGCGCTATTGTTCCTCTTTTTGTAGGTCAATACCAGCTAGGTTGCCATTTTTGTCATCGAAGTTCAAACCAATTAGGTGCGACGTATAAACCTTTCAAACAATGTTTCCATTATCATAATCATGTAAACATTTGTAAATCCAACGATCTCTTTTGTATTTTTTGTTTGTCATATCTCTGTTTTGTAATTGTCTTGACAAAGACTCAATGAGAGTCAAAAGCTCTTGGGTTTATCAAAAACTAGCTTTGCACTGTTCGTTGTCATTTTTATGCATCATAATGTCAACCGCGATCCTTTGCTGGAACTAGTTCACTTGAATATATTTTGCTGCTTCAGAAGTTTACATTTTCCAGGTAGTTTAAAGGACATCATTTGCTACATCGAAAGTCATTCTTAATTCTGTGTATCATGATAATTAATGCAAATGTTTGAGTCAATTTCAAAATCTAATAACTAATAAGTTATTGAGTCGTTTACTATAATATATTCTTTGTCTCTGATTCATAGGTCCAATGGCCAGTTCAGATGGTGACCAAGCAGCTACTGGAACGTACTCAGACATACAGGTTGAACTACTACCTGGAAAATTGGAAGAATCAAAGGTAATTTTTGTCAGTAGTCTTGAAGCATTGAACAATATAACAGTAACACTTAACTACAACTTTCCTGACCGCTTGACTCTATGAATGTTTCATGAGAAATAGTTTTTAATTATGACTATTTGAATTCGACTTTTATCCTATATTCATTATATGTATCTTTATAAACTCAGTTATCATTATATCATTGTTAAACCCTAAGTCAGCTGATTCTTTTTAAAATGCATTTTAATCCATGTACAAATGAATGTATACAATATATATTCACAACATCATGTGCTGATTGTATATTGAATTATCATCATTGGATAGGAAGTAAGAAGTATAGTGCAGAAACATTTTATCACATTTTAAAATTACAGCAGGTGACTGAATTTACCTAATTGAGATTTGGATAAAATTGTGAATATAAACTTTAAAAATAAAATAGAAATGAAAACAAATTGTTTGAAACATTGGACAAAGCAAGCCTTAACACCAACTGGAAAGTTGAAAACTTTCATTATTCCAAAGCTTAATCATTTGTTCATCTAGTCACAAAATTCTTCGCAAATTTCAGTAGGAAATTACATGAATTATTTGTCATTTTTATATGGCAATCAAAGGTGGACAAGTTAAAATAGATGCTTTGTATCAAACGTTTTCTAAAAGTGGTTTCGCGATGATGATCAATTTATATTAGCTTCGAAAATTAAATGGGTTCGTAGACTTCCTCTGTCAAATAGAAAAATTTTCAATTTGTTTGAATATGAAATATACTCGATTGAAATACATGTTCCTATTAGGTGATTAAAATGTGATGACATTATCCCAAAAGGCCAAAACAAAAATGCTTTTTGACA
Source organism: Margaritifera margaritifera (assembly GCA_029931535.1). Taxonomy (NCBI): domain Eukaryota; kingdom Metazoa; phylum Mollusca; class Bivalvia; order Unionida; family Margaritiferidae; genus Margaritifera; species Margaritifera margaritifera. Next base: position 1,849,251 of record JAQPZY010001602.1, read on the forward strand.
TGATGTTTTATTGGTTTGGAAATTGTTGATAGAGAAAATATACCCCAGACAGGAGAAGATTTTATGAAAACAAATGTATGGACGAACTCACTTATAAGGGTTAACATGGTACTAGTTTTCTATAAGAAATGGTTTGAATATGGTGATAATACTTATAGATCAGAAAACTATAATTGGTTTTGATAGTTTTAAAGTTAAATATAGTCTCAATACGAATTTTCTTACCTTTGAAGCTATAGAATTCAATGTGCAAAGTTTTTTATGTAAAATGTTACAATTAGATATAACTACACCGTCCATACCATTTATTCCTTAGATATAACTACACCGTCCATACCATTTATCCCTTAGATATAGCTACACCGTCCATAACATTTATCCCTTAGAAATAACTACACCGTCCATACCATTTATCCCTTGGAAATAACTACACCGTTCATACCATTTATCCCTTGGAAATAACTACACTGTCCATACCATTTATCCCTTAGAAATAACTACATATCATTTATCCCTTAAATATAACTACACCGTCCATACCATTTATCCCTTTCCATTTAGAAATTGTATTTCGTACTAGTAAAGAGTTTTACAGACTTTTACAAATCACTTTTGAAAACATATGTTAAACCAACTAGTGAAATGAAATGGAATTAAATTTTCAATTTGACTATGGATATGTGGCATAAAATATATGCAAAAATTTTTACAAAAATAATAAACTCAAAATTAATATTTTTTAAATTTCGTGTTATTCATAGAATTTTACCAATGAATTCATTTTTGTAAAAAATAAAATGGTTTGATACCAATTAATTTACCATTGGTAAAACTTTCCCTGAAACAATTGATGTTGTGCCAAGTGCAAGAACTTTTATACTAGAAGATACATACACTGAAAGAATATCTGAAAAACCTTTTCATTTCTGTTTTCTTCTTGCCAAATATAATATGTTTATAGTAACATGAAACGGGATATACCTAGATTAGATGGGTTGAAACATTTTTTAAAGACCAGATTATTTGGAAAAATATATTGTAATCAAATTTGAAATGAAAGAAGTTTTTATGTTGATTTGAGAACAATGGGAACCATTATTCCACCTATAACAAAGACAAAAACGAGTCACTATTCAAATGCATGCTTAATAGCATGATGTAGATTATACTGTATAATGTGTTTATAATATATACTGATATGATTTGTAAACTCTCTCTCTCTCTCTCTCTCTCTCTCTCTCTCTCTCTCTCTCGGATGGGTATGTCATAATTTTAAATTAAAGAAAACAAAGTATATCTCGGGCCAAGCGGAATATAGGAGAGATGTAATCCCTGATAATCAATTGGTGCTCAACAAAAACAAAGAATTATCATCATCAATCTTTATTTCCTCAGTTTTGGGAATATTTTAAAGCAATGACTATATGTATATTATATAAAGAATATATAATATAAATATATAGGAATATTTGTATTAAATAAAAAATATATTATATAAATATGTACATAAAATATTGACACAGCTGTGAGATGCCGATCAAGACACAAGCGTAGAAGACAACTCAACCCATGTACCTGTAAAAAGATCTTATTAAACAAAATCCAAACTGTCTATCCCCGACCATGGTTAACATACCTTGGCGTCACCGTGTCACCGTGTGAAGATTGGATTCTGCCATTCGGCGATCGCTGCCATCTCCATTAGTAGTCGAAAGGGCGATATTTCCATTCCTTAACATTAAGGCGGCCATTTCATGTACAAATAGTCACAACCATTATTGACTTGTAATAAATTACTTTTTTTTTCCATGACGAAAAACTTAAAAGAACAGAGGCACTTAGTATTACAAAAGATTATAGCACAACTATGGCACATTAATTAACATCAAACATGAAAATGTATGTGTACAAAATAGGCATTGCTTAATGAGTACAGTAACATTAAAAATGCACTATCGGTTTCTCAACAGGTACAATTATGTACTGTATGACACTTTCCAGCTGGCTGAGGAGAATTTACCTTGGCATCACTCGGTACGGACTGGCACCTGTCATTATGTCGATTCCATTTTCACTCGAGAGAAATAACGTTGAAAACATGAAAAATATCCATGTTGACAATGCCAAATTGGTGTGAGACTATTCTTGGTCTTCTTTTGTTATTCTTCGTGAATAAAATTTCAATTTATATGATTTACTATGTTCTATTATATTCCATTATATTATATTATATTATATTATATTATATTATATTATATTATATTATATTATATTACACTGCCACACAATGTAATATATTATATTATTCTGTGCAAGGCGGACGTTATCGTGAGCACAACCTCCAGTTTTCCAAATCTAAACGGAGCTATCGCACAGAGCCTCAGCAAAGCAGCTGGACCGAGACTTCAAGCAGATTGTGAAAAGAATTATCCCAACGGGGTAAATGTTGGGCAGGTAGCCTCGACAAGTGGCGGTAACCTAAACTGTAAAAAGGTGTTCCACATCACGCTTTCCGAATGGAACCCCGGCAATGGAAAATCTGTAATTTTACATTTTGATTCTTTAAATCGCCGCTTTCATTCAAGTTTCGATTAATTCAATCAGATGTTTCAAACATTAGCAAAAATTCGAATATGTTTAATATCTACTACTCAGAAGTGATGCAAATTATGTTCAAGAACGCGTCTCTAGTATTATTAGGAAATCAATAATGATTAATTCGCAACATTGTTTCGAATCTGGTACTTAAATCGCTACGACGAAACCATAAATCAATTGTCTGTAATACATTAACATTTTAAGTGTCTAAAAGACTTTTTGTTTACGTAATAAAAATTATTTTTAATAATCAGTTTAATTTAAATGGTATTTTCTCAGGTATTGCTAACCCCCTTTAACGCATCGCTTGATAAGAGTTTTGGTGTCTTCTTACATAATATAGACTTTATAACTGCTTTCGTAAAACATTGGAAGACATGTACTTCTCGAAGATTAAATGAATGGTTGATAGAAAAATAGAATCTTTTCCTCTAAATATACGTCAAAAGCCGTGTGCACACGTTGTTTGTTTGTTTGTTGTTTTTTTTTTTGTTTGTTTTTTTGTTTGTTTTTGTTTTGTTTTGTTTTGTTTTTTTGTTTTTTTTGTTGTTGTTTTTTTTTTTTGTTGCTATTATTGTTAACATCATCTTTAAAATAACCTGTACAACAGCGTACAGACAATCACTTTTCCAGTTTAATTCCCATATTTCAACTCTGAACCCGGCTTTTCACACTGACAGCTCTACACATTAGACGATATTGTCTAATCGTAAAGACTCATTTTAAATTGTATTGCTATCATTGCACTATGTTAACGCGTTTAATTATGTATACAGATGTGCCAACGTCTGTCTGGTAAATAATATTTTCTTTGATTGTCACTTGTAGGTCGTAGCGGGAGCTGTGACGGAATGTCTGAAAATGTTACAATCGGCTGGATTTCATTCCATAGCCTTCCCCACGATAGGAACGGGTGGATTCAAGTATCCTGCCAGAGATGTGGCGTCCGCCATGTTTGAGTCAGCCAAACAATTCAGTCAGAATAATCCTGGCTATCATCTCCACATTACTATTGTCCTATTTTCCACCGCACATGACGTCAATCAGGTGTGTGACATACAGTTTTAATTTAAATCCAAATAAAAGATATGTCCGTTGTCTAATCTTGAAACATCAATTTGTCTTTAATAAGCATATATATATATATATATATATATATATATATATATATATATATATATATATATATATATATATATATACGTTATCAAATGTTCCAATGTATACAAAAAGGAGACAATTATATTTATTAAATAAATGCCTATGTAAAACTAGTTCATATATACTCGTGGCTACTTAATCTATCACTCTGCAAATAATCCCTGGACACCTTACTTTATGTCTTACAACGCGAGTCTCGATAGCTTTGAATTACTAATACCGTTATTTTAACAGTATCTCAATTTGGGGAGATACAGTTCAAAAATAGATATCTTATACAAGAGCCACACAGGATTTATAAGTAAAGACAGCCAGTCTTACAAGCATACAAGCTTTTTTTAATAAAAAAAGAAACAACAACATAAAAAGCGATAGCAAAATGGTTGGCTAATAATGTTTATGGACTAGACTAAATTTAAGTTGCCATAAATACATAAATAAACTGACTTCTCCCACAATTTTTAACAGACATGGTTACCAATGATGAGCATAGAAAATAGATGTATATCAGATTAATATATCTAGTTTTATAATTATTTACGTTCACATATACAAAATTACCAACGAAGCACACATGAAAAAAATAAAATTTCGTGCTTCTCATAAGATCTGCAAAAGCTTGAAAAAGAATTTATTATAGTAGTATGTGTAAATATGATGGAATAACTTAAATAGTTTAATGTACTAAGCCATGAACAAAATATTTGACAAGGAGCAAACCACGCTTATTTACACAAAATGTATTTGCTGTATGTTTAATAAATTCGACAGGCAATTAATTAATAGCTGTTCTTTAATTCCCTCTTGTTGAAGTATTTTTTGAGATAAAAGAAAACAAACCAAAACCAGAATAGTATTGACATTACTAAAAAAAAACAAATAGTTCTTCCCGTGCCTGTAAAGAAAACAAATACTGACTTTTCCAAAGCCCCCAGTGACCTTAACGGGGATTGAAGGAAATGTACTGGTTAGAGTCTGAATTTTCTTTACTTGTCATAACTAAAACATATCTTTTTCTAATTTCAATGGGCGCATGGTGTAATTTAATTCACATTTGTATTTGATCATTCATCGTCGCGAAAAGGAAGACTTGCGATGACTCATGCAGAGTTTTATAAGCGAAACTATTCGGTCATGGGGTGAGTTTTGGAGAAAAATAAATAAATCGTTTAGCATGATGCAACGCTTACGTTGACGAAGATTGTATATAACATTATTTTTAAAAGTTCAGTATCTGGAGCAATGGCGGGAACTATATAATTTTGTGTATCCCTTTTTGAAAATATAATTTTGGAGCATTCTGTCAATGTGATGGCCTGTTCACAAATAAATCGTGGTTTAACTGGTCGCGACTGCAAAATGAAAACGAATAAGATCAGTACAGTTGTATTCATTTCAAATCCAAAGTGAAATTACAGGCAATTATAGTCGCTTTCACTTTTGTAGATATCGTGTGGTCTGTCTTTTGACAAAATTCTCGTTGCTGTCTTTTGAAGAAACCCAAGGAAATGAATTATATCAGAAATTGTATTGCTAGATTGTAAGCATGAATGTCTCTTAGGAATAAAGTTGATTTTGAGTTTTGAATTTATTCAGCACGTTTTCTGGATAATGTTGACAATAGTAAATTGGTTAAGTGTATATACCTTAAAAATAAAAATATTAATGCAATTTTTAATATCGTTTTTTCTCAGTTGGCAATGAATATCCAGGAAATTAAATCTTGCTCAAAAATATTTTTTTTTATTGGGTGTTAAGGTAAATAGAGTGATTCCACGAAATTGTATACCAACTCAATCGTCCGTATACTGCCATAGCAGGGAATTTAACCCCCAATGATTTCTGTGTTTGCGGTGAATAAAAAAGGGCAAGCAGTCAGAAATGTTTGCAAACGTTCATGCAGGAACAAAACTGATAAATCTACTGCAAACCATTTAACTGTAAAACAAGATATGCTTTTCTTCATAATTAGTGACATCGCTATTTTCCAGGTATTTAAGGACATCCATAGTCACACGTTCCAGGATGTACAAAAGGATGTCACTGGAGAAAAGAAGAAGAAGGGAGTGCGTTTTGCCGACAGTAACTATTAAACATTTTATTTAAATGTGTTAATACATTTTACAAGGTGAATTGCTAACGTTGGCATACAAGCAAATACACATGTGTTTTGTATACATGTACATTAAATAATTATAATCTTTGCAGCATCGGTAATGTTTTGTCATCAAGCTCATATATTAGTCTGTGATTATAATATCACAGGTTTGTATACTACTGCTTTCTGAATTTTAATTATACGTGCTGTCTTAGACTTGAAATCATGCTATAATTTAATAGACCAGTCCACACAATTCGAAAATGTATAATAATATCTAGTACCAATACTTTAGAAAATTAGTGGACAGTCATAGTTATTTTAGATCTGCAAAACATGTTGTCTTCTGTTTTCTTACCGTTATGCTGTGTGATATTGCAAAATGTTTTGTACAGGACTAGTACAACTGATCATATCATTAAATTGTTTTCCAATTCTAGATGACGACTATGATGAAACTGTTTTCAGTGAAAAAACAATAGATATTGACCACGAGAAACGTAATTTTGTCTTGCTGAAGTTTATTTCGGATAGCACGGACAAGACAAATGAGGCCTTCCAGATCATAAAAACAAAAGTAGAACAGGACTTTTCAGGAAATGCGCCACTGAAGAACGACGTGATTGGCCAAATGCGGAAAAGTCATGTAGGTTTAACACATATGCTAACCAAGTCAGTTGATATAAAAAATAAGTTTTATTTGAAGCGAAGTTACCAAATAGCGTTAGGAATATGCTATGCATATAACTAAGAGAAGTATATTTGAGCTGAGAATGCATGAAAAGACAAAGTTACATTGTTGACGGAGATGTATATATGTGGATGTATCCATTCACTCGAATCGGCGATATTTTTAGTTATTCCTATTTCTCTTGCCTTACCCACACAAATAACCATGAATTCCAAATTGTGTTTGTATTGGCCGAATGTAATGGAACCGTAATATGTTTCCAGTCGCTCAGAAGTTGAGAATTTTCAAAACAAGGTAAAATTATGCTGTTTTTCTTTTTCAAGCTCACGTTATTAACTCAAACTGAAGTTAAACAAGAATAAAAGAAATAGAGATTATCAGCTTGTCGGCACCACTATTCGACAGGAATATATTCCTGAGTGTGTTACAGTCAAAGTACGATATAAAATAAGTGCGTCTGTGTAACTGCATGCACATTCCAACGAAATATTTGTCAGGTGTTATTCCTCAGAAATAGTAATTATTACGCTGTTTAACTTTCTTGAGAGGGTTATTTCAGCGTTATTCAATACAGTTGGGTTTCATTTATATCTACTTTTGTCTTAAATCACAATCGCGCGTCGCCCCGGAAAGAAAATGAGTAAAAACAACCATGTATGATTTGTGTCTTCGCTAACTTTTAATTTCATTCTGAAATTTCGAACATTTTCTTTGTTCTGTATGTATGTTTGATTTGGATTATAAATATATCTAATATGTTGTCTTTCAGATCCAAGAGATAGAAATTATATGCAGGAAATTAGATGTTGAGGTCGAGGTTTCAAAAAAAACCAATGAAATATTCTTTGAGGGTACTGCTGGCAATGTTAGGAAGGCTAACGAGCAAGTACTCCATGTTCTCACAGTAAGTGATACAGTATTTTTAACAAATGTATATTGGAACTCATTTCTAATGTATAACTAATGGATAATAGTGTTGGTATTTAGGGATTTAAAGATGTTAAAGGCGGTTTTCTCTCGAAAATTAAATTTTACCGACGGAAAGTCATGATGTTACAATGACACTAACGGTTCCAATAGTATGTAACTTCTTTTATTGCCCAAAAGTCCGAACTTTGAATAATCAAATTGTGCGGTACATTTTTGGCTAGAATTATGTTGTATTCGTCTGATGTTTTGTTTATTTCTTTGATGATTTTACTGTCAGACATGGAACTCGCCGACCTTAAAGTATAGTGTTATCTAATTATTAGTTTGCTCGTTACATCTTTTACAATATGGTTTACCAGAATAATCCCCATTCAGTGAAACATAGGTGTTGGTATTTTAGAAACTTTGAGTTTCTAAGAGTGACCAAGACGAACGCAATCAATATTACACAATTTGTTCCCTTCGTGAAGTATATGAAGAAGTAACATCCTCACAACGGTTTGTTTATTTTTGAACGTGTTTATCTTTATCGAAGAGCTATGTAAGGTTACATTAAAAAAGAATATTTTTTATTTTCTTTGGCAAAGTATAATGGAAAAAGTGATAATGGCTTGTCCTGATCCCTTATATAATGATCTATATGCTTCAAGTAAGGTCCCCGAGGTTAGCGATGTTGGTACATATGTATATTCCGCAGTATATACAAGTCATACGCGTAGATTACTTTTTCTTCCCCCAATTTACATAACCGTTATCAAGCACACCAAATATTTTGCATTCCTGTGGATATTTTGTTCTTCTTTAAATGTGAACAGAGTGATGACTGTACTGGTTTGAATGAATACTGTATCTTGGGTTATTTTATAGCTGGAGATATATCACGATTTAATGGTTCTCAGGCTGAGATCGTGAAAATAAATTCCTTCAAAATGCATGATTCGCTAAAATAAATGTGTCCAAATTTGAAAAACAAAATAAAACAAGCAACAACTTTTTTTGTGAAGTTTAAAATAAACATGCAACGGGACGGTCTTATCTTTCATTAAATGAAAATGCTTCGTTAGTCTCCATTCACAGTATTAATGATTAAATACAACAATACGCACAGCTAATATTAGTATTAAAAATGTCTTCATTCTGGAATGCAAACATTTTTTATTACTGGTTCATATATTGAACAATAGATAAATCGCTTTCATTGATGAAGTGAATAAAGATCCTTGGGATTGCAGTAACAGTAAAAAACGTGATTAGTTTATTCAGCTTTAAACATAAATAATGTGTATAGGCCTTACATAATGTGCTTACACAATAAATGTATTTACAAGTATTGATATGTCTACAAACATAATTATCAGGAAGAAAATTAAAACATGTGCTCGATTGATCGTGCTATATCTAAATTACATTGCAAAATAAATGTATTAATTTAGTCTAATAACTGTATCGTTTGACTGAGAAGACATGAGATTCAAATTTTCTTAATGCTAGAGAACAGATAAAGTACCTTGGCAAATATTTGTTTTGAACATTCAGGATACAAATGATTCACAAAAATTAAATAATGCTCTATTTCAGTCGTATTTTGGTTACATAATACACAAAATCTCCTTTTTCGGATAAGTTTATATAACGACCTAATTCTGCAGCAAGATTATGTGTTACTAGTCAAAAACGAGCAAGAGCTATTCTATACTTATAATTTGTAATTTGTATACAGGTATGGTTCCAACTCTAAATTGTTTTATACATAGCATACTAAGTAAATTTACATGAATCATCAAGAGACTCCCTTAATGATTATATAAACTGGTCTTATACTCTTTGTTTAATTAGACTATGGGGTATCACAATATCATACTGATTCAGCTATAATTATGAGTCCTAGTTCATCTAGTATACTTTTTATGCGCTAAGCCCAATTTTCATTATTGTAAGTTATACCAGATTCAATATAATTTTTGAACATTAAATATATTTCAGACAGCAAGGAATTAAGGTTAGATAAGCCCTTTGACCAAAACTGTATTATTCGTGTGTTTCATATTAGATAAAGTGGTACTCTACCAAGCTCTCCGTATCATGCAAACAAATTTATATATTTCCTAACTTTCAAAATAGTTCTACATACTTTTTAGATGCGCATTTTCTACATGCTTTACATGGTAAAATCCCCATACTTCATCAGCATAATGAATTATAGAAACTACTGGCGTATCAAATAAATTACATTTTTCTGTTATTAGGAAAGACGCATCCTATATAATTTTATACAATAATAAACTAATAAAAAGGTTGTTGTTTGTATTCCTCTTTCAAGATAATAATGTTTGGTCTTATCAATATTCACTTGTCAACAGACTGTCACAGTAACCTTTCAAATGATTTAGCAAATATTGTAGAGCATCTTTTGATTTAGCAAACAGTACAAAATCAGCTGCATACAGCAGAATAAACAGCTTTATTTCATTTATGGTAAATACACCATTAAGGTCAGCATTGATATTTTGAACTATTTCATTAATAAGGAATGTAAATAATAATGGAGACAAAGTATCACCATGCCTGACAGCAATATGTGATTCTAAAGAGTTTGGCGTTTGTTCATACTATTTAATTCATTACCTTCATGATGGTATATAGCTCTTAAAGCTTTTACTATTTTAGTATTAATATCTTCCTTTATCACTTTGAACCACAAGAGAAATCTAATAACTTTGTCAAAAGCCTTTGCAAAATCAATATAGGCACAGTATAGCTTATTATCAGCGGCCAAAACCTTTGCAATTATAGAATGAAGTAAAAATATACAGTCAATCATTGACTTATGCTCTTGGAAATCAAGCTGATTATCAGACGTTTTGCTCCAATTAAACGTGTTTCAGTCATTAAAAGTAAATATGCCTTGCCAGGTGTATTATTCGGCATTATTCCGCTATAGTTTTTACATCATTGTTATGACCCATTTTATGCGTTGGAACAATAAGACCATCACACCAGTCATCTGGATAAAATCAAACGTATCAACTCTTATTGACAATATCAAGGTCCCTTCCGTTCATGCGCTTCGACTGGTAATTCTGATCACTCATTAGCTAACAAAGCTCACAATTTAAACTGCAGGAGTCTTTTGTCAACACCAGCCAAAATCACAAATTAAATTGACACGTCTTTATCATTATTTGTTTCTAATGGAAGAGACTGACATGTCAATTACAAGACATAATCATAATTGCGTGATTTTTTCGTCTTTATATTTCCCATGTCATTTGGACCTGTCCCCAGCAAAGTGCTATGTAGTTAACAATAATTGGCCCATGCTAAACAAACAATTATTCTTAGGGCTAGATAATTCTGCTGGTTACCGTCGCTAAAATAAGAATTATGTATCTCGAACCTCGAAAGTTTGAATCGCCAAAACCCAGAACTACTCTTTTCGGAAAAATTCGCAGAACTTTAAGTCTGCGATAATATTCCACTCTGCGATATGTAACAAAGAAGTTCCAGTACTTTGTTACCTTAAAAGAGCTGAATTTGTTTGTTTCCTTTTTAATAAGAGACGAGCTAGTTCTTATTTCTTTTTTATGGGGGGGGGGGTCAGTCCTTATTGATATATTTTATCACACTTTGTAAATTTGTCCACCAAAGGTGATAGATTCGACAAGAGAAACAATGTGTCCAAATATGTATACTTATAAAACCTGAACCAGCTGAAAAGGAGATACAAATGCATGGAGAGTTTGAAGAAAATTTCGTGGTAGTTAATTATATGTACCCTTACACGTGCGTGCTCAGATGAAGATTATATTTTCCACATGTTCTTCCTTAATAATGTTCTGTTTCTTTTGTTTAAGTTTACAGTTTAAAGCAACAATAGAATCAAGCCAATAATTATTAAAGATAAGGCGTGACATATTCAGGAAGACACAACTAATTGACGTCAATGATTATTCTAAATCCAAGAAGAACTAATGGACCAACTTAATCTTTTAAAACCGTTATGTTTAGAGGCATCTTATGTTCTGAGTTTAGTAAGCACATTTTGGAAACTGGCATGTATCTAGGGTCGTATGGTTGTTACGGTTGTTATGAACAGTTGTTAAATTTTATTGTACACAACAATCATTTCAGTTTGATATTGTTTGTTGACACACCACCGCTTGCTTGTGAGAAAAAAAGAATCCGACAGTATGGCGTCATTCCCCGAGTGATTTCTGTTTCTAATTGGCATCATATTTGGAAGATGTTATTGGTGAACAAAGTCAGCTTGCATTTACACGAGTTTTAATCATTGTTATGGAGTTTTAACAACTTTTTCAGACACTTCATGGATGTTTACAAAATGAAAATGTGGGACAACTGGTGCAACATTACTATGAATGGTGTTATGAAGAGATGAAAACCATTCTTATACCTTACCCAGGAAAAATTGGCATCGAGTTGGAAATCGCCTTCAAAAAAGGTGACAAGACCTACGAGTTTACAGACACAGATGGTCTGAAATACTGCGTTGATTTTTCCAAGAACGAAGAATTTGAAGTGAGCAAAAAGTCCAACAAAGTCAAGGTCGTTCGCCTGGATAGAATGATGGGTAAGTTTATATTTAGTCATGAAATAGTTCAATACATGGTGCACTTATTGTCATTAAAACATTGATTATATTGAAGAAACACAAAAACATACAAGCATATTGAGTCAACCGCATAGCATTGATAATCATAAGTAATATTGTAGCCAGTAAAACAGTTTTCATGTTGTTGTTGGTCTTATTTTTCTCTCTATTAGTCTATAAATCCTACAGTTCTAACTTTAAAAAATGGCCGTACCGATTACATAGAACGAAAAGTAAATCAAACCTATGAGACTCACTGAGGACTCTCGAAAGATCAAAATCAAATTTGGATTAAAAATGTTAATGGTCGCAAACAATTTGCAAATGTATCATGACTATGCCATACACGTTAAAGGTCGAAAATAATTTGCAAATCTATACTGTTTACTTTCCTAAAGAGTGAGCATCAATAATGCATTGGCTTCACACATTGATCTCAAATAGTCTCTATTTCATGGAGTTTATATTGGCAATAATACATAGCCTATGAATATCACAACTCTGTGTTACTGGGTGATGCCAAATACAAACTGACCCAATGAGGAGAAAAGTATCAGTGTCAACATTTCTTCCGGAAGATATATCTTTAGTTTGGTACAAATCATTTGCAAAAAGATATTAAATAGCAAAATGGTTATTGACCAGTAGTTTTCTGCCGATATTATTTTTTTGTTAAATTGACTTCAAGCGTTTATCAGGAGGAAATATTTTCTTTTCAAGGAAGTAGCGTATTTTTGTTGGCTTTTATTTTATTTTAACACATTAAAACTTAAAAGGTTATTTGAAAAACATCATTTTTCCTTTATCTGAAATTTCTGGGCAAAAAGGCAAGGATACACTTACTGTCGATGATAATACTTTTATATTGCTTTCTTTTTCTAAGCATATATACCGTTTTTCAACATTATAGCCTGCGTTTGAAGAAGAAAATATTATGTACACCAGGGTAAATTACTTGAAAGCTTTTATGCATGCATATTTAGTAATATGTATAAGCGAGATCTGAACTATACTTAAATTTAAGACGCGAACGTGCAGTAAATAAATAAATGAAGATATCACGAAGTTTTATTTACAGATACCCCCGAATGCATCGTAGTCTAACAATTATGGGGAAGCCAGACTTGGGAATCCAACACAATCTCTAGGCCTTTCAGACTGTAAATAGCGAATGGAAATGGCGAAACGGTTACAAAATAAAATATAAAAATCAACATTTGCGGCCCATCATAAATAATGGCACAAAGCTACATTTTATTGAATTCAACGGTTTTCATAACGAAAGTTGATATAAACATTTCACGAGTGTAACATGAAAGCAACAATGTCAGTATATTGAGATGTTGCCCATTTCTAAACAATTTTGGACATGATCAAAGTGTAGTCAAATCTAGTTGTGCTAAATGCTACAATTCAAGAGAATGCAAATGTAAATTTTTTAATATCAGAATAAAAAGAGGTACTCCGATGTTTCAAAAGATGTAGATTTACAGATTACTTTCAATGATGATAACATTAAAATAAGCAGCAATAACTTCAAAAGCAAGATAGTTACAATATTACCATAGGAAGAACGAACAAATTACTTATTTTATATGGATAAATACACCGAAATTTACGGTACAACTTGAAGAGCGGAAATATTTTACAAGTTCAATTTTCCATGATTGGAGAAATACTGAGATATATTTTATAGAGAACAGTGCTCGATTTAAAACAACACATAGTGACTCAGCGTATGAAGTAGTTGTAGCAGAGCCAGCCATAGGAATCCAAATTTGACATTCTGAAATCATTCATAAGTTTGAAAGAATTGAAGAAACGTTCGAAATTTTTGCAAATAAATGTACCTGTTTTAGATGGTCGTCCTGTTGAATTGTTTATGACACTGAAGTCAAAAAGACAAATTATCAGGCACAAAGGATTTTCCTAATGTTTTATACCATTTCAAATGACTCGCAAAAAAATAGCATGAGACGTCTTTGCTACGATCCTGAATGCACAGTTGCCCACACAAACAAAACTCTAGGCATAAGAACAAATTTAAAAAATGGACAAAAGAAAAAAGAATTACGATGAATTGATATAAATCCTAACTGAACAGTCCACCTAGTCATTACACAAGCAGGCGATAAATGTATCCCTATAAAATAGTTTATACAAGTCACGCAGTTGACTAGTGGCAAGCAAACATATAGCTGACAAACAACAATGGATACAAACACATTTTGTCAGTGATAAATATTTTATGAAAATAGGATTGGGTTGAAAAAACAAAAACGAAAATGGAGATGATGTACACGTTACATTTAGATAACTATTAAAGAAAGAAAAACTGAAAATATACAGTCTGATGAAGAAAACGAATTTTAGATCACAATTGAAAGATTTTCTGGAAAAGAAAAACATTGAATTTTTGTAAATTTACTGAGACAAAAAAAGCATTTGTAGTGAAGACCGTGCAAGTATTTCACTTGAAATTAAATCAAAATATGGATTGACATTTCACGACAGCTAATTTAGGGATATACTACAACTGATCCGAGATCAATAGATATGACCTCGTTTGAATGAAGTAAGAAAGAAAACCGATCAAAAATATGTATTAGCCTATTCAAAATAGGTAAAACAGTTGGAATGTCACAATACAAATCAGACAATAATTTTAGGTGGCCAACTCAATAGCAAACTTAGAGTCTCGAAGGAAGATGATATTGTGGGCATGTTTTTAGAGCAATAGTAATCTCTGTATGACAAACATGATAACATATACTGTTACGACTCTAGGTCTTAAAATAATGTATCAGAAAGAAAGCGAAACCAACAATGTATGTAAAAATCAACAAACAATTTATTTCTAGATAATTAAAATGAAAATTCAAAAGACACTTACAGTAACGTGAATTAAAATCCAAGTATTCCAATAATCCTAAGTGTCCTAATCACAAGTCCTAAATATAGAATGTTCCAAATGAATGAATATTCCGAATGAATGAATGTTCGTAATGAATGAAACTTCCTAATAAACGAATGTTCCGAATGAATGGGTAGTCTGGAATGTCCTGATGTGCAACGATAATGTAATCCAGATAATCTTTGAGAATGTCCACAGGTATTCAAAATCATATATTTAAATCCAAATGTTAATGAGCACCTTGGGAAACTCCAATGAATGTTCCAATAAATAATTCCTTTTGAATTATGTATACAGCAATACAGCATTATGGCACTACAGCCTTACGTGATTACTATATTACAGCTCAACTATGATTCCAAACAGTCTGATGATTCCAAAGACTGATCATAAAAACAGAAATTTGTTTAAAACAGGATTTAAAATTGGAATGAATATAGTGGGTATATCAAAGGCTTATATACTCTTTGCAAATGGCCTATTTAACAACAGGAAACGTGTAATTTTACGACCCAGAATGCAATACTAAATGCGTCTTTCGAATGGAAATATTCTCAAGAAAAGGTAAATAACTCTGACCTTGAACTCAAATGTAGTCAACATCTTTTTGACAACTTTAACCAAACTTTAACTGCGACTTACTATTTGACACAATTT
The DNA here is from genome assembly GCA_029931535.1 of Margaritifera margaritifera. NCBI lineage: Eukaryota > Metazoa > Mollusca > Bivalvia > Unionida > Margaritiferidae > Margaritifera > Margaritifera margaritifera. The sequence goes on from JAQPZY010001602.1 coordinate 1,864,912, forward strand.
TTAAGTACAGTCTTAGATCAAAAGTTTACGCAATTGTCACAGATTCCATATACATAACATATACAAAGTTTAGCAGATTATGAAGACCAAAAGAATGAACGGAAAAATTAATGTACTTGTAAACTGGAAGTTATATGATGAATTGTTTAACAGCTGATAATCGGTTAAAGCTTTATGCCATTAAATGATTTCAGAATACATAATGCACATTATTAAGTAGCGTAAACACGTTTATGTTTCAATTTTGTTTTCCAAATATAACGAGTCTATTATAGAATATAACAGTTGTTCAAAGAAGATGTATCAGTTAGACCAAAAACTATTGTTTGTTTTTTTAATTATTATTATTTATTTATTTATTTATTTTGGGGGTGGCTTTACTATGTATAATTGTAAGACAGCCATAAAACCTTCTGCCACAAAATTAATCAGAATCAGTTGAAATGGGAATAGCTTTTGCGCCACATAGATGAAGTAAACTTAAACACACCTTTCACAGTGTACAGAAAAACAGATTTTAAAGAAATGATTTTGTATCACTTTCATTTGATATCTAGTAGCAATTGAAATTAAACAACACAAATAAATGGTGCAGCCAACATAGGATTGTACTAACACAAATGCAGATTATGATTTCTGAGTTAAATCCAATCGTTCTGGCGGCAATACCTAACAGAGATGTATACAGTTTTAAAATGTTGCAAATGCAACATAAAGAACATAAAAATGGGAAAACCCTATACACTATGCCATGTATGTTACGAGTGTGTAAAATAAACGAGATTGGTGGAATAAATGAGAAGATATGAAAAAAAATCATTAAAGAATTGCATGTGAATGCGAAAAAAGACAGTAACTATAAGTTAAATGTATTTCATACAAAAGTTCCTTTTCACATTAATGTGTAGAATCTAAATAATGAATATTAGGTGCAGATATAGCTATAATACTGATTTTTTAGTCCCTGGAAAATATTAATTATCTTTAGTTATAAAGTAATAACCACATGTTTCAAAGAAATGGGCTCTATTTCTTTTTTGCTTGTATGCATAAAGAAAACTTAACATTACAACACCTTATTCTGTAATCAAACATTGCAGAGATAATACACGTATTTTAGTTGTGCTTTACAGCACGCACAGCAAAAACAATATAAACTGTTTTTGAAGAAAACAACAACTAACTTTTAATCCATTGAGAGTTTCCCTTGGGATTTCATATTTGCAAAGACTGCACATAATGTGTATAATTATAAAGTACTTTCGTCTCCGTAAGGTAATGTATTTATATTGTAAACAAAACGAGGCATGTACTCGTACATAGACAAATCACCTTTATTCATTCTGACGCTATACATCATGATTGTATGATCTCTGTGAATTTATTTCCTGGTAATTTTACTTGTGAATGACAATAGCAATTTTTGTTCATTTCTGATTCTATTTTTTTTTTTTACTACAAATCCTTTTATTCGATTGCAAATTATCCTTTCGTCTTTATTAGTCTTGAATGACTGAATTTGAACTCTGCACAACACTCTATAACTAAAATAAAGTTCAACTCATCTTTGAAACTGAAAAGTTGAAGAACTTGTTTTATTTATTTGTGGGACACCAAATAACTCGACCACTCTAAATCCTTCTTAAAGTTTGGTACGTAAAATGTCGAGTCAAAGTTTAATAACATTAATAATTTGACCTCTAATCAACATATTTAGAAGCTTTTTATGTTGTAAAACATTGTATACTCATCTTGTTCCCATTCTTGAATGGGTCTATTCATAAGTCTGATTATTACATTTATTTTATCTTTTCAGAATTAAATTCTTGAATTTATCTACCGATGGTCATTTTCAGGATGGTTCAATGTCACTGAAATATTATCAAAAATTATGATTATTTCCGCCACAAAATCTGTATTCATTACATACGTCTCTATTGATCTCTAGTTCTTTTTGGTGTGATTCTATTTAAATCCTGTCCATTTATACATATCAGTTCTTTTCTAGTTAAAACACGTAACCAAGTGGTTGGATTGGTTTGGTGGTGGCATATCTTGAATCGAAGAATTCGTTTAGATTTATTTAACTTGAAATATTGTGAAAACTCCACCTGTCTATGATTTAGTATGCCCATGGTGGCTAGTTTCATCTGAAGTGCACCACTTTTAATCCACTCGGGGAGTCAACTTTTCTACAACAAATACTCCTGAATTAAGAATTTTTCTAGGTCTGTGTTATATTGTCGTTCCTTACGTATTGCGGTTATTTGTAAGTAAGCTCTTCATGAGACAAGCTCCTCCCTCCAGTTTTTCTCTCTTCCTTGGGCGCTTCTTTGTTTTCACATGGTAACCTTTGGCTTTTTCGAATCAGCCTATCCTTTTGTTCGTTGCGTCACGCTGTTTTCGTGCATAGACCTCAGACAAGAATAGCTCCTCTCTAAAGTTCTTCTGATTTCCTATCAAGATTTATGTGTTCACATAAGAACTTTTTCACCTGACAATTGTTTGCATGCCTTGTATTTTGTGCGAATATTTTAAACACCTTCCTCAACACAAAACTTATATTTATTTTGATCGTGGGGTGTACATGATCTACTTATATTATGTAGTGGACTCTATAGACAATGAGGTCATTCTCATTTATTGAGAAGATAATTTCTTAAATACTGTTCTTGTCACGGTTACTTTTTCAATGATATGTGATTCATTTAAATACGTTTAATTGCCAAATATCTTAAAAAGGATACAAGTTATTTTCGAAATTATTTTTAAACAAAGGATACAATTAAAACTTCATTTTTTTAGATTTATAGAAAGTCTAAAAACAATAACCAAAGGTTCAGCTGCGCTGGACTAGACATATGTATACTACTGTCACGAAAAGTAATTTGTACTAGATTATTTCCACTTTGAACGCACATGGTTAGCACACTAAAAGATTTATATCCATAGGCAATTTCGCTCGTAGTATAGCACAGTTATTTACAGTTTGTAAAGAAGTTTATTGTAGTGTTGTCTTTGCAAAGTCACTGTTCTGGTTGTATTTTGCAGTCTGACAAGTCTAGTGATTTTTAAATGATTCTCGAAACATCCTCGAATCTGACTGGTCAAGTCGTTTTTCTAGCATTACGCATTAGGGAGTACTGGTATTGAAAATTGTCAATGCATTCATTAATTTTTTTTTTTTTTCATTTTTTTTTTTGGGGGGGGCGGGGTGAGGGAATGGGTGAAGGTCTCTCAAAAACAGGTGTGTAGTAATGTTACGTTTCACTATGGTCTAGAACTCCCTAGTACATACTACTAGGTCTCATTTTTTTAAACTTTTAACAGGAACTTTAGCATGTCGGTGACCATTATAGGATAATGTAATTCGAAGGCATAAGAATTGTGTCGGGGACGAGGCTTGCCAATTTTCTGGAAGAAATCTTACTCTCCATGTGTTAGATTTCTATATTCTGCCCAACATTCTTTATCTCGCCTACCATACTACCATTTTTGGCGAAACATCAATACGTTACTATATGTGTATTTATGACATGAAGAAAATTACGTCACAAATAAAGCACATAAAGTTATCAACACTGGGGATAAGATAGATTTATATACGCCATGTAGAAATTAGGGATAACCCTAACTGATGGGCGAGAAAAACTTGTCGCTGGTGAGAGAGAGAATCCACAATTACATTGGCAGATTCGTTAATAAGAGTAAAACTTTACAACACAACTCTATGCAAAACTCTGAATAAGCCACTTACAGCTTAGCGAGCTAAATGAATGAGACGTACTTCGATATACTAACCATAAAGACGGACCCAATCCCCCTTCCCATGCATATTGAATTTGAATGCATACCTAGAAAGATATAAATGTAACCATTGGTCTATTTTTTTTACTCGATATGTAGATAAAATAGAAATTCATCTAAATGTAATAAATTGAATACAGCATATAAGTTCAGGAATCCTTTCATTATACATCATGCTTTTGTATCATCATGTGTTGTAGATATAGTTAGTATATTGTAATACTACTACTACGACTACTACTACTACTACTAATAATAATAATAATAATAATAATGAGGTATCTAATGTAAGTCAGACTAACTGATATCATGCATCACGTTTTAACTTAACAGGTGATCTGCAATCATTCCCTCCTACCTGGAGTCAAAAGGATACAAACAACCTGAAGGTTGTTACACTACAAAAAACTGACCAGGAGTATTTGGATGTTTCAACCAACTTCATGAAAACACTAGGCAGTTACCAGCTCAAGAATATACACAACGTAAGAATATTTAATTAGACATATTCTAATTCAAAACTTAAGATCAATTGTCTTGTGTTCAGCATTATTGTCAATGTGACAATTCTATGAATTTCAATCGCTCTATTTCTCAAAGATCATTATCCATTATTTGCAGAGATATATTACGAACGCTTTCTCACACTTGTCATGCAACATTCCCTGGTCTACAGTATAGATTCTTCAATCCCTTAATGTTCAATGAAACATACAAAGAATAATTATTTTCATTATATATTTCAAACTGAGATATTGAAATATGTAAGTGGGAGAATAATTATATCGCCACAATGGCGATGCCACTTTTATCGCCACAGTTGGTGATATCACTTTTGAAACTACTTTCGTTTTCCATTTAGGAAGTATATCTGCCTTTATGTGAGTTATTCAGACCCGTATTTGCATATTTAGGCCTATTTCATTTTTCTTCATCTTCTGCTCCTTCTCTCTCTCTCTCTCTCTCTCTCTCTCTCTCTCTCTCTCTCTCTCTCTCTCTCTCTCTCTCTCTCTCTCTCTCTCTCCACATCAAGCTGTACAGATCTTAAAATGTGTCAACTGTAGGCCCTCTATTGTACATTTATGCAATCAATGAGGTGCCATCAAGAAATGCCTAAAAACGAACTCGAAACAGCAAAACGTAGACCTCAAGTATTAACTATTTTATAATTAGTTTTCTACACGTATCATGGAAACTGTCAGTGACTGAACTTACGTGACCTGTTGCTATGTGTCACTCATACAGCATTGTATACCGGTAATACTCTACGGCAAACGATACACATTGTTTAGAAGAAGAAAAAAAACCCGTGATTAAAAATAGTAATACAATTTTTTAAGTAGTAATTTTAGCTCGCATCACAATCGTCTCTGAAAACGATGGATAAATCAGGCATTGATTAGTGTTGTTTGCAAACCGAAATTAAGTGACAATCGAAAATTGGATACATCGTCTGCTACCGAGCTAGACTGCAAGCTTGCCAAGGCCACACTAAAATGTGCGTTTGAATGTAGAAATAAACAAAATGAAGAACGAAAATCCTCACAAGTAAAGTCAAAATCATTAAAATATTTTGTTTAAAGATGTTACGCCCTGAAGTGTTTCAGATACAACCGCTCTGTTATGTTTCTAGTTATCCCACCCCAACAGTGTCAATCCGCGCATGAAATGTGTTAAGAAAAAAATGTCATCATTTTCGTACAAATACAGCCATTATTTTGACAAAATACACAATTTGAAGTAAGATATGTATAAGCTAAGTTTATAAAACCTCACTATCCCAAAATTATTGTAAATTTTGGGAACTTCTTTTTATCAACGTAGTAATGCGGCTGTTAATCACAGAGATACAGAATGGAGAAAATCCATGCAAATCGACGTTTGTTGCCTTTAAAAATATATAGTAAAAAGAAAGTCTACGTTTTTAGATTAGATATACGGAAATATTTCACGAGGGAAGTGGAAGCATTTTGTATTGTTACTCGTGCCTTCGCCACTCGTTTCCACATCACTCGTGAAATGTCTCCGTATATCTTCTCAAAAAAACGTAGGTATCCTCTGTATGTGTCATCATGCCCATAAGTTGTGATTCAAATTTAACTTTAATTTGCCACAGATAAGTCGACCAGAGAGCTTTGCTTGAAAGTAATGGAATAAATACGAGAATATCGTATTATATGTTAAGATCGTGTATTACAATGACTGTTCAACTTAAATGTCCGTAGAAAATTATTGTTTCAAAAACACATCTAAAGACTAAAATCATGATTTGCTCAATTTACCATCACAAAATGCTGCAAATTATAGCAAATGTTGTAAAAAGCTTTCTATCTCCACTATACGGCCTGGGTGGTTAGTGAGGGGGGGGGGGGGGACACAAATAGGGCACAAGGTGGTGTGTGTATGTCTTCATCGCCAAATATACTCTAATATGGCAAATATAGCACGCACTATCTTATTCTTACTTTACGCACTATCTTAAACAAGCAAACGTGAAATATCCTTTCATGCAGTTATGATGGATGACGCATACATAAACATGACTAACTGACTAACTGAGAGCGAGATACGTATTGACCTTCAATAAAATAATGAATAGGGATAGAAACGAAGGATATACAAAATTGGAAAAAAAGTAAATTCAAACACTTATGGCATTGTACGTGTAACATGAATAAGTTTAAATTCAAAACATAGCTACGTTCAACAGAGACAAATGCGTGAAAATGGGCGTGAAGTTTTTTTAAAAAAGAAATCATTGCAAATTATTTTTAAAACTTCGTTGAAATTCTTGATTGTTGTGGTGTGTGAGTCATTGACCCCTCTTCCTCTATGAAATATCATTCAGTGTGGGAAAGCACGCGGTCTTAAATATTCTATTGACAGTAAACATAAACTATGATTCAGAAAAATGTATGTGGATCAGACAATGTGGCATATATCATCCAAATTTGTTTAGCCTGGAAAAGATAGCAAACACTATCCAAATTTGTGTAGCCTGGAAAAGATAGCGAACGCTATCCAAATTTGTGTAGCCTGGAAAAGATAACAAACACTATCCAAATTTGTGTAGCCTGGAAAAGATAAACACTATCCAAATTTGTGTAGCCTGGAAAAGATAGCAAACACTATCCAAATTTGTGTAACCTGGAAAAGATAAGAAACACTATCCAAATTTGTGTAGCCTGGAAAAGATAGCAAACGCTATCCAAATTTGTGTAGCCTGGCAAAGATAACAAACACTATCCAAATTTGTGTAGCCTGGAAAAGATAAACACTATCCAAATTTGTGTAGCCTGGAAAGATAGCAAACACTATCCAAATTCTCACTGGATTGCAAGTGGTATGTAGCTCTCCTTTCTTCTAATTATCTGGAGATTCAGACAATAATAATATTATTCTGACTGCTATAAAATTAGGACTTAGAATATACCTGAGGAGGAGATTTAATCTATCCTCTTATTAAACAAAGTGTAGCAATTTAATCTATCCTCTTATCATACAAAGTGTAGCAATTTAATCTATCCTCTTATCATACAAAGTGTAGCAATTTAATCGATCCTCTTATCATACAAAGTGTAGCAATTTAATCTATCCTCTTATTAAACAAAGTGTAGCAATTTAATCGATCCTCTTATCATACAAAGTGTAGCAATTTAATCTATCTTCTTATAAAATAAAGTGCAGCAATTTAATCTATCCTCTTATAAAATAAAGTGTAGCAATTTAATCTATCCTCTTATCATACAAAGTGTAGCAATTTAATCTATCCTCTTATCATACAAAGTGGAGTAATTTAATCTATCCTCTTATCATACAAAGTGTAGCAATTTAATCTATCTTCTTTTAAAATAAAGTGTAGCAATTTAATCTATCCTCTTATCATACAAAGTGTAGCAATTTAATCAATCCTCTTATCATACAAAGTGTAGCAATTTAATCTATCTTCTTATCATACAAAGTGTAGCAATTTAATCTATCCTCTTATCATACAAAGTGTAGCAATTTAATCTATCCTCTTATCATACAAAGTGTAGCAATTTAATCTATCCTTTTATCATACAAAGTGTAGCAATTTAATCTATCCTCTTATCATACAAAGTGTAGCAATTTAATCTATCCTCTTATCATACAAAGTGTAGCAATTTAATCTATCTTCTTATAAAATAAAGTGTAGCAATTTAATCTATCCTCTTATCATACAAAGTGTAGCAATTTAATCTATCCTCTTATCATACAAAGTGTAGCAATTTAATCTATCTTCTTATCATACAAAGTGTAGCAATTTAATCTATCCTCTTATCGTACAAAGTGTAGCAATTTAATCTATCCTCTTATCATACAAAGTGTAGCAATTTAATCTATCTTCTTATCATACAAAGTGTAGCAATTTAATCTATCCTTTTATCATGCAAAGTGTAGCAATTTAATCTATCTTCTCATCATACAAAGTGTAGCAATTTAATCTATCCTCTTCTCATACAAAGTGTAGCAATTTAATCTATCCTCTTATTATCCAAAGTGTCGCACAAAAATGTTCTATCTATGGAAAACAAAAGACGAAAGCAAACCAGACTGAATATATAATGATCATGTTCTTTACCGACTATGAACACGAATGCATGTTGCGACTCGCACGCATGAAAAGGAGCAGTAAATGTATGGCGCGAGATATTAGCAACTCATATCTACTTTTCGTATGAAGAATTTATTTCATGTATGTAAAAACCAAGTGATCACTTATTTCTGTAGATTCCTAAACTGCTTCTGGTAAAATGTAGGGAAGATTGTAATTGACACATTGTTGCATGGTCTCTAATAGTTAATATATAACCTTAACCTTACCTATTTTAAACAAGTAAAATGTAAAACACACCTTGCGTTTCGGCTCCAGCTTAAAATGTAATTTACACACAAACAAAATGTTATTAAAATGTTTTTACATGAACACGAGGAAGTAAATTTTTGTTAAACTGTTCTTATATGAACAATAAAAGGTGAGTAAATTAGTTCATCTTTTTTACCATTTATGTTTCTTGACAATTCAAGTTCTATGTCAAGTTCTATGTCGAATGCAACGCCGTCAAGAATTTAGCTAATTGTATATTGTAACCCTTAAAAAGGTATTTACATATTTGTGAGTGTGATGACATCGATGGAAATTGAATGCATCGGGCGGTATTTTGTGTGTGTATGTTTATAGTGAAAATTTATATCGTGGATTCCATATTTAATCGGCATGGAGTTTTTATTGTATTTTCCTAAATCATCAAACACCAAGCATAACTTTTAGGTGAATCAAGGGTTATTGCCGAAATAACTGCTAATTTTGAGCACAACTTAATTATTTACCCAAAAGCGGAACGATATGAAGCTATTCTTACAGAAAATTACGTGCATTGGACTTTAGCACAGCTAGCAGGAAGTGGAAAGTTTCATCGTTATATCTTCAAGTATAAAGGACATGCGTCTGCTACAAAGACGACGACGACGACGACAACGATGATGATGATGATTAGTAGTAGTAGTAGTGTTAAAGATTTGTGTGTGAGCATGGAAGTGTATTGATTAGTGTCTTGGACTGTAAAGGAAAAAATATGAAAAGTTTAGACAGCTGTGAGACAAAAGAGCATTGTTTCCTTGAGAAGTTAATGATCAAAGATGGCAGTCATATTACCCGAGTTACATATTGTGACCGCGTAAATGTCACTAGTAGATGTTGAAATTAGATAGCGCAAGTTAACACAACTCAGCTAAGTTAAGATAATATAAAGCAGCGAGAAGATCTATCCATCGAGTGTATGATAATAACATTTTAAAAATATATAACTTCTTTCATCACTAAAACGCTTTTTTTCATGTTCGTGCGCACTGCCATCACATAGTGTGTATTGCAATATATCCCACTGCTGCGTAGCTTTAACCTTACAAAAATTGCAAGTATGAACAGTTTGCTGACAGAATATGTACACTGACCGATGATAGGGGGATCGGTGCATCCGTCAGTAGTAGAAATGTTTTGACGTTTCCTCTTTCCAATAGTAATCTCCTTACATATCAATGAAGATGGCACAATTCAATGCAGTGGATGCATTAGCATGTGTAAAACTCCGATACCATTACATTTGGGCTTAATACTAGCATTGTGTGTTGTGCATTATGCCATCAGTCTGCAAATAGAAAGCAAATGGGGACGACCAATACACTGGTCTTAACGACTGAGAAGAAATCTAGAAGAAACCCACTCTCCCCCATGTATTATTATTAACCAACAAACTATCTGCTTCAGTTATGTAGAAGCAGGCAAAATGTAGCTGTGGCCACAGTAAAACTTATGTTAAGTCGCTGCCACAGATCTTCATACTCTTTTTTAACATTAAAATTATGCATATTGCACAGACTACCGTTCTACAGCCAAAGGCAGAAAAGTATGTAAGAAGTGACACATCTTTTTTTTAAATCAATACTTTTAACCAGAAGCATAACCTTTTAAATCGTTATTGCTTTATTAAAGATATAAGCCAATACATTAGTTATCAATCATAGACAGGCAAACATGCAAGAACAAAACACTTGTCTGTTTTATTTCCTCTTTTAATAACTTTCCTTTTGTAACGTTTTCAGTCACAATAAGCCCAACAGATAACACTCGGGGTAATGCAAAGGGCAAGCATATAAAAATGCACATTAGACTTTATATATATATTAACACCAGTAGTAGACATGTCCAAATTGAAAGTGTAGGAAAATCGGAGAACATGGTAATCCAACTGGAATCTGACTAAAATTTAGATCTGCTCATCATATGTAGATCTGACAGGCACCGATAAAGGTTAATGTGACTTGTATCCAGTCATTAACTAGATATTACATATATCTAAAAATCCAAATAAAATTGAAGCATACTGTCTGAATTACGTTTTTCCCTTTCATAAATGTAAAAACTTTAATTTGATTGATGGTTCGAAATGGCAAGAGAACATGACGTCGTATCGGTGTCCGTCGGATCTTTGTTATGTCGGAGATCTCGATTTTAATCTGATTGAATTCAAGTTTTAATGTTCGTTGATTAGCGCTCCAAGGATTGTCCACACGCCTCAAGACAATTATTACACATAAAAAACGTTAGAGCACTTACCGTATCTACCCACCCATAAACAGAGCAAGAAACCAGATCAATTCATTGAATGACTCAAAGAAATGTGTGTATACACAATAAGCACGATTTTCTGCATGCGTATTCCCTGTGTGTCATGTAAACTACATAAATGTTCAGATACATAGAAAGATGTAGTATGTATACTATAAAGCAGAATTATGAATTTTTCTTAGCCTTTCATAATAAAATATTAATACTGATAAACCTCACTAAGGATAAGTAAAACTAGAATTTAGGCTGATGTAAAGCAAAGATCAATTTAAAATGGTTTAAGGATCAAGCCTAATATTGTATGCGCTTTACCAATACATAGGCTTCTTCCGGTAATTTATTTTCAGCCAATCAGCAACTTTCATTATTCCAAATAAAGTATTAAATATACCACCACGCAATAGCCTGGTTCCCTAGCTCATACCATAATTAGGTGGCTGTGACTAATAATCAAATTTTACTTGCATAATAATTACCCATAATCAACAGCAGTGTTTCTTCAAATTTCCCGCAAAAGCATAGTTGTCTCGCAATCACCGTTTTTAAGATATTGAGCAATGTATTTCAACTTTGAACCCGCTGTAATAATAAATTGATAACATTTTCCACAAAAAATACAAGTTTCACTCTGAAACTTCTGAATATATGGAAAAAGATATTTCCCATGTAGACATGTAGTGTATATCCTAAGCTAAATGAATTTTGAGGCTAAATATTTGCGTTTCTCAAATAATTACTCAGTGTCATTGAATGTGGTTGCATGAAATCGGTAGTATTTACCTTTCTCCCTTAAGAGGGGCATGTCTGGCAGATGTTTATATGAAAGGAGTGTTTGTAGAGTGTTTTTGATAGAAAAGGGAAGTAAATGTTAGAACCCGTCTCCACTTCTGCGCCGACTTCAATTTTCAGCACCTTTAACAGACAAAGTGATCTCTTTCGGAGTTAATGAAATCACAAGTTAAAATATTTTAGCAATTAGATACAGTGGGATCCAGAAATATCGTTGTTTTTTTTGGGGGGGGGATTTTTCGCTTTTATGTGTTTTTGCTTTGTTTTCTTTTCTTTTGTTTGTTTGTTTTGTTTTATTTTATTTTGTTGTTTTGTTGTTTTTTTTTGGGGGGGGGGTCTAAACAAGTAGATGATGGATCTGTGGGACGAAATCCTCAGGGGGGGGGGGGGGCAGAGAGCAAGGCCCCCAGAAGTTCCTGTATTTTTATCGTTTCCAGGACATAATTTCAACCATCTAACTGTAAAGAACAATTTCTCTAGGAAACGTTCCGGATGCTTTGCACTCATATGGGTGGGTGTGGAATTGGTAAAAGCATTCACAACGTACACAACATGCAAGTTATTCCTAAAATTAAAACAAATTCACGTAATTACTTGAGGGATTGTGCACATTTGATCAGGGTCATTCTCCCCTTTGTGTGTCTGGTGCTATATAATCAAATTTTACTTGCATAATAATGTGTCTTAATCAATGGCAGTATTCCTTGAAACCTCCCGCTAAAGCATAGTTGTTTCTCAATTACCGTTTTGAATATATCGAGGAATTTATTTCAATTTGGGAACCCACTGTAATGATGAATTGCTAACATTTTTAACAAAAATGCAAGTTTCCCTCTTAAATTTTTTTATATATGTAGAAAGAAGTTTGTTATTTCCCATGAGGATATCAAGTGTATATCCTAATCTAAATGAATTTCGACGCATATTGGAGCACGACTTTAACAGAGGGAGGTATTCAGGGATGAATACATTAGCTCCTAACCAAAATAAATATTCCAAATGTTTGTGTTTCTAAAATAATTACTCAACGTCATTGAATGCAGTTACATAAAGTCGGTAGTATTTGCCGTTCTCCCTTTAGAGTGACATGTCTGGCATATGTTTACATGAAAGGAGTGCGTATATCGTGTTTGCCTTAGAAAAGGAAGTAAATCTTGGAACCCATTTCTCCTTCTTCTCATGCTTCACTTTTCACCACCTTTACGAATCAAGCGATCCTTTTTGGCGTTAACGAAAATCACAAGTTAAATATTTTTTCGCTTATCAAAAGAATATGTTTCAACGACCATTTGCGTCATATTACCGGGAACTGGGAGCGATATACTAGTAATAAATTCAGTCAAGCATTTTAGAAAATGATAAAAATTTATGGACGAATACAAAAAGAGATGCTGATAAATTAATTGCATGGCTACAGAAGCATGATACTAAACTTAACAGATGGTAATCATGTAACCTCGTTTTGTGGTCCGGTTTCGTCAAGATAGATGTAACAGGTTTGACAAAATAGGGAAAAATGCAATATTTTTAGACAAACTTTAATATAAAAACTGTATATTTTTCTTCCTTAACCTCTAATAATTCCAATCATCTAGTTCCATTTTTAAAAACAATAATTGTGACGCATACATTTTTTTCATCGAATTTACAAAACGGATATTTTTAGGGACACGTACCATTAACAATGGCATTACACGGCATTTTAGTAGGCTATCCCGAAATGCCTGTGTTTAAAATCTATTGTGACTAAAAATTTGTAAAAACGTCTAGAAAGTACACAACAGACAAGTTATTCCTAAAATTTCAAACAATTCCCTAGACTGTAACATTAATGTTTGGACAAATTACTACACTTTCTTGGAAAGATCGGCAAAACACACTTACATATTATGAACGAGGTATCCAAGAGAAATGTTTTAAAAAGATGAAAACGATATGCTGCACTCCTCGTTTTTTGAGGAAAATACCCACTATAAAAATACAGTCAGATGAGATCACCCCGTTTTCATCCAGTAATATCTGTGAGACAACAGCGATAAAATTAAAACGGTTAAGGTTCAAGGCTACTACTGCATACTCTTTACACATACAGAGGCTTCTTCAGAAAATTTACGTTAATGTTTTCTGGTATTTGTTATCACTCAATCAGCGACCTATATTCTTTGAAATACGGTATTTATTACACTGAAACACATAGCCTGGTTCCGTAGCTCATAAAACTAAAGCACATAGCCTGGTTCCGTAGCTCATAAAATAATTAGCCTGGTTCCGTAGCTCATTAAATAATTAGCCTGGTTCCGTAGCTCATTAAATAATTAGCTCACTGTTTAATTAGGCAACATTTCTTTGTATCCACGGTTCTTTTCCGTTCATTAAAATTAAATTTCACAAACAAGGGTTTTATTGTAGGTTTAACACGCGAAATGCTCGCTTCCAGGATATACCGTATAAACAGCAGAATATGTGTGTGTGTGTGTGTGTGTCTGCGAGTTTTGTCCCGTAATTAATAAGCACCAACTCATATTTAAAAAAGACCTTTTTGTTCAGATCAACCGTATCGAAAACAGAACGATTTACCAGCAATATGCGTTGAAAAGGAGACTTATGCAGCATCAACACCCGAATCCTCAATCTGTGGAGATGACGTTGTGGCATGGAACAGTATTGGAGAACGTGCAGAAAATTAACCTCAATGGTTTAAATAGGAGTTATGTTTGCGAAACGTTTGGTAAGAAAATTAGTTGTACCCTATTTGCAAATTATTTGAAATGAAAGCGATTTCAAAATTAGAATATAAGTTATTGGAAGGTCATACTTAGCTTTGTCTTACAAAATGTACGCAACAGCAAACTCGGCTTGAATGCATAAAAGTCAAGCTCATTTGTCTATCGTAATTGATACTTTTTTTAACATTACTTTAGTTTGTCTAAAATCGTAAGGGAATGGTTCGTGCAAAATTGAGAAATGAAAACTGTAAATCGCTAAATTCGGAACATTATGTCATGTCGATCTATAGTCAGGGCGACAGTTTTGTTTATTCTTTGGACCACTAGATATATCTAATAAGAAATTTGATATTCAACAGACAAAAAAGAGTAACACATGTAAACTAGTATATTCTTCTTTGAAATATCAATTTATGACCTAATCCAAATTATATGAACCAAATAGATGAATATATAGTAAATTACCCTCGCTACACCCCTTTCCTTATTTCAGTACGTTAAACACCCGATGAAAAGAACATTTATTTGCGACAATAAAAATAATGTTAAAATGATAATTAATAATAGCGCATAATTACAATTTTGATCGATAGATGAAAAAAAAATGGGTAGAAAAATGTATGCTTTTCATGGTTCTATCTTGGTAACTACGACTAGTTGTCAATTTTTTAAAATAAAAGTTATCATGAAAGATTTTTCTTTATTATATCTTTCTATTGAACAATGAATCAATACACCTTTTCGTATTTTATCAATATTTGCATAACATTTTAGCGACATAAAACATACAATATTATGATAATATGCAGTTTTGATCCAGCCTCCTTAAAAAGCAGTTTTAAATTGAAGGATGAAAGTATTTTTGTTTTCCAGAAAGGAAAGAAAGTTAGCGTATTCTATAAGATAACATGCGACATTTTAATTCAAGTTTCTTAGTAATCTGGTAATTTGCTCACGATCTTTGTTTACTGTAGACGATTTCTATATAAATCGATGTTAACTTTCCTACATTGTAAGATTTCTACTTAATAGTGTGGAACACCACTGCCGATTACGATAACAGATTGTATACATTATCTCTACATTATTTTATATTTTGTTTCAACAGGTACAGGTTTGTACGGGAAGGGTGTTTACTTTTCAACACAATCAGAGTATGGATGTAATGATAAATACACCATGAGGGATTCAAATGGACATAAACACATGTACCAGTGTAAAGTTCTTACTGGAAACTCCATCGTAATGAATCAGGATTACACGGAGAGATATCCACCCAATGATCCCAAAACAGGGATAAAGTCTGACTCCACGTCGAGTCCGAACATGGATGAATATGTTATCTACAGTGACACACAATCTTATCCTGAATATCTCATTGAATTTGAATAAATCGAAACAGAAAGATGTTTCTTCCCATGTTTAAAAGGTTTCCATTATATAGGTCACCGACTCCTTTCTCCTAAAATGTTCATACTTGTTCTGGAATACAGGCATAGAATATCCTCTTAGAATTAGATTCTCAATGTACGATGCATTGTATTTGATAGGAGGCCACAATGTCACTAGCACAAGTCTTAAAGGTACGTCCTGTAGCGTACTAACGGGGGGGAGGGGGACGGGTAGTTTGCCCGGGGCGCCAGAGGTCTTCGGGCGCAAGAACAGCTGATAAAAATTCGGGCCTCGTATTCTGACCCTTTTGGACCATTATCGTCACCCCGGGCGCCATTTAACCTTAGTACGCCACTGGGTACATCGAGACTTAAGACATTTGATTGGTCAGTTTTAAGTTAGAGTTTGGCCCAAACAGGTTGCCAGATTATAGACTTAATCTTAATTCCAGACTTCAGTCCTGTTGGTGAAATCCAGACCAGCATGCGACATTTAGTTGGATTAATGCTTAAATTATGTCTTTAAAGTAGGGATCATTTACATCGTACTGCATACAAGTGTGATTTTCAGATTGTATGGCATTATTTGTAGGATATGAAAGGTTATGTCAACAATGATTTAGGTAATTTTCAATAATGGCCAAATCAAAGTTGTGAGAGTTGCCTTTCAGGACCATTAAATGATATTTGCATAATGATGTAAAGATGTAACCGGATAGAAGGTTCCAGTTTTTTGTTTTAATTTCGTCACTATTGAATTTTATGCACAGGTCGTTTTCAGCAAGTTAACGTTCCTCTCTCTTTACCTTTGTCATAAGCTCTATATACCTGTTGATATGAAAGCAGCACAACACAATTAATCTGTACATATACACATTTTACAGGAGATTCATTTTACCAATATTAACCATGTGAACTATTCTACATTGTCGTTTGGTCTAAATACATAAAGGAAAAGTCGCAGTACAACTGAAAATGTTATTTGGAATAGTCCTTCTCGTTCCAGCGTTTCCTATATTTGACAAGCTCACTAATATATATATATATATATATATATCTTCTTAGTAATGATTCTTGACACAGTATTTAAAAAATATTTAGCTTGAAATGACGGTACAATTAGAGAATAAACATATTCACCTAAAATACGTAATTAAAATTTGGAATTGATAATTGTGAAAAATTTAAAAAAAACGTTTAAATTAAACTTTTTGTCGGATCCACACGAGGAATCGTGTCACCGTTGTTTTTCTGAACATTTTGTCTTATTGGCACTGTTAATATTCTAATAGTTTACTGCGCATGCTCATCAACGGTGTCAAAAGATATCGTAATATTCTCGGATAAATTTGATTACCTTATTGTTCTATAACTTTCTATAACTGTTTAATAAGTTAGTGAGAGGTTGAGGAAGATCTCTGACATGATATGGACACAATCATAGGTGTTTAATAAGTTAGTGAGAGGTTGAGGTTTAGAGTGATTAATAGTACTAACAGTTTTCTCTACTTGCTATTTTCTTTATCTTCTGTTACTTTTTATACAAACTTTTGCTTAGTCCTAGATTTGCCTGAATGCTACCTCCTTCAAAGGGTATGTTGTCTATTCTGAAAACTTACATTCAGAGATAAATTGAGAAATATGTCTATAAAAAAGGTCATAGTTTCTCATTAAAAGCTTTTGTTCTATCTCCATATTAATCTGTAATTTTTGTATTTACTGGTCTTTGTAGCGATACTAATTTCAAACTTATTCTGTTGTGCTCCCCGTTTTTATCCAACCCACATTTGGCTGTTTCTTGAAGATTACATATATATATATATATATATGTATGTACATATATATATATATATATATATATATATATATATATATATATATATATATATATATATATATATATATATGTGTGTATGTATATATGTTTGGAGGGGAGTTGTACATATATCTGGTAATTAAATAACGCATGCCACAATACGGTATGCCCATTATCTTTGTAGGTTGCGAGATACAATTTGCATTCGTCATTTATATAGGTTGTTGACACGTTTTTTTTTATACAATATAAAGTTCCTGAATAAGATCCAGCATATTATGTATTCTACACAAATGTATTAATTTGATCAACATTTGATGTATTCTTCATAAACGTCTTGTAATTGTCAATAATGTTTTCCTCTCTCGTCTTGCGAAACTGTGATACTCATAATGTGATTGTTGTGACTTTCTCTGTACACACAATCTATAGTACTTCCGCAAAAAGGATTAGCCCGAGCGATTTTGTTTTTTACCCAATCCTCCCTTGCCATTGCAGTCACTATATATTCACTCTCCTCTCTGATCCATTTGCATCTTTTTAAATATTTGTTCTCCACCAAGGAGATACTTGTATCAGTATTTCAGTCCATTTCAAAGCTACGTTTAATTTATATTCTATACTGGGAATCCCAAAGGAGTTCCATTTCTTTAGTTAATTTCAGGAACTCTACAGCGTGTAACGGCGGTGATGATGGGCTTGGAGGGTACTACCATTCTTTTAGCGAGGCTTTTAAAAAGTTTGACTTTATCACAAACATTACCGGAATTCGTATTTGTCAATGGAAGCTTGTTGTTGACATAAAAGATCATCTCCACAATTTCTGTGATGGGTCGAGAAAAGAAACCTTGTTTTATATTAGACAGCAATGAATAAAAGATAGAATGCAATGTTTCCTATATCTCACTTCAAATCTTAGAATGTGTCATGTTGTACATATTTGGCATTGTCAGTCAGAAGTGTGCCGCTGTTTAATTTATATACGTATACAAATTGCATAATTTTTTATCAATTGGATGTTACAATTTGAAATGAATAGTAGTTGGCTTAAATACGCACGCTGCTCTTCTATTTTCTATCAGCTGTATCTATTGTTATTTCCTTTTTCAAATGTGAAATATATATATATATATATATATATATATATATATATATATATATATATATATATATATATATATATATATATATATATATATATATATATATATATATTTATCTTTGCTATCTACACATGTCCCATAATGGTAGTTTTCTGTCAACATGATCGAAGGTTTCGTGAATAGCCTCGCAGGATACCATTTCCTTCATGGTATTTGTCGTTTTGTCTTATATTGTTTGAGTTTGATTATCACCGTAGTATCATTTACTTAATTCTGTGTTGTTCATTTATTGCTTGTGGGGTGATACAGGTGGGATCATCATGTCAAAAACTTTACATATTTGATTGGGTATAAAAATCATTATTTCAACAAATACACCCAATTTTTCACTTTATTTTTAGTTTTATTTTGTAAAAAAAAATTTTATTTATTCTTTTTGGACGGAAATTGTATATTTTTGTATTTTCTTCTTTCCAGTGGATAAGCCTTTACGTTCAGAGTATTTGAATCTCAATACTTTAGACTTTAGTTTACACACGTGCATTGATACAGTTATGCCTGCATTGCATACTTACACAATAAGTGAGATCAGTGGAGCAAAGAATGCACACGTGTTACAAAGTGTTACGTTTTTATTTGTTGAACCGTGGGGATTTTATACTCGACATGTTCAGTTTGTTTTATTTTTGTTGGTTTTAAAGACACTTTTAACACAGTATTGGCTATATAATGCCGAGGAAATGGGAGCTAAGTGCCTTTCCCAAGGACAACACCCACCTGGGCTGGCCTGGGCTCTATCAGCTGAGAATATGTTGAGAATAAACGAATAAAACTAATAGTTGAAACAATTAACCGATATTGGAATATGGTATAGGCGCTGGTGTGATGCATCTTAGACTGAAGAATAGATAAAATGAGCTTGTATCTTGTTAAGAAGAATAAGCAAATTGTTTTTTTCTAAAATAAGGACACGTGTATGTTGACAGTTTTGTCTGCATAGAAAGGAACTTTAAATATTATATAGTGGTATATATGCTTTTGTGTGATACATATACTGTTTTATATTTCCTTAAGCTGGTGTTTATCGTGGATTTCTGTCAAAACACACAGAATGTGATACATTATCTAAATTTGAATGCTTTCTTGCCATATAGTATTTTATCCATATTAACAGCTGTGTTTTATCGCCGCTTGTTTGATATTTTTTATGTACAGTAAAACGTCAATTATCCGGACCTATCAGGGACATATATTTCGTCCGGATGATCAAGTTTTGTCATAATGTAGATCTGTGAAGGGAAGTATCTGTAGTAAATGAGTCGGATAATCGTAGATTTGACTGTATATGCATCAGAAATTAACTAAACAATAATGTTTTGTAGACATTTGCATGTTTATGAGCAGAAAAAAAATATTGAAAATATTATTTACAGACTTGAATTAAAAAACATAATTTAATTGTCACCAAACTGTAGATGTAAAATTTAAACAAGCACTTACTTGAAGTCTATGAGCAAAGCATATCCTTTATCCGAATCTGCACATCGCACGTCAGGAACTTGGCTGACATGGATTCTATTCAAATCTGTGCCAGTATGTGCTTTACTTTTATTCCCCGTTAAGTCACCATCGTTAATCTACAGTTAATTAGGTACAACAGGACCTTAGAATACCTTTGATTGGACCGTTATGAATATTTAATCATGCTTGATAAGCTTGGCATTTCTATATAACAAATTGCCTTACTTACTTATCCACAATCGGGTGTAAAACTAAACTTTGTTATTCATTGCAATTATAATTATACAATATTATATTCGATTGTGTTTGGTTCTGATTTATATAACTCTCTATCTTGGGGTCCTGATTGGCAAATTAGATTGATTCATACATGTATGTACATTGTAATAACTCAAAATCTTCGGGAACACGGTATGTGTCTGTACTAGCAAATAATCCGAATAATCGGCGTCCGGATAATCGACGTTTTATTTTATACAGTTAAGCTACACATATATGGTAATCTTTATATAGAAATATGTATATATGTATATATGACGCAAGAGACTCAGCTATTCTTTTTTGTACATTATTTTATTTCCTGAAAAAATTTTTAGTCTAGCAAATCTGTGCAGTTTATATTCTGGCAACCATGCTTCCATTTTTATGAGTCTTGTTGTGGGCTTGTGTAATCGACAAACTATTAAATATTAAAATTATTAATGCCATTATTCTTTTTGCTGGATGGTCAACTTCATCAATAGAAGAAAAAAAATTATCTTCTGAATATTGAATTGATTTAAATTGTTACTGACGTCTACTATTTCAGTTGAAATGGACTATATGTCTCCCTTGTCTCTGATTGACTTTTATTTACACCGACAGAATTGGTTTATCTGACGATAGTAACATCTTGGGTTTGTTATGATGCTAAACACATTTGATCACTATATTGTTTTCTTCTAGAAATTCCAATCAATTGTCCTCTTCAAAAAACACTGAAAATGTGTCAAAGGTAACTACTGGGGACCACAAAATACCAAGCGAGGACTGTGTGAAATTCCTTGGAGAAGGTAGTGACTCTCTACTCAATTTTAACAACCACGTATCTAAGATCTGTCAGAAAAAATTCAGCAAGACAATCAAATGTCGCGCAACGTTTCAAGAAAATCTTCCCAATATTATTAAGTTAACGATCATCAAATACTTTATTGGGTCAAACTTTAATTATGTTCCCCATATTTGGCATTTCTGTAGGGAAAACAAATTCTAACAAAGTGAAAACATACAGTATAGGGCACTGATGATTTTAATTGCTCATATACTTCTCTATTAGGAAAAGTAAATCTTCCTAATTTGCATATTAGTAGAGTAAGATACTTGATAACCTATGTAAATGATATGCTTCAAAAGAAGAGACCTAATTTCTTAAATTATCTGGTCACATTTTAAGAATGCAGCTGTAATTTCAGACACCAACATTTGACCATAATACCAAGTGTATAGAGACCAGGGGTCTCCAAACTTTATAAGACGAGGGCCATGTTAGATTTTTGAAGGAGGTTTGCGGGCCGAAGCGATTGTGAAAAATTTAAATATATGCAAAATCGTTTTAAAAAAGTACAACGCTTTGCGGGCCGGACAAATCGAAGCCGCGTGCCGGATTCGGCCCGCTGACCGTAGTTTTGAGACCCCTGGTATAGACCACAAGGTAATTTCAGACACCAACATTTTACCATAATACCATGGGTACAGACCACAAGGTATTGTAAGCTTTTTGGAAAATCTGAGGCCCGCAGAGTCTGTAAAAGCCTGCCCAACGCATTAAGAAAAAACTCTGATGTCAACGAATTTAGCAGGCTGAGTCAAACATGGTCAGGACCTCAAAGTAAATGTGGTTTGTGTCGTTTTATTTAGCTGTTGGTAGTAAACAGATTTGTACCTATCGAGGTTTAATGAGTTTCTTTTGTTTAAATCCTACTGCTTATTTAATTTTTATTTTACTTTTGTACTTATTTTATCTTAAAATATACAATTTTGTACCATCATTTTTATGACATCTTAATTTTGAAATTGATCTTTGTACATCTATCTTACAAACAAAAGTGGCATATTTCTTGTCTAAATGTTCATATTTCTTGTCTAAATGTTTCTTTTTTTACACATTCTGTGACATATCATATATGTGGATTTATTGTGGGTTTTTTTTTATATAAATGATGTATCTGTTCATGCCATATATATTGTCGTGCTTCTTTTAAACTGTTTTTACTGTTCGTATTTTAACGTAGTTGATCTGCACTGTTTGATTGTAAAGATATACTATATGCATATATGTCCGTTTCTATATGTGGTCTAGCTAGTAGTTCTATGTTACAGAAAAATAGACACTGGATGACCTTAACAATGGTACTATATGTTAACTAGACAGTATGCAATCAGAGCCTAATTAGACCTGTTATCAGACTCGTTTACACTTCAAACACTATATATATATATATATATATATATATATATATATATATATATATATATATATATATATATATATATATATATTTCAGAGAGAGAGAGAGAGAGAGAGAGAGAGAGAGAGAGAAAAAAAAGTTTCCTGATCGTTTCCTCTTCGGCTGATTGTTCTTCACTCAGCACAGTTATCTTCCTGTGTAACTATAAAAAAAATTCAAGAAATATACTAAACTTGAATCCGCTGTCAAAATACAAAATATCGATTATAATATTTGCCACCGACAAGCTAATAGAGGTTTTCTTTTCTAATAGAGGTTTTCTACAAGATAATCAGACTTTTTTGGTTTGCCATCGTATGTCGAGAGGTTAAATACATTTTTATGGAACATTGACAAATGGAACGCGATTTAGAATTGTCCACGAATTAGTATGTATTGCGTACGAATTTGTATCGTGTTTGTTGGTTTTAACGGCACTTTAACACCTTATTGACTATATCACGCCGAGGAAGTGGGAGCTAAGTGCCTTTGCCGACCTGGCTATCCTTGCCGGATATCGAACCAGCGACCCTTGGTTTACAAATCCGACGCTCTACCAACTGATTTACCGCCGCTCCCTATACAAAGTTGTAATACTTGCTACTTGCTTATCTAGTTTGAATAAAAAGATTTTGTATGTGTTTATAACCCTCAATAATAGTTTATAAAGTCTCGTCATACTTCTAAAAATGAACCCTGTGTTTGCATGACACTTAACAAATAATTGCTCACAGTTTGATCCAACTCTTGTTATGACATGCAAGGACTACTAGTCCACGATATTCTTATCTTAAATTCACCGAGTTCTACCTGCGGGAAACATTCCGTCCGAGTGGTTTAGCTGTGATACACAATTGACCTATTTTTCATAAACATCCTCTTGTTATGTTTTGTTTTTTAATTTGTATACCTTGATGTATTTTCTGTCATGAATTGTGGATGTTCCTTTTGTAATTTATATCAAGACACAGTTTACTTCTTAGAGCATACTTACATCATTACAACGCGGAAAAAGAGGGACATGTTATATGCATGACGCTAACCATATTGGAACAATTGTGAGACGTTTGATTGTATGATGTGACCAAGAAATCTATGAAGCCACTGTTTTTTTTTAATAACTATTTTATTAATAATGTTGTTGACTTATATAAGTATGTCATTGTCATAACTCTATTCTGTGTCAACCAAGTTTTCTTATACTGTATCTTTTTTAAACATACAGCTTGTATCATTTTGAATAAATGTACACACTTTTGCTATTTTTCAATTGATCTTTTAATTTATAACTCATACTTTTGTAAAAAAAAGTATTGTAGAATTAAGAAAAAGTATTGTACAATTAAGAAAATCCCACATAGTTCTGACTAAAAGCAGTTTTTTATGGAAAGTAGCGGTGAAACAGATACTGTCCATGAATATATTCATCCTACATGTAATACCGCTTTTTTAAAAATAATATTAACTTTTCTGAAACGCTTCTGTCAGCAATGACCTTTCTAGTTATAAGGTCTAGGTCAAAAGGACTTACGATCTTCGAGAAAAGGATACTGCCATCAACAGCAAAAAAGTAGTTTTGTATATCAGAGTGTCAAGTCGTCTCTTAAAACATCGGGTAATTATAATATTGTTAAAGTCAGGGGGCGGGGTAGTCAATGGGGGGGGGGGGGGTCGAGAAAATGCAATTTGGCAGAGGAATGTTCTTTTTTTGCGCACTAAAAATGTAGAGTGCACTTTTTATGCGAACCCAACTTGGGAGACAATTACATCCTCTTTATTTGGTACGATACTCTGTGGAACGTATTTGGGGATAGGTCAAAATTTAATGTAGCATGATCTGCAAAGGCACCGCACCCTTCTCGAAATAAATATTGACGGCTGCTTTGAATTTTTAGAAGTTTTGCGAGGCACTATCACCACAGAATACAAGTCAGAATAGCAGTCTATTAACGTAGCCAATTATTTTGAGACAGAGCCTCATCTTCAGGCATCATTATCAGTTGTAAACATCAGCAATTTCATCAATGACTTTGGACTTAACAATAAGAAACCTTGCAGAGAATTAGACACAATTATTTAAAACCACAAACGGCTAACGAAAAAAAAAAAAAAAAAAAAAAATTGGAGAATAAACTTTTACCACCAATGTCACAGACAAGTATACTTGTAAAGGACTTATCAACAGATTTATTAGGAGATATGGCATCTGATCTTCCGAACTTGTCACCACGGTATAGGCCACCGGAACAAATTTGGATCAAAAATGGCATATATATGGTCACGGTTTTGCATACGCTTTGATTGTCAGCCATTTCTAGGCATATTGATAAAATCTTGTGTCTCTTTGACTGACCATGTTAAAGCTCCATATGCTGTTTTCCTAAACAGATGTGAATCAAGCTGCAAATTTTGTCTTCTGTGAAAAAAGGTCATGTGCTCATTTTTTTTTTAATTAGACGTCTGCATATGCTACTGAATTTGCCTATGTCTTTACAACCCTACTAACTGTGTGTGTGATATGCTTGGACTTTTTTCTGAGCAAATGTAGATAAAACTTGGTAATCCTAGTGACTGCCTTGGGATTTTGGTTTGTTTGGGGTTTTTTTTAATAGATTCAGATAAAACTCGTTATATGGACTAACTAAATTAAGATCTTCGATGATTTAGATTCTGAGATCTGAATATGTTAAGTATGTCTGAGTGTTGAGTGGCCAAAATTTGTTGCCACCCTAGAAACTTCATTTTTTTGACAGATGGCTATCAAATTGTGTATGATAAAAACACGTTCATATCAAATTTAAGATCTCAAATGAGTATGCTGAGAAGGTATATTTACCTATAAAATGACCTGGCCTCTGAATCTCAGTGTTATCATACTACGACTATATTTCATGACCAAGTTTGATCATACTTGATATATGTGCTGGTATAATTATCGTGTTAAATATGTTGGATTATGGTTGGACTTTTGTGTATATTAGTGAAGTAATCTGGTGTCTGATTTGCTGAGTTTGTTAACACTCTAGATGTTGTTCAAGATCAGATTGAGATTATCCTTAATGTAAAAACTTAAGTCATCAACGTTTTGGAAATTGGACTGTTTTGATTAAAGCAACATCGATACAAATTAATGAAGTGATCTAACATCTGTTTGTTTGATCTGTTACTGTCTGTGTATTTTTCTGGGCATACCTATATTTTGCTAAAATGGTGCACATATCTACATCAGCAGGATCTGAGACAACACATGATTAGATCAGGAGTGAGTTCTACGCAAAATAATGAGCTGGTCTGACACATCATTATTTTGCGGATTTTATTACCAATTTGAACAAAGTTTTCCGTTGACAGGAATATAAAAAAATTTAAACTAATGAAATGATGCATTGTATGATAACTACGATTCGTATTTTATTTTTTATTATTTTATTATTTTATTTTTCAATATTTAATGAAGCTATACATTTGGCATTCTTACTTGTAGGCCTCCACATATTTACAGCAAATGCAATTACGATAAAACTTTCATCTTAAATACATACAATATAAAGACTGGCTATATTTAAACAAATAGAAATACATATATTGCATGTCATACAGTGCCACGTGTATATTCTCCACACGCATAGACATGTATACACAAACACACCCACAAACACACAATACACAGACAAATCTTACTACATTCAGGAACATTTCTATTACACACTTACATGCTATGCAATATATTTATAGCAACAAATTTAAAATAATATGTTTGATTTCAAGAGGAATTACCGGCGTAATGTAACGTCTAAATATAAACGTACAAGATTATCAAATTGATACTATTTATTGACTATTAATTAATTATACCCTCTTCTTACGCACAAAATGTGTACCTGATATACCAATTTAAACCTGTGTATTAGCAAATTGGCAATGTATTTACATTTGTTTTTCTAAAGATATGCCAATCAGTTATATTTAGGTACAACCATGTCTATAGTGGATCACATATTATAGTTATCATATGTAAACACCGCTTTCGATATCAATAAAAGCAATAAAGATGACGATCATCATCATCACGAGCAACATCATTGTCGTCGTCGTCGTCATTGGCAGCATAATTATCATCATCATCATCAATTCCACTACCACCACCAACATTTAAATATTCATCTGTTATCGAGAGTCTAATAGTCTAATTGTAACTTTTGTGTTTAGTGATATTTGGTTATGCAATTCAGTGTCGCCTTATACACATTAAGATATATACACATTCGTACATACAAGTAAACAATCTTAGATACCGATCATAACCTTTTACTCATTCTCTATGATAATTTTTCTTTGCATCAGATGAGGAAGAAGCACACACACAAACGCAAACACACACACACACACACACACACACACACACACACACACCACAATGACAAAAATATGCAATGTTTTCAGAGCTTCAGAAAAAAGGGAACAAAAAAAACAAGCATCAATTTAAAAGTGGCGTACGTTTGCATCTAATCCTTATAAGCAGAAAAGAGACGAAATGCGCTTTTTCATTTTCTATGGCCATTGATTATAATGCCCCCGCCATATTCTATAGAGAGTGTATATAATGTGACCCGTGTTCTTTCTTCCGTGTGTGCATTCTTCTCTTCGTCTGTCTATCAGTCCCAAAGTCACAGATTTTGTTTCCGTTTAATAATTTGTTATTCCACGGATTTAAACAAATGGGGTTTAATCTAAACATAAAATATAACCTGTTTAAGTCTCGATTTATTTATCATAATTTAACAGAGTTATAGTCCATGTTTGACTTAAAAATTTGCAAATGGATCACGAGTATCGTTTCTGCTCCATGGACTGATATCAAATTTAATATGGAACTGACTAATACCAAAGTCAGATTCGACATTTTCTTTTTCTGTCATCTAAAATTTTATTGAATTATGATTCTTGTTTGACTAGAACTTTGTCCTTGCATCTTGAATGAAAGTTGACTCAAGAATGCAATATTGACCGCGGTGGGTGGGTGATAGTTGTCTGTGTCCTCTACTGCTGTAGTTTCCCTTTTCCGTTTATTTTCCAACTTCACAGAGGTACCAAATATTATATTTTTTTAAGTCACAAAAAGTTTGTCAAACCGTTATATTATACGTTTTTAGTATCAATCGCAAAAAAATTTCTTATAACGAATATTCAGTTTTGTTTCTAGTTTGCTACAGACTTAAACAATATCAACCAATATTTTTTATGGCTTCATCTTTCCTAAAAAATATATCCCTTAATATGAAGATCTCGTATATTATTTTGATAGATATATAAATCCTCCAATTAATTTTTCAGTGCAATCTAAATAGGTTTACTATTAATTGACACATACCATACACTTTTGCAAAAAGCATTCAAGGTTGTTATAATATATACTATACTAACTTCGATATATGAAATATTTTTTTAAAAATTGTAAAATTCGTTATATTTTATTCAGTCGTATAAATTTTCAAAACTCTAGAATGCCATTAAATATTGGTTAAAAATATCTTCAAGGCAACACCGCGTGTTAAGGGAGATAACTCATACATCGACTCTCACATGAGAACTGGCATCGGTTTCACTGAATGTCTCAAACTTTCTCCTCAAACTGAGACTTTACATTAAAAAGCTTATGATGCTTCAGACAATATAATTATTTTTGTAGATGCAGAGATAGTAGAAAGGATGCAAAATCTCTTTTAGGTTATAGAATTGAGAAAGTGGAAATATTTTTATTCTTGAAAAAAAAAGAGCTTATGAACTCCTCAAATATGAGGAAATCGTAAACTTTCTCCAGAAATAAAGCAAGACTCTTATTTTGGAGAACTAATGATAGCACGACTTTATTTTAATTCCTGATGCCTGCTAAATCTTCTGTAAAAAATATTCTGATACAAACCAATAAGTAAGAGATAAATGAAATATTAAAACATCTTAATTTGAGGAAGACATTTTTCTGATTTTTATTGAAGCTGTGGCATTGTGTGTAACATTAAAAGTGTCTAGTGTTACAGAAAGCGTTTATATCACGACGATTAAACCTTGGGACAATCAATCAGAGTAAAATCAAAATGAGATCGTTCACTTGGAAACACTCCTTATCTAATTTGTGTCACTCATCTTAAGTGTTACTAGGCAATGTTGGCTTATGACAAAGTTTTCTTCTAACTAGAAGTAGTTCAATGAGTCTATCTAAATAAGACTTGACTTCGACTTCCGCAATTTTTTCACTCTCCTTCAAAAATTCAAAAATCGTCCAAGATGTTTCAACTTTGGTTGTTTCACAAATTCTTCCCGGAAATTTTGAATCTTATGAATAAGAACATTTCTGATGATATTTGGGATCTTATCAAATTTCTTCTTTTTCAACAGCCGCCAATATGAAGCATCTAGAAATAAACTTGATTATGATTGGCCGTATTGATAAAGCATGATTGTACATAGCATACTTTTAATGCTTTATTGAGTTTATATTCTTTATTTGGTTCATGTCATTTTATCCGTTTTGTCTGTAAATTAATTAAACTCTGTTTATAGGTCAGTAATCACCAGAATAAATACCTTTAGCTCTGAAATATGTCACAAGGTTTCATACACCCTAGATGTAAGCACTAATATATCAGTATGACAGTTGTAGCATATAGCAGTACTATTTAATGTTGTAATGGTCAGATTGTCCAATACTGTCTGTATGCATGTCCAATGTGTAATCCATTCATGTATTTAACGGAAAGAGTGAACTAGAATTGTAGTAAAGATGGAGTTTCACTCCCTGTAAAATGAAAACATGAAAGACAATGAGCTTAATATATTATAAAATTTAATAAAAGTCAAGTGTATACACCGCATTTATAAACAGTTTAACATGTGTTAGGCAGTTACATCAAGGAAGTAGAAAAAGTGCCTTTTAAAGACAGCTGGCTGCCTAATATATGGAGGATATTTTCTCTTTCTACGTTAATACTAGATGTATTTAATCGTGTGGTTAAAAAAGCAAAACATGATATTTTAACTAGTGACGAAATCACCAGTTAACTTATATCTTTTGTCTTTTTTTGTACCACAAGATGAAATATATCCCGTATTCACATAGGAAAGGAACACTTTGTTTTCATTATATATCACAGTTGCTCCTGAATCAAAGTTTAGAAAACTTAGATGTAGCTCACTCTTCAACACACACACACACACACGTGCACGCACGCACCTCAGTACATTCACCTCAATTTAAATTGTATTCATAAGCTGATCATTAAAAATAGCAGCGCTTTAAGATAACTATTTTACCCTGTCCGACCACAGCTGGGAAGATCTTGGACTTTCTGAAGGAATACCGTTTATATATAAAAAGGACCATTTTAAGGATTTTATATATATATATATATATATATATATATATATATATATATATATATATATATATATATATATATATATATATATATATAAATATTTGTTTTACATTTCCATTCTACTTTTTAATACAGTTTACATAATTTTGACATCTTTGCCATTTGTCTCTTATCTTGTTTAGGGTTTTAATGTTTACATTTATTTAGAAGGGTATGTTTCTAAAGTTTTTGTGCATTCTTAATTTTTAATTGGCACCATATAGCCGTTGTTTGTTCGAGATGCATTTAAACACTATAATACATACATACATACATACATACATACATACATACATACATACATACATACATACATACATACATACATACATACATACATACATACATACATACATACATACATACATACATAGATTGTACAGAAGTGAACGGTGGCGAATCAGATATCTTCAACAGGAAATAATTTCCATGGCTTAAAGGTAATATAAGGATATATTGTTCACATGTGAAAATATAGGAATGAAAACATAAAAATATTTTACCAATAATTTTCTATATTGCATACTTGACTATATCATAAAGTTCATTTCATCTCAAGTCTGTCTGAACCATGATAATTTCGCAGATTTATACCAGGTGATGTACCTAAAGGAGATTATCTGCGATACGGTTTTGACTCTACATAATTAATGAGTGGGTATTCCATTGGATTCTATGATATATGACCCAGAGAATAAGTTCAGAGAATGAAGAACCACTGTGGGCTAGTTAATGCACATGCATGCATTATCATGAAACGCATATTGTTTATGGCTGTTTGATTGGTTTCATAACACTTTTAGCACATTATTGGCCATGTCATGCAGAGGAAATGGAAGCTAAGTGACATTCCTAAAGACACATCGAGGCAATCGATCTGAGGTTGCCTGGACGGGTGTCGAACCCTCTACCCTAGGGTTACGTGTCCGACGCTCCCAAAATATTGTTCAAGCAATGTGTGCGAAATCATCTTTAGCACTGTTGTTAAGGGTATTGTATAGATAAACAACACTAAAGCCAAATTTTTATAGAAATAACAATATTTTTAATCATCCAATATCATGCAAAACATTTTTATTTCATGGGTCTTCAAGATCTAACACAGAGAGAGAGAGAGAGAGAGAGAGAGAGAGAGAGAGAGAGAGAGAGAGAGCGTGTGTGTGTATATGTGTGAGTGCAAATTGTGAATCTTAAATGTTTATTAAACAGAAATGCTTCTAAACGTTGGATTGTAACATACATTTCCCTATTTAACTTCTTGTTATATTAAACATTTATCAATAATCAACTCGAAAATTGGTGACATTGCCGAACATATAATAATCTACAACCTATGAGAGAAACGACAGCTACTATAATTAAATAGATGATTTAAACAAAATGATTGGCTACGCACAATGATTGAAACAAAATGATAGACTACGCACATTGATTGAAACAAAATGATAGACTGCGCACAATAATTGAAACAAAATGATAGACTACGCACAATGATTGAAACAAAATGATAGACTACGCACAATGATTTAAACAAAATGATAGACTACGCACAATGATTTAAACAAAATGATTGGCTATGCACAATGATTTAAACAAAATGATTGGCTATGCACAATGATTTAAACAAAATGATTGGCTATGCACAATTATCTAAACAAAATGAATGGCTAAGCGCAGTGATATCAACAAAATGACAGACAGCACAGTGATTCAAACAAAATGATTGGCTCAGCAGTGATTCAAACAAAATGATAAATTGAGCACAATGATTTAAACAAAATGATTGGCTAAGTACAGTAATTTAAACAAAATTGAAGATTAAGCACAATGATTTAAACAAAATGAATGGCTAAGCACAGTGATGTAAACAAAATGATAGATTGAGCAGCAATTTTTTTAACAAAATGATTGGCTCAGCACAATGATTTAAACAAAATGATAGACTAAGCACAATGATTTAAACAAAATGGAAAACTAAGCACATAATCTAATGAGAGTAAGATGGCTGCCATGACGAGTAGTTAGAAAAATCTCTCTCAAATGTTGGTGATATTTACATAGTTGGCAGTGTGATGTAGGAATTCATTTTTGGACTAGCATATATGTGAAGCTTTTTTCCTTCAATATATAGTTTCAGTTCATCTGTGGATTATGTGTCTCTTGCAAAATTTGTGGCTTTGGGAATTTTGAAAGTGAGTTTTCTTTTTCTTGTATTTGTACCCTTGTGTCAATTTACACTTTTTTTTAGAAGACCCCCATGACTAATCTAATTGCGCTGGTCAAATTGCGCTAATTACACAGCTTGCTCCACAGTTTCACTGAGACACATTAGGATTGCAATAAGCTGTGCTAAACTCTTATAACCTGTCAGCAATCCAAAGAAAATTGTTCAGTCTACCCTGAGCACTAGTTTTCAGAGCGCTAGGAAGGAAAGCAGCAAGCTACTAGCGAGGTTAGCTACATGCTCTCAGTCTGGGCATTTGATCGTTGATAATGAAGATGTGATTAGTGCTGCCCCAATCCTGAGTGATCTACTTGAAATCAAAACTGGTATTCATTTATTAGTGACCAAAGATGAATTAGTTGGCTTAGTTTCTGACATCGTATCCCAGATGTTTGAGAAACTTAAAGGCGAATTGATGAAGGAAGTGGACAGACAAATTGTAAACAAAATAAATAAGCTGGAAGACAAATTTGAGTCAATGAACTTTGAAAATAACCAGTTAACAAAAGAATTAGATAACTTAAGGAAAGAAAGTGGAAAGCGAAAAGAAGAAATACAAAATACTCAAGATCACTCCAAGGAAACCACGAATCTGCCTGGTATTTTAATTGCAGTGTGTACGTCAAAACAAAAACCTCTAAAAGTTACACATTTTACCTTTTTGACGACATCAATGAACAATCAAACCCAACCATAAGTAACATACTTTTCCCTATTGATTCTGGATACACTTGGAGGTATAAAACTTTGTACCAAAAAGGATGTGCATAGTTTAAATTTCAGCTTTGTATATTCAAAGTTAGAAAAGTGACTTTGGTAGAAGGACACAGCTTTGAATTGGTAAGGAAGTTCACATAATCTAGCTGCTACATTTTGACATATGCATATAACTGTGTTTGAATCTTGAAAGATTGAGCATATAACTTAAATGTTGGTCATATATTTCTTCTGAATTTTGGTGCTAGATTGTTAGCCACAGAGTTGCCAATGTCCTTTAGTATGAATGTTTCTATTTTTATTTTTTATTTGTGTGTGCCATGTTCAAATATGTATATTTTGTAGTGCTGTTTTTATGTACCATTGCTAATCATCCCCATGATATTATCCGTGTAAACAGATGATTATGGGTGAATTCCTTAAAATTCTCAGTTTTCTTGAGTGATGTTGGTACATTAAAAAGACATGGGTTTAGGCAGATAGAAATTTAAAGTTTTAAACAGTGTGCACAGATGGATAGATGAATTTATAGACAAGGTAGAGGTTTGTTCATTTTTATTTCCACTGTTACATTATATAATGGCATACTCTCTGATCTCAAAGAACAAAATTTGAATGCTGATGTATTATTGTTTTCAACGATTCCTTAAAATTCGGTCACTAAAGTTATTTCGAATTTTGAAGAACAAAATTCGGTCACTAAATTTATTAAATTTATTTTTTTTTAAAAACGGACTAAGGCATGGGTTTATTTACTTAATAAATATATTTGACTTATTTTTCACAACCCTATAGACATATATAGAAGGAACCAACAAATAGAGAACTCGTATGTAATGGCATGGAATCTTTTGGTAAAGCAAGAAAATGGATGCGCAAAAAGTGTTTTTTTAGCCACACTGTGATGATGTTAACATTTATTAACTATACCAACACTCCAGTGTATCTACATACTGGGCAACATCATATATGTACCCAGTGATGCATGACATTGTACTACACTTATCTGTTTTTCAAACATCTCATTTTTGTCTGTGATAGGTTGTATCCCAAGGTGTTTCCGAGTGCTTTTCATGGTACCGATTGTGTAATGCATAGTTACATAAGCTCTGTGAAAATGTTAATCAAAATAGAATTAAACAAATGATACCCAGATTAAAATTTTGGTAATAAACATTATGGGTGTACACAGTTCCAATCTCAAAAGAAGAGGTATTTTCTGTTGGGTCAAACAGAAGAATGCATCCATTATATGATTCAGGAGGCACATAGTACAGTTGAGATTGAAAAGTACTGGGAACCTGAATGTGGTTATAATGTGTACTTTTGGCCATATAAGTCATTTTGAATTTCTTATTCACAGAGACAAATGTGAATGTCAGGGCAGATATATTCTCTTAGATTTATCACTTAATGGACAGAAATTACGCTAGTAAATCTATACGGTCATAATGATGATAATGATGATTTTTTTGTAGAAACTTTAAAGATGATATGATAAACTTTGACAATTCATCTGTTATTATTTGTGGTGACTGGAATGTTGTTCAGGACACGGAGCTTGACTCTTATAATATTTTGCATGATAAACACTCCATGGCCTGAGTAGCAGTCCAGGACATCAAGAATCAACTCGACTTACTAGATTCATAGAGAACAGTCAATCCTGACAGTAGAGTATTTACTTGGCTTCAAGCAAACCCTGTGAAACAGAGTAGACTGCACTATTTAATCTCTGATGACATGTTGTCAGATTGTATGGATTCATCTTTTACTCCTGGCTATAAAGCAGATCATACAGCAATAACACTAAAATTGTCTATATCTGCATTACCTAGAGGTTATGGGTATTGGAAATTCAGTTCCAAATTATCAACGCAAAATGAATATATTCATATGGTGAAAAAAAGGTGTAGCCCAGACAGTAGGAGAATACTATTGTAAAGGTGATAAGAAAAACCAACTTCAGGTAAAACTAACTTGCAATGATCAATTGTTTTTTTTTTTAATCCTTCAAATGATTATAAGATCAGAATCAATTAGATATTCACAAACTAAGACAAAACAGGAGAAAAAAAATTCAGGAAAATGTAAGCTAAAATCTATACTTTACATACTTTAGTGAATCAAAATGATAACCCCTCTGTTATGATAGAACTGAACCAAAAACAAGCAGATTTAGAAGAAATGCGGAATAAAGAGTTTTAAATAAACAAAAAGATTTTTATGAAAAATTATGCAAAAGCAAAAAAATAATAATCTGCAAACTCATAACCACTTTTTAAACCATGATAAAAAAAAACACTTTCAGAATTTGAAAGAAACTCTTGTGAAGGTAAGTTAACTTTTTGAGGAATGCCGTTTAGCACTGAAAAATATGACAAATGAAAACAGCCCTGGTTCCGATGGATTTACTGTTGAATTCTGCAAATTCTTTTGAAAAGATCAATGCGGTTTTCTCTTTAGGCCTCTAAAGCCGAATACAATATGCAACATTTTTCAGAATTTCAGTCTCAAGGAATCATTACTTGCATTCCGAAAGAAGATAAAGCCAGGAAATTTACGCAAAAATTGGAGACCAATCTCACTACTAAATGTAGATTACAAGATTGCTTCGGCATCTATTGCTAATAGACTCTAGAAAGTCCTCCCTTTTATCATTATTGACAGCCAAAGGGTTTTATGAAAGGGAGATTTATTGGTGAAAATACAAGAATTTTGTATGACCTGATGCACTATCTTGAGGGAAAAAATAAATCTCGTCTTCTCCCATTGAAAGACTTTGAAAACGCTTTCGACTCGGTTGAATGTGACTTTTTGGAAAATACTCTGAAATCTTATAACTTTGGAGAGTCCATGTGTTACTGGTTCAGAGTATTTTGCAATAAATCAAAAAGTTGTCATTAATAATGGAAATTTACCCCCATTTTTGTTTTATTTGGAGAGAGGTTCTCACCACGGAGAAACTTTAGTACCCTATGTATTGATAACAGGAATTGAACTTCTTGCAATAGAACTAAAAAAAGAATACAAAGATTACAGGCATTTTCTACAATGAAATGGAATTCAAATTAGGTACAGTACATTGATGATGCTTTTCTATTATTATATGGTTTTCCTTTGTCCTTGAAGACAAACCTGCAGATTTTAAATGACTTTGCCTTGGGGTCAAGTCTGTACTGTAATGTTTTTAAATCAGAAGCTATTTGGATTAGAAATAAAGAAGTTTCTAATGAAAAAAAAATATGTCCAGAAGTTGATATTAACTGGTCAACGTCCAATTGTAGACTAATAGGAGTAGATTTCTCTTTGAAATTGTAGGATACGGTATGACTTAATCATTCGACGAAGTTGAAGGAACTAAAGAAAGTGCTTGGCTGGTGGAGCAGAAGAAATATATGCCTTATTGGAAAAATTACTTCGATAAAATCCTTAATTTGTGCATACATTTATTCATCTTTTTTGCAGCACTACCAAATCGTCCACCCCATATAGAAAATGAACTGAATACATTATTTCTCCAGTTCGTTTGGGGCTGTAAAATTTAGAGGGTTAAAAGAGACACTTTCATAGCTTCGTTTAAAGAAGGGTGATTAAATATGATTCACTTGCACTATTTGTGTGTTATATAAAACTTTCCTGGAGTATGTCTCTTTAAATAAACGAAGATGGTTTAAAATATTTGGAAAATTTGGAGGTAAACTGTTTTTTAAATTAGAAAAAAACTAAATTGAAAGATTTTTTAAAATTAATTATTATGTTATTTATGCTTTATCACAATGCAAAAATGAACCGTTTACTGTTCATAAATACTTGTCTCAAGATATCTTTATTTAGTTACTATAGATAATTTTAAATCATACACAAGATGGAGTACAAACGGTATTGTACTTATTCAACATCTTTTTTTATGCACACGGATCTCTATTCTATTAAATTTTGATGAAATAAAACAAACAGAAAAAGAAAATAATGATAATAATAATAATAATAATTTTATACAGTACTTTGCTTTAATCTCAAAAATACCAGATAAGTGGGAAAAAAAAATTGGGGGGGGGGGTAAAATGGAAATAGTTTTCATGTAGTTTTCGACAAAACTTCCCTGCTAAGTGTAAGAGAAAAGAATAAATTTATTTATATAGACCTGATAAGAACCATGATACAAAAGCCAAATGGTAAATATGAAACTTGGTCCAGGAAGCTAGAGTGTGCAACTGGTACAGAAGAATGGACCAACTCTTTTGTTCTGGCTAAACTTTGTACAAAAAGATACAAGCTGATTAGCTTTAATTTTAGGTTTCTTCATAGAAATTTTGTCACAAACCAGTTTTTGAAAAAATATTAATTTAAGGGATAATGATAAATGTACCTTTTGTAAGGAGGGAATAGAACAAATTGAGTGCTTATTCTATGACTGTTCAGTTACTGAACACATTTGGAAATTATTTGTGGAATGGATCCAAACTTACGATCCATATTTTAGAATTACTCGAAAAGATCTATTTATTTTTAAATAAATAGCAACTCTGATGATCTTATTGACTTCTTAATTTTGCTTGCAAAATATATTATATACAGATCACGTTGTGCATCAAAAATTCCAAATCTCACCTATTATAAAAATTTTGTTTTATCATATAAAAGACTGGAAAAAATATGTTGCCAAAGTGAATAACAGAACTGATGAGTTTAGGAAAAGTGAACCCTATTGTCAACTTGTAATACGTGATTTTTTTTATAGCTGTTTTACATTTTCATGACTTTCATTTTTTAGCAACAAAATAAAAACAATATTACTTTTTAAAAAAGAAACAAAACAGGCAATTTAGAAACACTTTTGGGTTTGTACGAGAGTGAGTACTTGTGTACAATATTTGTAAATGTATGTGTCTGTGTGTGCATGCGTGTGTGTGTGATGTCAGATAGAGATGTAGGGGAACATGTAAAATCCTGACAACTTATGTCCGATAAAATATAAAAAGAAGAATCTAATGAAATTCCTATGCATTCAGAGCGGTAGGTTTACTATTCGGCAGTATGCCTTTGATAATGTATACCGATATCACCCGTAATGTCTAGGAAAATGAGTGTAAAATAAAATATTTAATTGACGAAATTTATCTTCGCCCATAAAAATATGTACACAATTTGTAGATCAATAAGAGTTAAACTGGATTTAGGGCGTATTCAATGACATTTTAACCTGCAAGTGGTAATCACGCTGCCATCATTGTTGTAAAGTTACTAGTGGTTAGTTGGAGTTACGGGTGGTTAGAGACACTTGCAAACAGTGGCAACGCGAGGGAGAGGGACAATTACCCCCGGGCGCCTGGAGGGGGGGGGGGCGGTGCCGTCGAGAGCTTTTATTTTTGCCACCCCCATCTAAGCCCCCGGTTTCAGGGCTTAGATGAGGGAGGGGGGCGGTTGGAGCTTGGCAACTGACATAAAACTCTTTTCTGAGGCAAAGTAGGAGCGCCACTAAAGAACATTGCACCCGGACACCTCAAGCCCTCGCGCCGCCACTGCTTGGAAATTGTGATAAAAATTATAACTTGCTCGCAAGTAACGATGTTGTGTTTTTATGACAGAGTGGTTTGATCGAAAGATTCTCGTACTTTCACTCATACTATGGGTTTGTTTTTGTTTTTTTTTTGCGGGGGGGGGGGGGGGGGGGGCAGAAATTTTGTGAAACAATGACCTATATGGGAATAACAATGCGGAGAGAGCCCCTGGTTGCCAACGTCCAGGCTGTCGCTGTCAAAGTCTACTCTTGTTGTGACCCGGATAACTGACATCTCAGTTCGTGAATGTCTCGCTGGAACCGGATATGGTTGATGAAAGTAAGTGTGTTTTACAATTGCCTTCTTTGTCATCAATCATTCATTGCTGAACATACATTTCCAATAAGATTTCTACCTGATTTTTTTCAGATATTTTTATTACACTTTGATCTTAAATAAGACGAGTTCAAAAAAATTTCTCAGACATTATTTTTAATCTATGCAATATTTCATTTAATCTGACGCATTGTCTTTTGCACATGTATATATTTCCGATAATATATTTTGATCGAGTTCGATTACACCTTCCTTAGGTTGTTTTTCTCAGGTTTGAGAAGCAAGGATTCAATGTAAGGTGACATTTACCAAGATGAGACGAATTTTGTACATTCCAAATTGGTCCCAGCTTAGTGGGATGATATCTAACGACCTGTTTTTTGCGTTGTTTATTGAATATTTGTATCAAGGGTGTACATTGTTTTGTCGTGATTACTTCAATGACGCTGTTCACATATATAGTATATTCATGCTTACTTTAAAGATAGATGTAAGTAGGTATGTATTCGGGTATATATTTCAGAACCATATTAAACGTAATGTATACAATATTACTTATTATTATTTTCATACAAATTATGCTAAATTCTGATTGGTTGAACAAACAGTAATACAACGTATTGGTTTCGTTAAAGTGATTTCAGATCCGAAAGCAACGTATTGTACTCGCGTGGTGATATTTTTGGATCACGGAATGAAAGGTAACACAAAGGTATCTTCGCGTCAGCAAATATCATCCTTTACAGGACAATAAAACAACGGATCATATTTCACAAGTCAATAAAACAATGTATTGCACTCAACAAAATTCGTAATTATATTTTATTACTTTCATAAATTTATTCTGAATTCTGATTTGTTACACGCGCTCAACTGTAATACAACGTATAATATTTGCCTACAGTGGTTTCATCTCCGTAAAAGAACGTAATGTGCTCGCATCGGAATATTTTTCGATCTTGAATGTAATAAAACAATGATGGGCTTTTGATTTGCTCAACACATTGTTTTATTGAGCCGTGAGCCGTTTGGCGTCGGCCAATATCATATTTCACAGCTCAATAAGACAATGTATTAAACTATTAAACTCAAGAAAAGCACGTAATTGTATAATATTTTATAATATATAATATAATTGTATCTGTATTTATTTTCTTTGATTACCCTTTTGGTAATGCTTTGTATTATAGATTGGACTCTTCACACGGAAGATGAAATAAAGCTCTCTCCCTCTCTGATTCCCCACCCCACCCCACCCCACCTCTCTCTCTCTCTCTCTCTCTCTCTCTCTCTCTCTCTCTCTCTGACTGAACACTTTTGAAGCGCGCTTTCATGTGCGTGTCCAAACAATAGCGTTTTATAACAAACATTTTGTCTCCAAACACAAAGAAACCAATCACATTTTGTCTCCAAACACAAAGGAACCAATCACATTTCATCTCCAAACACAAAGGAACCAATCACTCGTTAACAATGCTATGTGTGTATCTGATAACGACCAATATCACATTACGTTATTTAAGAATATGTGGAAAGCAAATACTGGTTGATGACAATAGTTTAGGTTTGCGCTAAGAAAAATGGGGTTACACCGGATACCCTGTGCTTTTCCTCGTTTTGTCCATCTCGCGTTTCTTTTTCACAAAAACTGTGGTGGAATTTTTAACTCCTACACATTAAAATACATATTTGTCAAAAGATTTTTCTGCAAATTAATCAGCTGAGATTTTATACCATGATACATACTTAAAGTATGACTTTTCCCATCGTGGATTTATAACTTTTTTTTTTCATGCATTTATCTGACAGTGTGTCCACCAGGTCCGCCGAGAAGGGGTGGGGGTGGGGAATTGCCCAAGGACACGGCGATTTATAAGGGCCCGCCGTCAACTCAGTTATAAAAAATATATTAATCTTTGCAGTAAATATTAAAATTTGTTCCTTTCGAGAGTCTAAGTTATGGTAGATTACTACAGGTTTTGTATACAAAACTGTACACGGATTTTTATATTAAAAAAATTAAACTAGTTTTGGGGCCGATGACTGCTCTGCCCAGGGGCCCGAAATTTCTGTCGGCGGGTCTTGTCCACCAATGATCAGTAGAAGTATAAATATGTATGTATATAAACAGCAGTTATGTGAGGTACTAGTAGTTGTTGTTGTTGTGTTTGTTGTTGTTGATGTAGCAGTAGTAGTAGTAACAGAAATAAAAAAGCAAGAAATGTTGTGAAGTTGAAATTATGCCACACCACCTATCTCTCTCCCGACTGTCTGATAGGAAATTTGTTCATTTATATTTGCGCAAACCTAGAGATATTTCCGCCCTACTTAATCTTGCAGCTTTACATTTTGAGGTACAGCAAAACATGTTGTTACGTTCAGTTCTTAATGATTATGAGTTGTATCACGTCTGCTTTTCGCCCGCAGGTTGATCAATCTGTTTAAATATTAGTGAAAATGGATACTAATTGTCAATCTTATAGCAACAGTATAGAATAAAAAATAAATAAAGACAAAACCTCGCGGCAACAATAATCGGCATAGTATAGGTCAGTCAGGGCTGTGCTGTTAGTGGTCTTTTTTTTTTTTTATTTCCCCCGTTAGAAGAGCAGTCCATTGTTGCATTTTGTCCCATTTTACATAGCTATTAAACACAGGGGTAATCATTTCAAATCGATATAGAACGCTCTATTGCTCTGTAACATATACCTGGATTAAAATGTTTAAATTCAACCTGTTAGTCTCACAAACATTTTCATTTAAATGTTTGACTGCAAACTGATTAGCCTTACAAGCATTTTCATTTAAATGTTTAATTGCAAACTGATTTATGCTTTAATGGATTGTATTTGCCCCTTAGGTCCAGCATATACCATTCCCTAGCCACCAAACCACCGCACCCCAGCTTTGCCATTAAGGAATGTATGAAAATTTCCCAACTGTTACGCGCGAACAAAATATCCTTCCAATCATATTCCAAAATATGACATTTCCTATTCGAAAGGTTTTGCTGGAGTTACGTGCGAATTTACCTAACTATGCTCATGCGTACGAATGTAATGTTTATTTATTTATTTATTATTATTATTATTATTATTATTATTATTATTATTATTATTATTATTAATTAATTAATTAATTTATTTATTTATTTATTTTGTTGGTATAACCTAGTTATGATAATTTATACCAAGCACTCTCAACGCCTCAGATTTTGACGTAAGGTAGTTTGGGAGGTGGAGGATCCTGGAGAGCCAAGAGAAAACCATTGGTCTAGAACGGATGAGTACCTTCCACGTGCTTAAACCTAGGTATCGATGCACAGACCGCAGAGGTGCGAAACAAGCGCGTTATACTCATTTACACGCCCCCTCCCCCACCCCAACTCCCCGTCCAAACCACAATCCTTTCTTCTCACCGAAAAGCGAAAAGAGCAGGGCAAATAATAATATTGGTCACTCAGGGCTGTGCTGTCAGTGGTCTTTTTTTTTTATTTTTTATTTTTTATTTCCCCCGTTAGAAGAGCAGTCCATTGTTGCATTCTGTCTTATTTTACATAGCTATTAAACACAGGGATAATCATTTCAAATCGATATAGAACGCTCTATTGCTCTGTAACATATACCTGGATCGTTCCCCGTTTTATCAAAAAGAACAGAACATAATATAGTTCACGTAGCTATGTTCTTGACGAATCCCGTATTAACCAAAAGGAAAGCCCGCTGTGTGTTTTCTACAAAATAATTTTTTATTTCACAATACTTTTCTCCGTCTGATGCCATCCTTAACGTGTGGGGAAGAAAGAAAGAAACAAAGAGAGGCACTCTCGCTCTCTTTTTTTGGAAATGAAGGAATGACTGGTAGACAACGGGGTATTTATGGCTGCACATTGAGAAGCCAGTCGATAAGAACTCGTTAAGTCAACAGTGTTGACATTCTTGATCGATTCCGCGGTTCATATTACTGTCTTTGTTCAAGCACTATTTAAAGTACCTAGGTAGACAAATTGTATGTAATAGGATTGGTATTTATCACATGCGTTCTTGAAGTTTGTGTATTCCCAGTTGTATGAAAATGAATGAGAAAGATTTGCTACGTCGTCTGCTGAGCCTTTTGTGATGAAAAGTGGAATGTTCCGATGGGCCCGATAAAAATTCAAGATGGTGTTAGATGGAAAGACTGAATGGTTTCAATCAAACTGTTAGCAACTTTTTACCAACCAGTGAAACTGTCGTTCAAAATTTCGTCTTGAGAATGGCGTCCTAATAGTCGGGTAGAAGAACGAAGCGCAGATGCTAAAAGTTATTGAAAACCGTATGAGAAGTATTTTTCAATCACGTGCCTCTCGGAGTTGTAGAATCTAAAGATATCGGCATATATATTATGCCACAAGATTGTACATAGAAACTATTTCTGAAAGGTGTCAGAATTAAAAAATACTCACCTTTCCATATATATACATTCATTATCATCAATTAGGATGGCGCAAGTGTTGTCAGGAAAAAGTAAGGTAGATACAAACT
Source organism: Margaritifera margaritifera (assembly GCA_029931535.1). Classification (NCBI taxonomy): domain Eukaryota; kingdom Metazoa; phylum Mollusca; class Bivalvia; order Unionida; family Margaritiferidae; genus Margaritifera; species Margaritifera margaritifera. Next base: position 1,908,420 of record JAQPZY010001602.1, read on the forward strand.
GTCCCATTTGCCTACAGATATTCAACCGCCCTCGGTCTTTGCCTTGCCTGCACACTTTCTGCCATGAATGTTTGAAAAGGCACATCGACAACGTAACCAGGAACCGCTTTGTACTGGGATTTCCATGTCCGGTTTGTCGTTCTGATACCAGGGTCCAAACCTTAAACACAAATCGAGAGGAGTGGATCACGCAATTTCCGATTAATAACTGGTTGGTTACATATATTGAAGAGAAGGACATCGAGGAGGAGAAGAGTGTGAACAACTGTTTAAAACACTCTGATTACAGCATCAATCTGATTTGTTTGGACCACGATTTGCTGTGTTGCCCAATGTGCGTCGCAACAGAGCATCGACGGTGTGAGCAAGTAACAGAGGTTGACAAATATCTGGAGAAACATAAAGATCAGACAAACGCGGACTCACTTCTTCAAGATTTTCAGAATATGTCTCAGACACTCTCTGAACTAAAGGAGAAACGGAAAGAGAATATCTTTAGTCTCAACAGCCAGAAAGAGAAACTCGCGCGCACGGTCAAGGATCTCACGCAAAAGCTTGTGGATCATTTCTACCGCTTGGAAGCTATACTTCTTTGCAATATTGCGGTTGAACATGATGTACTGAAAAAAGATTTTGAAGAAGAAATAAAATGGTGCGAGGAAAATGAGATAGTAGTCGAAAAATCTCAGTTCACTATGAGAAACGTGCAATCCATTAACTCTGCATACCAAAAGTTTGTATGTACGCGACAACTTAAAGAACTCTGCAAGAAATTGAAATCAGAGATACCCAAAAGAGCTGGAAAGGCAAAAGAAATAAACATGAGATTGGAATTCAGTAGTGAAGTTCTGGCAATTCCTGACCAAATCATCTCCCTTGGAGAAGTTTCTTGTGATGGAAACCAGGATTCCTCCTCAGATAAGGATGAAAACGGAATAGAAGAACCTTCCAATAATAATACATCTGGAAAACCAAAGCGACCACACTCATCTCAAAGAGTTGAAGAAAGAACTGCAGATCAGACGCCTTCACGCCAAACAAAGATTACCACCCCAGTTGTAAATCCAGGTGAAGATTCGGTAGTTCGCTTATCGAGAAGACAAACTTCATTCAGTGAAATTCGTGAATATCCCAGGAGAGATGGATATTCGAATTCCGACGATAGAAGATTTGATAAACCCACAACCTCCACAACTAAGAGAGTGCAAGTTGTGGAGATCAATGTTCGCGCACCTTCGGATTCTTACGAATGTTTCATCACGTCAATCCAATACAATACACATCAGGACAAAATCGTCTTAGTCGACTACCAGAATGCCAAAATTAAAATGATCAGCCAGAGTGGAAGGGTTCAATGTGAAAAGAAATTTTCCACCGACCCTGTATGCCTCACTGGAATTAAAGAAAATTCATTTGTTGTTACCTTTCCATCTGAAGGAAGGATGCGACAGTTTGAGATCGATTCAAAATCAATATTGTACAGACGCTCACCAACACTTTTGCTGCAAAGTTCCACGTTTGTGCGTAAGAGATCAACCAGGCTGGATGACGACTGTTTTGGAATAGCGTTCATGAACAACATTTTCATCGTGTCCTTCCACAATTGTCTGAAGGTCTACACACTGAATGGAAAAGAGCTCCAAAACATTTACAAGAATTCTGATGGTGTATTCTTGTTCCTCTATGCCAGACATGTGTCCTGCGATGAGCATAGATCGGTGATTTACGTTACGGATGAAGGGAAGGAGTCATTGCTTGCCTTTATAATGGAGAGATCCTCTCTGATAAATACTAACCCGAAATTTATTTACACGCACGAACGTATGCGCAATCCACAAGCATCCACAACTGATAGGAATGGCAATATCTACATTTGTGGCTTTGCATCCAACAACATCCATATTTTGTCACATGAAGGCTGTATGGTGAAAATTTTAGAATTGGATTTCGGACCCTGGGCTCTAGCCTTGGATGAGACAGGAGCAAAGATGCTTGTTAGCACAACAGGTGAAACTTCAGATAACCTGAGATGCTTTGATGTAGGAGAGCTGTGGGCATGAGACAATAAATTGCCAGCGAGAAGTGTGGAATTGTTATGACAATGTTGTTTTAAGGTTTTCCTGTATCTAGTGTATTCTGCCAAATCTAAGGGCGAACCTGTATCATTAGCAAAAATTTTAAAGGCCTTCAAACCATTATGCTTAATCTTAAAAAAAAAAAACCACTTCCGAGTCTTAGTCGACAATGATACTAATACTACTGAATGTAAACAATTGAAAATTGAACCATATTACGATTGAAAACTATACCCATATTTACAAGGTAATTAGTTCTTCAGAATCTCTACAAAAAGCGACTGATGTTCGCAACTACTGGTTGATAGTTTACTTGAAAATTTAGTAGATAGTTCACTTCATTTATGGACCCCCCCCCCCCCCTTCTGCTTACGGACGGACTAAATGGTCATTATATTTGTTTGGACTTTTACATTTCTTCACACACAAACACATGTATCATACTCTTCATGTTGCAAAATACTAGTATATAACAAAGTGACATTCAGAGGTGTTTTGTCTCAGACACAAGTCTTTATTTTGTATACGTAAAAAGGTTCCAAAATAAAGGGCTTCAATACAATTTGTCTGTTCATACTTTTTTGTGTTATCATGCACACCAGCCATTAAATATAAAAACCCTAATCACGACCGTTGCCATAAAGTTTAATGTTAGAGTGCTGACTATCAACTTGTTTAGTATGTATGTATGTGGTTTAACTACATATTGTCACAATCCTGGCTATACAGTACAGATTAAAAGTTAGGTTCCAAACATGTAAAGGTAAAAATTGCAACAATACAAATTTAGGAAGATAAACTCTTCCAAATAAACCAAACATGTAGTCAAACAAGATACAATATAAATGGAAAAGATTTTAAAATTCTGTAAAAGGTATATAAAATAAAAGATAAAGTTAACAAATACAAATCCTTAAAACGTAGCCAATATTTCTTATATAAACCGGATTCTTTTAAAACGTCCAATATTTCTCTGGTGGTACATCTTCAAAAGCTTCTTGACCGAGTTTTTTTTTTTCTCTCTCTCTCTCACCACACACACAAACTTGCGTCTCACAGGGTGGAAGTCGATAATACACTCGACAAGACTGTGTTCCACTGTCCGCGGACACTGGGAGGGTATGAGCTCTAGTCAAGGTTCACCCTTCAGGATGTATGCACGAGACAGGTATGTTGTGTCCTATATGCGAGCGGCACAATGCCATCTCTGCGACTTGTTCTATATGAGTACCACTCACCAAAAATGGGTTTGATATATTGAAGCATGCTTTCTTTCCACATATTGCCAAATATATACAGAACATGCCGATTTATATATTTGAAGTCACTATATAGAATCTTCCATTCAGACATTGTTTCTCGAAGGCAACTAAATATAAAGACGGGTTATAATTCATTTTTAAACGCGCATGTCACTTTCTTTATAAGTTTAATGAAGTACAAAAATTCAAGCTGTAACCATTGACAACTCAAATGACAAGTAGGTGTGGTTTTCTCCTTCACGATAGCACGGACATGTTGGTGGTCAGTTCTGCGCCATTTTCATTCTGTACCAATCACATATTGCAAATGTTTAGTGAAAACCCCATGTCGACCCCACCAATCCTTCAAAACAAGTAGTGATAACATCTTTTAGATGGTCACTGTGGTTGCCATGTTTGAGGTTAGATCAACATCATTTTTATTGAGGACCAGCTACATTCCGTTGTTCGAGTGAAAACCCCTTGCGATATAACCATCCGTTTATGACATCTAACTATAAACAGATTTTCAAGATGGCCGCTAATGTAGCCATTTTGCAGGTAAAAATCGGCATCATTTTAATTTAGCCAACTACATATTGCACGAAACATTTTAATGAAAACTCCATGTCAATACCACTATCCGTTCAGAAAGGGTAGATATAAAAAAAATTCATTATGTCTGCTATGCTGGCTACTGGGAGGTAACTTCGGCACTATTTTCATGATAGCTGCTATGGTCGCTATATCGGGAGATAATATCGTCATAATTTTCATTTAGGATCAACTATTTATTACAATAAGTGTTTTAAGTTTATGTTCAGAAGGAGAATCGATAACAACATTTTAAAGATAACCGCCGTGGCAGCTATGGTGAGGTCACATCAACGCCAATTTTATTTTGGACAAGCTACATAAGAAATGTTTCTGCTGAAACCCAATGTCCGTACAAACATCCATTTAAAAGGTACAGCAATGACAAGGTTTTCATTATGGATTCCGTTGGAACCATTTCGTGATGTCCGTTTGTCATCATTTTCAAATAGTACCAACAATATATAGTAAAGTGTTTTCGTGTAAACCAGAAGTCGATTTGATCATCTGTTTAAAAATTGCAATAACGATTTTTTTTTTTTTTTAGAAATCCTCGTTTCAGCGTGACAATCCATTCAGGTGAAGCGTTAAGATTTTCAAGATGGCCGCCAATATATCAATTATAGAGGTAATATCGGCATCTTTTCCATTTAGATCAACAAATTGCAAGAAGTTTTTTTACTTTTTTTGTTCAGGAGAAGCAATAACATGATGACATCCATTTTGTGAAGCTACACCAACACCATTTTCATTTTTGGACAATCTGCATATCATAAGAAACATTTCAGCGGAAACCCATGTCGAAACCAAACATCTGTTCAGGCATAGTAGTAATAACAAGATGTTAAAGGTTACTTCCATTGAAAATTTTTGTGAGGTCAGATTGGCATCATTTTCAAATAGTACCAACTACATCTAGTAAGAAGTGTTTCACTGAAGAAAAAAAAACGTGTATTTGATAATTCATTCAAGGAGTCGCAATACCAAGATTTTCAACACACAGATACATTCAGTTATACAATCTGTTCAAGAGAGTAGCATTAAGATTTTCATAATGGCCACCATGATGGCCATTTTGGAGGTCAGATCAGCACCATTTAGACCCATCTACACATCATAGGAAATGTGAGTGAAATCATTTTCAAATAGTACCAACTACATCTAGTAAGAAGTGTTTCACTGAAAAACCCACGTGTATTTGATAATTCATTCAAGGAGTCGCAATACCAAGATTTTCAACACACACACACACAGATACATTCAGTTATACAATCTGTTCAAGACAGTAGCATTAAGATTTTCATTATGGCCACCATGATGGCCATTTTGGAGGTCAGATCAGCACCATTTAGACCCATCTACACATCACTGGAAGTCTGAGTGAAAACTTCATGTCAATACGACCATCCGATAGGAGAAATAGTGATCACAAGATTTTTGAAGAAGGCCTCCATGGTGGCCACACTGAATGTCTATTGGCACAATTTTCATTTAGGACTAACTAGACCTCGAGCTGAAACCGTCTGCAAAGTTTCAAGATTTTCCTTCAAGTAGTTAAATAGTAGCAATAACAAACAACTTCTAACACACGACAGTTGTTACTCAAACATGATCACTGAATATTTGGCAACACGACAGTTGTTACTCAAACATGATCACTGAATATTTGGCAACACGACAGTTGTTTCTCAAACATGATCACTGTATATTTGGCAACAATGTCTTATTCTCATTGTATTCATTACCTCTCTGAGAACTTAAAACAGTAATATTGATCTTTTTGCTGCTCTACAACATAAAATAGGTGGTCATTCGTTACTACAATATTGCTTGCCTCAGATATGCAGGCCATCTTTAGAAATAATGTGTTCATGGGGATCAATGTATAGATTGCTTGTCTATATTATTTATCTATCAATTAATCCATCTACGTTTTTTTGCTGATAGATGAATAGATAACCTCTCTTTGGTTTTAAGAAAAATGAAAACACCAGTTAAATAATCACACTTCATGGACTTCAATAAACGAGCAACTGCCTGAATGAATTAAATAAAAGGCCTTACACTGCTTCAGAACACCTGTCTGCTACTGTTCAATTATGCTGCTGTCATCTTCTGTACACTAGTTACGACTCCTTTTGTTTTCTTTTTCACAGTTCCACCCACCCCTTATTACACAATGTCTATGTTGCAAGTATTTCTGTTCACTCACTGACATGTTACCACAATGCGTTTGATTGGAATTTTAAAAAATAAATAATAATACAATCACCGGACCAGTCCTTATGAAAAATAGGAGAGAACATATTCAGGTTTATAACCATATTGGGGTTATACAATGCACTATTGTTTGTGCCAAATTTGCTCTAAAAAATTGAGGCAGAGAAAAGAGTCAGAGAGAGAGAAAGAGAAACAACAAGGTTGTGAAATTGTCTCAAGCTCCAAACTGCACATTTTTTTTTAATTGGCTCAAATAACAAATTGAATTCACCATTTCCATGGGATCAAAAGTATTTCACTTAAAAAAACTGGATTAACTGTATTGTTTTATTTAAAGAAGTTTGCAGCATTTTGTCAGAAACATGAACATGTTTCAGATCAGCTTTTGGCATATACAAGCCAGGCACATGTCTGCAAAAATTTTTAATTAGAAGATTCCAAAGGCAAGAGAGAAAATTCTAGTTAATGTAGCATCAAAACATGTACCTCACTGTATTCAATATATTACTAGACTTAATGAAAATAACAACAATTTCCTACACAACAGTAAGACTAAAACTGCAAGGAATACAATAAAACCTCTCTTATCCAAAACAAATTGGATGTCATAAAAGACAGGATGAACTGATGTTTGGATGAAAAGTTTGCATGATGCCAGCTGGCCATGAAATCTGGGTTTGTAGATGCTTTCTGTTGAAATGTCTTCAATACTGTTGATTGCACATATGACAGTGTTGTCCCTGACCTGTTTTAGTAGGGTGCTGACTGTGCCCTACCATGGTGGAACCATGCCTTCTTATATAAATGCACCAGTAGAATGAATAAAAAGACCTTTTATTAAAAAGTAAATCAGGTCCCCATTGAAGACATCTTGCTTTGCAAAAATACACAGACAGGCAACAAGCACCCTTCTCCGACTTCTGGTCCAAGGACAACAATGCATACAAATAATTGCTTCAAGGTTTCTCTATTGTTTCAAACTTTCATACACATTTAATGGCAGAGGAACAACATTGTACATACTGAAAGGGCTTAATGCCACAATGTTGTTTTTTTTTGTTAAATTCTGTTTTATGGTTTTGAGGTAGAGTTGTATCAGGTTTTTTTTTTCAATTTGAGTAATGGTAGCCATAATTATTAATGGGTTTTTATCATTTGTATACATTTGAAAGGTTTCCATGCTAGGATGCTTTCCATCAAATTTGGTCCAATTGTGTTGAGCAGTTTTTTTAGAAGTCATTATTTTTTTTTCTTCTATTTTTAGTAATGGTCAAATTGAATGGTAGATCAGCATGATTTTACAAACTTGAAAGCCTTTCATGCCAGTATGCCATCAAATTTGGTCAATATCTTTAGCAGTTTTAGCTATTAAAGGTTTTCTATTTTATTAAATATCAGCTATATCTGATGACAGATTGGCATCATTTGTGCTGATATGACAGGTCTTCATGGCCGTGTGCTTTCAGTCAAATTTGGTCCAGTTCTATTGAATGTTTTTTTTGTTGTCCAGAAACTGTTTAATTGTTTTTTTATATTTATTAATGGTAACCACATCTGATAATGGATCAGCATCTTTTGTACAAAACTGAAAGCCTTCAAGCCAGGATGCTCATATCCAAATCTGGTGAAACTGGTCAAGTGGTTTTAAAGACGATGCTTAAAACTGCAAATGTTTACAGAAATGGATGATGCATGTTGTATGCAATGCCATACCATTAAGCTCACTTGGCCTTATGGCCAGGTGAGCTCAAACCTACATTCGAGTTTTTAATGACTTGGATCAAAGGACTAATAATGGAATAATAACTCGATGCATATAAACTCTCACAATCGTATGTATTTTACCAACTAGCAGCTAATATATATTAAACTCTTTCCATCAAGAACACACTGGGAACCACAAAATTGTGCCCTCTACAGACTGGAATCCTATATATACAGTTAAACTTCATGGTTTCAAAATAGGAAGGTTTTATTGTACAAAAGTTTAGAGGATCACAATGTTAAGCGCTCACCTCTTTTGGTACTGAAGAAAGTCCACTACCGTACCCTATCCCCAAACAAAATGGCACGTCCCACTATTAACATCTAGCTTCAAATCCGACACAAGTTTCATTGGGGTGGATAGGTTTCAAACTTGTCAGTATTGCTCGTTTTGATAATATATAGTGTTATGTATATTTAATCTATATTATGTTTAAATATTGTCCAGAATGTAAGGTTGTACTTATTTGCACTTAAATATTATGGTTACTTGTCAACAGGATGCTGACCAGTATTTGAGTTCAAGGCCAGTCTTATTTGCTATTAGGCTGGGTTTTTTTTCTATAGAATGACTAGTGTACTGTTATGATGTGGGTCATCAGAAATATGTATAAAATAGAGACTTGATATGCACTAACTTCATTCCAGTTTTAGTCCAGTCTGTGGGAATCCATTTGTAATCAGATTTTACATTGTGCTATTGAACTCAGATATCATTCGAGAGGAATTTACTTAAACATTCATTGGAATTACTAAGTGCTCATTGACTTTCGGATTAATATATTAATTTGGACTTTTGTGAACTCATTCAAAAACATTCTGGATTGTATTATCATGGTATATCAGGCCATTCAAGACTATTGGAATTCATTCAGAACATTCTATATTTTTGGACTTGTGACAGAACATTTAGGATTATTTGGAATTTAATTCACAAACTGTAAGTGTCTTTTGAAATTTTACTTCGTATTGTAGGGAAATAAATTGCTTGTTGACTTACCTAAATTGTTAGTTTCACTTTCTTTCTGTTACTTATATTTAAGATGTAGAGTCGTAACATTAGCGCTTTCCTTCAACATTTTTAGGAACACATAGATACAAAAATACATTCACAAGTAATGTGGCCTAGCTTAGGGAAATAAAAGACAACAAGCTTCAGGTGTCAAATAAATATTCATTTCAATTTCTCACAGGACATAACACAATTAAACAGGATCAAGTAACTTTTTACATTTTTTGCTAATAAGGCTCGAAGAGTAAAACTGATAGCATTTAATTTAAAGACATGTATACAATTTCAATATAATGAAAAACTTAGCAAAGTTTTGAGCGAATATTTTTGCAGCTTCTAAAAAGTTTTTAAAATGGTACCAATGTATGAAAAACATTTACTTCTTCATATTAACATGACTTTTAAAGAAAAAGAAAGTACTTGTAGTTTTAAGAGGTAAAATAATTATAACTACTAAGTGAGTACATTTGTCAGGAAAAATCCAGCTATCCTACTTGCTAACTTCAACTTATGGTTTATGAAAAAAACAAGAAGAAAAAACACTCTAAGTATGGATTATGCACCAGTATTAGATACATCTGTCTTCATCCATGGACAGTATCATAATTAGGAAGAAAAAGGCTGACAAATAGTGTAAATTCTACCAGTATTGTGTAGTTGTACCAAAACATTCAAAAGACATACTGGGTTTCAGTGACAGATCATGACTTTGCTAGAACATAAGCATATGTCTCTTGCAACTACTATCATTGCAAGGGACTTGAAAATTAATTTAAAATTGTTTCAAATCCATTTGCTTTTATTATTCAATTTGAGGCTATAAAATGTGACCAGCAGAGATCAGGCCATGTACTCTCCAAATGTTTTGTGTGAAGCTCCAACTCGCACCATTTTTGTATGCACTGTAAATTAGTTTTTAAAAAGATTTGACTGACAGATATTTAATGATTTTTGTAACTTGGATGCCTCCCCTTGACAGCTAAAATTCAACGACGTAAATGTACTTCAAATAAAATAAATCTCGTACTTTTTATCTTGAATTTTGTGCTCGAACTAGTAATGGGAATATAGGTATAATGGCATATAATCAACCTGCTAAACTTACTGCATGAGATGTGTTTTATCATGGTTTGCACATCTAACAGCATTGGAAAATTTTTGTCACAAGTTTGAACTTAATCTTTGAAACAAAACTTGCGTGTTTAGCCAATGGAAGCAAGATATGTTTTCAAAAGTTTTCCAAGTCTGCAAGTACATAACAAATGTTAACAAAACCCAACATTTTCTAATTTTCAATTATTAAAAATTTAAATTGTGTTTATTTTTAATTCAGTAATTTAGTGTTACATAAACTTCAAATCTGCACGTCTATTGGGTTTTCAAGTTGAAATTACCATCTTTATCCAAGGGTAAGCCCATGCTTGATTTTGCTAAATTTTGGGAAATATTTTCTAAGGGCAACTTTGCATGATGATTAGCTGAGGCCCTATTTTCTGACATGTTAGGATGGCCATCATGTCTTATCAAGGAAGAAGTTCTGCAGTAATGATAAAAAGAAAAGAAATAAAAAGGGCACACACATGAAACTGTTGGACAGATAAAAAATATTTATACAAGGTGAACATGCTCCACGTTAACCATCTCTCTAAGAAAAATGCCCGCTGAACATATTACTTTCTGCAGCAGTAAAACAGGATTTGTTAGTATAATGGTAAGACAGAAATATAAAATGTCTTTAGTTTCCTATACACATATGTACAAAATGTTCATTTCTCTTCACACCATTCATTCTCCTTCCGCACCTGAAAAATGAAGAAAATTTCTGTAAAGGAAAGAACATCAAAACATGCACTGAATATTTTCATGCCAATAAATTATCTAATCAAGTAATGCTGGACTATAAGTTGACGCCTGGAATTCCTGAACATTTGTTATGTTTCACATTTTAACAAAATCTTTGAGAATTTTCACTGAGAAAACTCGCAGCAAATGTGTATGTGAAAAATGAAAAATGTATTACAAAATGTAATCCTCTGCTGGCTTAAGGATGCAGAATAGGCCCTATGCACTCTCCTGCATATTATATGAAGTGACCAATGGAGGTAGGATGCAGAGTAGTTCAGTGGTTAACATCCCAACTCGATACCTGAAAGGGTGATGGTTAGAATCCTACCCTCAGATTGACTGAGTCATCTACCACAGTGCATCCTTCGGGAAGGTACTTTACTCTACTCCCTCTGCACTATATAGCCTACTTAAGTTGCTGTGCCATAAAACACATAACCAAACTTTCAAACATGACTTGGATCATAATGAGAACTCCGAAGTGTTTCTGACCATCTACAGGAACCACATGGGAGAAATGATAAAGTTGAGACATACCAAGAACAACCCAGCCTACTTTGGCCATATTCCCAACACGATAGATACCCAAATTTAAGCCCGAGGAGAAAACCCAGTCAATGTGAACCAATTTTTGCATGTGACACATTTAATCAATGATGCACACCTAATGCATGTTTAATAGCAACAGGCTAAAAGAATAAAAACTAGAAATGTGTTCATGAATCAATGATGCCCTTCCACAGTGCCCAAATTGACCTAAATGCAAAACCTAACTGAGGCATGATGGAGGGACAGACAAGAGTAACACAATATGCCTCTACCACTATTGTGGTGTGACATAAAAGGCATGCAAATATTCTGTCATCAATTTCGAGAAAGCCCTGAAATAATGGGATCACAGTGATCCACTTTTCATTTGAAGCGAACACATACCCATGCACAAACACACTTGAAATTATAGCTTGGATATTATTTATAAGAAATAATGAATAAACCCTGAAAATTAGGAAAAGAGTCCCAGTTCTTGACATGTGACACATGTGCACTCTACAATGCACCCATACTCCAAGTTTAGTCACAAAGGCTGAAAATATTTTAAAATATGTCCAAAAATGATCTGTGCCATGCTGACTAAAACCAGTTAAAATGACACTAGATGCTTGAACTACTAGTTTGTCTAGTGTAATTGTAGATACAGCCTTAACAATGAAATGACACCATTCACTTCTTCAAAAATAGATTTCAACTAGAAAGGTGTGCATACAACATGAATACCTAAATAAATATGCAAGTCAGACAAGAGACATAACTCTTCAAACTATGCCAACATAAAAATTGACTTAAATCCATAAGGTCCTCACAAAGTTATTGACCAGAAATGAAATTTGTGACGGATGGATGGGATGGAGGAACAGAGATAAACACAATCTGCCCCCTTCACATATATGACATAAACCTGAAATTTAAAATTTAAAAAAAAAGGAAAGGGGGGGGGGGGGTCCAATATGGTCAAATAATTGTTACAGAGCAGAATAGAAAAATTCCACCTCTCAAGGAGTAATAATTATCCCAAGGATAAGCACAGATCTATCTTACCGAGCATTGGATTCCCCAACTCTGCCCACACATTGGGATGATTCAGTAAGTACACAACCACCAAAAACATCTCAATAATACAATACCTCTCATAAATAATAATTACACTAAAAACAGCTGATCCATTATTATCACAAATGACACATTTTTTCTAAGTCACTTGTATTTCAACTTACCTGCTCTTCTTCTGCTGGTGTGAAATCATTCTTGATGTTAAATGTCTTCCTAATCTCCTCAGGAGATTTGCCTTTAATCATATTGGCCACTGTCTTGCAGGTAACATCCAACAGCCCTTTTATATCCAGGTAATTAGCTGCCTGCAATTAGAATTAACATGTATGCACTGTCCATATAATTGGTAAACCGCTGACTAACCTATGTCTTTTAAGTATTTTTTTGATTTTTTTTATATATGTATCTGGAGAAATGGTTTCATAAATAAGTGGCTAGGCATTGTTCTCTCCAAGCAGTACACTTGCAGCTTTAAGCACAGTAAAATTCAAAATGGCACAAACATTGGCAACATGCCATAAAAGGTATACCAAAAATAACTGCCTACGTTGTTTGAAAGTTTGTGCTTTGTGTCCTAACCATTTGACAAGTCCATTAAGTCATGAAGATGCTCAATTTTATCACTCATGCCAATTGGCAAGCTTCTTATTGATTAAGACTACAAAGTAAAGAATATCTTATCTTATCCATATCTTTAAAAAATGTTTTATTTCAGTGAGGTATTTAATAGCCGTTTAAACATTCAATTAATCTAAAAAATGTTTATTAAAGTATAATCAGACATTATCTGCTCTTTGCCTATAAAAAATCTATAAATCCTTAGCTCAAAGATGATGGTTGCTATGGTAACCAAATTAAAACAACAAGTGTTTAAATATACTTGTCTTCATAACCCAATTCTCCATGTTGACTGATTTTGTTTTCTGTGTGTCTCTGATGTAATCATCCATATATTGTGATAGAATTTAATGAACATTTGTTACTATGTCTTGCTTTAATTTTAAGAATACAGACAGCAGTATTAGTTCCATCTAGGAAACAATGAAACAAGAAGCAGAGCCCACTAAAGCAAAGAAGGCCCCATATATTTAAAATGTTGAGAAGACTGACTAACATTCCTAACAGATGTGATGTTTTTTCCTCTCTCTCTCTCTCTCAATTATTTCCTGTAATCCATAACATAAAAACAAAGAGTTTAATATTACAAAATTTACCATTGACTTCTATGGGAAAACAAGCTCCAAGGCCTTAACTAATTTAATCTAAAATCTGTGTGCGAAGCGCACAAAACATGCCAAAGATGCATCGGGATGGGTGCCTCCCCCAGATATATTTTGTATGACATGATGATATCCAATCAGCGGTCAGATAAGATCTCGAGGTTTGAAGGTCACCCCAAAGCAATACAAATTATGTTTTGGAATGATACGAGGGGCTTGATAAATGGACTAAATATCAGATGGCAGCACCAAAGATCTACTGCTTACTGAGCTACTACAAACATTGCAAACATCAACTAAACAAAAAACAAAAACATTATTAAAAACAGTACAAGTCTTCAAAATCGGTATGCAGTAAAAGGCCTCAAAATTGCTAGGTGCGTGGATGCATGGAAGAAAAAAAATGGATGAAGAACAGAAAAAAAAACAAAAAGCCATAGTATTTCAAAAACATGATATTCACATACTAAGATCAATTCAAATAATGTCCCCTGGTCAACTTTAAGAAACTCTGCATCCCAGGAACAGATGTCATCAGTTCTCTTCTCCTTATTTTCATCATCTTCTGGTGGAGGTGGGTCATCTTTGTGGTATGTGCACCACTGAATAACTTTCTTCAAGATTGCTGCATTCACATTTGGTAGGGGTACTGGTTCATCCTCATCTTCATCCATACCAAGGTCTGAAGAAAATGGCAAAGAGAAAACATAAATAAATCAATAGAAACAGGTATATATTTAAGTATATAATAATATTACTGATTTAACTCTTTACAAATTTTCTCACTCCACAGTGTTTTATTGATAGTTGGTACTTTACAGGATTTTTCTCCTTTTCTATTAACATTTGCTGAATACTTTTATCCATGCAGTTTCTAATATTATTTTAAAGTTATCCCAAAATTTTACATCTAATTTGTATCTCCCATTTCATTTCTCAATTACAATAAAACCCCAGTTTGGTTCTCAAGACCCTGACCATTTACCTTTGGTGTTCTAAATACTAGGAATCCTCTTATTAATCGGTGTGCCGATTCTGATGACAATTAAAAATGCAAACACTACAATTCTAACAAATAACAATTTAAACCACAGTAATTAACAGATGGAATGGACAGAATAGTATAAATGAACAAGAGGCCCAAGTGTGCCTGATCTCCTTGCTTACATAACAGTTGACCAATTACATAGGCTTATGTTGAAAGGACACAACTTTATCAAGCACAATTTTACTCTCTTTACTAAGGTCTGACAAATATTCATTCCAAAAAAAGAGGCATAATTAATATGTATAATATCTTGCTCATAACCAAGTTTATCCAAAATCTTGATGATATAAACCTATTTACCATATTTTATCGAACCTGTACAAGAAATATACCCTCTCAGCCAACCAGATTAAAAATATGCATTTAATATGCACATATGTCACTTATTACATAACTTGTCCAACACAATGATGAAACAAACAAATTCAATGAATTTTTGTCACAAGCCTACATGGTGAGGTCATAAAAGTTCAGTCATGGAATATATGAACCTTAAGACAGCTGTAAAATTACTGGGCAGACATCGAAAGTGACACCAAGATTCATTGCCCTATCTTAAAGATCATAGGAGGAAAAGTGCAGAAATGGTGATAAAACAAGAGTCCCTCAAAGGGACTGATGCTCTACTGGTAGAAAATAATGTCCTGGAATTCAAGATAAGACCATTTCTTCCTTTTAACTGTGGAGTGTTGAAGCCATCTCTCATGTTCTTCAGCAATAACAAGAATTTTCAAATTGGCTGCTGTGGCAGACATATTGGATGTCAGATTGGCACCATTGTCATTTAAGACCAACAACACATCATAAGAAGTCTTCTGGTGGAAATCGAATGTTGATACAACTTTCCATGTGCAAGTAGCACCATTTTCATTTAAGATCAACTAGACATCATAACAAGTCTTCTGATGAAAACCCACGGCAATATTACCTTTCATTCATGAGTAGTAGCAATAACAAGATTTTCAAGACAGCCACTGTGGCAGCCATATTGGACATCAGATCGATACCATCTTCCTTTAGGACTAACTAGAGACATCATAAGAAGTCTTTTAGTGAAAACCCCATGTTGATATGACCATACATTCTGGAGAAGTAGCAATAGGATTTTCAAGATAGCAGCTGTGGTGGCCATATTAGATGTCTGATCAGCACCATTTTTACAATGGTCCAACTATATATCATAAGAAGTAACTATCCATTCATGAGAAGTAGCAAAAACAAGATTTTCAAGCTGCTGTGATGGCCATATTGGATGTCAGATCGGCACCATTTTTATTTAGGTTTGGGTTGGTTTTCTAGGGTTTAATACCCTTTTTTTTAGGCAAATGATAGGCTATACATGGTGACCAGTATATTTGGTGGAGGAAGAATCGAGGAAGCTACTGACAAGCTTTCTCACATATCCTTGCGTGGACAGAGGTGACATGTGTGAGAGAACTCTAAAGGCAAATCCTTAGACCACTCGGCTACCCAGAGCCCCTTTGACCGAGGTCCAAAAAGACACCATAAGAAGTTTCTTTCAGTGAAAACCCCATTCTGCTATGTCAATCCATTCAGGAGTAGTGATAACAAGATTTTCAAGATGGCCACTGTGGCAGTCATATTGGGTGTCCGAGTAACACCATTTTCATTTAGGACCAACTAGAAATCATAAGAATTAGTTTAGTAAAAAACCCATGTTGATACAACCATACACTGTGGAGTAGCAATAACAATATTTTCAAGATGGCTGCTGTGGTAGCCATAGTACAGTACACACAATTTTTTGGAACCCCACGCTTCGCGGTAGGGGACTTAATCCCCTCCACTTTTGCTCCGCGATAATGCTCCGCAGTGGAGGGATAAATACCTACAAATTACCACCAAACCTCAGCAGGCACGCCGATGGTAACTCCACGGTGTCTTTTTCTCCATGACATTATAATGTCAATATGATATTACTTTTCTTAGCACTTACGAACATTTCCAGATTTCAGTTTCTGTATGTGCATATTTATAATCGGTCAATTTTTAATATTTTAATTCTGAAGATTGCCTAAAAAAATTTGACATGTCAAGCATATAAAAAGGAAAATTTGATTAACATTAATAAGCATTTTAGCATTATTTTTGACACTCACATTGGTGACAAATTCTTTCTAAGTCACTTGTATTTCAACTTACCTGCTCTTCTTCTGCTGGTGTGAAATCAAAACATAAGAAGAATCATGACAAACTTTCATGGCAGGAACATCTTTTTTACTTGTTGTGATCAATGAGACTGCTAATTGAAGAAAGCTAGGCAATGAGAGAATACTTAGAGAGAGAGAGAGAGAGGAACTTTACTAAAAACAGTTAATTATCTAGAATGCTTCTGAACAGGTTTATCTCATTTTTCTGTATTATGGATAGCATGCAGTAGGAAAACGAACAGAAAAAGAAAAAAGAAAAACATTAATTTCATCTAATGCTCAAGTTTACCTTTTTTTTTTCGAACAGTATTTATTCAAGAAAACAATTTCACATATGATTTTATAACAATATACTATATACGGGGATCCAGTAGAAAGCTGGAAGCTTGTTGAAAACTGTCTCCCCTATTACAGAGAAACTTTAACAATCAATAAATTGTCTACTTTAAAGTAGTTAAATCATATAAAATTTTAAATGTATACATGATCAATTCTAGTATATATAATTATTTCAGAGATCATATAATAGTATTAAAAAAAAAAGATGGAATACACTTGTGTGGTTGTGACCTGTGTATTAATTTGAAAAACGTTTTGATAATTATATGAAGGTTTGCACTGCCATAAATATTTGCATAATAATTTCATCAGAGTACATCGGATTGCCAGATAATAATGCCTTAATTGTAAGTCGGATTGGTAATGTGAAGAGAACACAATGTCTCAGAGTTGTATATTTTTGACATTCTCACAGAAAGTGTTCAGTTGTTTCTACCTGTCCGCATGTGCATTACCTATTGTTAGAAACATAATTTCTGAATAAATCGTTATTTAAGCTACTGCATTTGGTTCTCAATTTCATATGCAGAACTTGATCCACCCGAGCACCAACAAAATAATATGAAGGAATTTTATGTTTATCCCGATTCAGGTAAGTTTTAAAATTTTGAATGGATGCATTACTTGTTATTTCAATCGGTAACGTGTTTCACAACTGAATTGTGGAAGGCAGAAATGATTTTTGATAGTGTCATTCTGCACAAAGGAGGTTAAATAGCATTCAATGATTGAGTGGTATAGGTATAATAGTTAACAACAAGAGGTTGAATTATATCTTGTAAATGCTTTGGAGCAAATCGCGGTGATATAAATATACAGGTACATCATTAATGTACAGTGTTTACATACAACACATGGGTATATGTTTATCTGGGTTCAAGTAAGTTCTGAGATTTTCTATAGATGAGTTACTTATAATTTCTGTTGGTAGATTCTAAAAGGCAAGAATTAAGTTTGATACAAGGTAGTTAGTTCTACGGAGAGACAAATGATCAAGTGCTGTAGGTCTCATTGTTAATAACAAAAGGTCAAATTATATCTTTGTAAGTAGTTCGGAGCAAGATCATTCTCCATTTTAAACAACTAATCAGACTGACGCAAGGAATGGAAGACAATAAAGAGATAAATGGAAAAATTTGATACTTGCTGCTTAGTTCACAAGTTTTTCTTTCTATCACTGATTTTTCTTTTATGAGAATCAAACAACTGAATAGCCTGTGGTTTATACAGTATGATTCACTTATTCCCAAGTACATTATTTACTGTCAACATAATGGCAAAGAAAACAAACATGCAGGAGCTGCTATTGTACTTTTAGGTAATCAGTTCGCAATTAACACGTCAACAGCAAAGAAAACAAACCGCGTTGATGGCTTCTGTTGTGTCAGGTTATTAGTTTGCACATGAGCATTTATCTTTGAAAAGTGTACGCATCAACCTACAAGGACTTTTTGCGACCATTTGTGATTTTAAAAAAAATTTTTATACAAAAAAATGCTACTTTAATAATACAAACTATTACAGTTTAAATTAAAATAAAGATACAAAATCTTAATTATAATAATGCTTTTTTAGCAATACTTTTTGCTTTTGCATGTTCATACAGCAACCGCAAGAACTATGCTTTTTCAAGTTTCAATTACCCCTCTATATTGCTATGATTGGATTTTAGAAGAAATTGTACATTATGTTAATGAGAACTCGTACATGGGGTAACCATTGGAACTTGTGCGATTGTGTTTCACTTCATTCAGGTATGAATGTGATTTTGTTATTAATTTGTCCGACATTTATCGTTCTTTTCACTGCAGGGAGTACAATATCACTGATTTCATATTATCATTAAAAGAGTATATTGCGCGAACTGCAACAGAAATAAGGAATTAATGCATCTGCAGGTTCCGATAACGTAGTATTGAAAAAAAATTAAATTAGATTAATTGTGCAAAATGTAGTATTAATACAGTTTGTGAGGCATTGTCATTATGTTATTATTATCTACAATTTGATTTGGCATTATGCATCATACATTATCTTTCTTAGAACTAGGAAATGTTTATTTTTAACTGAATGATCATGTTTTTCCAGTATCAAAAAGCCAATTTCTCCCAAAGGGAAAAAATGTAGATAAATCAGTGCCACTCTCTCTCTCTCTTTCTCTCTCCCTCTCTCACACAACCTCTTTACAGCATGCTTGCAGGGGTCATAAACAGCAAACCACACCCATATTATCAAGACCACATCCACTCCCTGGAGAGTCATTGGATGCGACTCTGCAAGAAAAGTGTGGTTTGCACAGCTATTCTCCGTGAGACACCGCAGCAACTCCATCAGGACTCATGGAGAGATGGCGGAGGGTTTTTTCTTAATCCTCTCCACCGCCACCTTGACGCATAGGGTTAAAAAAAAATCGCGCGAGCTGTACTGTACTTGTGCAAGCAGCAATATTTTTATTTGGGACAAACTAGACATTACTTTTCGTTCAGGAGTAGCAATAACAAGATTTTTAAGATGGCCACTGTGGTGGCCATACTGGACATCAGATCAATACCATTTTCATTTAGGACCAAATAGACATCATAATAAGTCTTTTAGTGAAAACCCCATGTTGATATGACCACCCATTCAGAAGAAGTAGCGATAAGATTTTCAAACTGGCAGCCATGGTGGCCATATTGGACATCAGATCAGCACCATTTCATTTAGGACCAACTAGACATCATCAGAAATATTCTAGTGAAAACCTCATGTTAATATGACTATCCATTCTGGTGAGTGGCAATAACAAGATTTTCAAGCTGCTGTGGTGGCCATATTAGACATCAGAGCGGCACCATTTTCATTTAGAACCAACAAGACATCATTATAAATCTTGTAGTGAAAACCCCATGTTGCTATCACAATCCAATCAGGAGGAGAAGCAATAACAAGATTTTCAGTATGACTGCTGTTGCGCCCATACTGGTTCTCTGAGCTGCACCATTTCATTTAGGGCAAACTTGACCATGGTATGAATGTTTGTATAAAGTTTCATGGCAGTCCTCCAATTAGTTTGGGTGTAGTGACAACAAACTTGTGCTAATGGACAAACAAAGGAGAGACAACAGACCATCTCATAAGCTCACATGGTCTATGACCAGTATAGCTAAAAATTTATCTGTGACCTTGGCCCTGGAAGTAAAATCTTGACTGTGATACAAAATGTGATCAAACTGAGAAGCCTATGTGTATGTGTACCATGGTACAACCCCGTACCTGTACAGCTTTATTGATATAGAGCAAAAACAAATCGTACAATATTGAGCTGTGACCTTGACCTTCACACTATTCAAGGTCATATCATATAACTGGAAGCACATTCTTACTAAAATCGCCACAACTACAAATTTTTCTTTTAGTAAAAAAAATGTAAAGAGAAGATATTACCTGAATAATCTATTTCATATATTTTTCATCAAGACTATTACAATTTGGTCGCATGCCAAACTAACTGTTAACCACTCACCCAAGAAATATTATGGAACATCTGAGTACACAATTATTTCTGGTTGATCCCAAGTTCTGCCATATATGGGATGAGGAGTATGGGGGTAAATAGCAACCTGTGCAATTGTAAAAGATTTCATGATGGATTTTGTTCATTTTCATAAAAACAATCATTGTGCAATTGGATCATTTTAAATCACTATTTTAGAGGACTTGGTGTACATTTTGTGCAAATCCTGCAAGAGCGCATCTTGGCTGAAATACTGTGTGTGGTGTGTGTACATATATATATATATATATATGACTCAAAATTAATGCTAATCTGCTATCTCATTGTTTGTAATTTTGCAGACAGATCACTAAAATCCAGCCGTCACTAATCCATTGGACCAGTGAGAATTACCGTTGGTCACCACCATTACAGTTAAGAAATTGTTGCAAGTCAGCATTCCCTTTAATGGTTAATTGATCTTTTAAATGAGTAACTACCAACATCTTGCACCTGACTGGACACAAATGAACATGTGTTATACCACTCATCCATTCAATCAAACAAATGAGTGTAATTATTCTCAAAACAGTCTTCGCGCACATGGAACTAGCCTGGTGTACTGCCCCCAAGCACTGATTTCATTACGGATAATAACAAAAGGTTCAGGGTTCAGAGTAATATCAACCAATCGGAAAAGGTTGCATTCACCGACTCGATGAATAATCCAGCATTTCATCGAACAATCTGTTTTCATATTTATATAGTTGTTGATAAACATTCAGTGCATTATGTGGTGACAATTGTAAACATTGGAAGTATCTGCAAGGTGCACAGCTGCCAATGAACTGTCAGAAATCAGATGATGACGAGAGAGAGTGCGATCGCACATATGATGAAGAGAAGAGACTAAGTAAATGCCCGACAAAAATGGCTGAAATATAACCCAGGAGAGGCTGTGATGTTGTGCACTTTCTGCACTGAATATTCGGAGAAATACAAAAGTGTGCAGGGTACTTCATTCTGGAGTCTTGTTGACCCATGAAAGGAAGTCTACAGCATTCTCTAGGCTAGAAAAATGTATTTTTTTTCCCACCTGCCCACCAGACATGTAAAAACAAATTTTATTCGCCCAGCAACAAAATCAACTTGCCCTGCAAAGAAAAATCTTTCCGTATCTTATGGTGTTTTTTCCATGCAATAAAAACACAATTATCCTTATACTGCCCACTATTTCTAAACCATGACAGCTTCAAATGTGGGAGTGCCTTTCTTTTAAGATGTCAAGGTTTTAGTTAGAGGCACCAACTTCAAATGATTTAAATCTAAGATGTTGGGGAAAAAAAGTACAATTGTTCAGCTGTAATGCACAAGAGGACTATACATATTATTTGGTTGTAATAGTATGAATAAATGTATTACTGATTACTAACCCCTGATTATGGTCCATTGGTGGTGGTGGTTATTGTTGTTGTTGTTGTTGTGATTATTATTATTATTATTATTAATGTAGTCGGAATTTATCTATCAACTTACTGATCATTTTTGCAATTGTGTGTGTGTTCTAAAACAGAACAAGGCACAGGGGGCAAATCTGTTTTCATAATCATGAGGATACCTATTTCATTAACTATAGAAAAACAGCAAAAGGGTTATACCAGCTTTAATTAAAGGAATATTAGACAATCCTTTTGTTCTTCCTTCATTGATTCAAGTGTTAAGTGTAGATCACCAAAATCGTTTAAGGATGTTAACTTTCTGATGGAAATAAAGTACTTCAACACAAAGCATGTTTCCAGTTAATCTAAATATTGCTGAACTACTGATCCGAATGTAGGCACTAAATCCGTATCAACCAAATCATTCAAAGATGCATATCTAAGTGTCTATATATTTATGTTCGTTGATAAGGGTTGTTCTGGTGAAACACAACTGGGACCCAAGGATGGCACTTTCAGTGTGGTGTAGTCATCCATAGATGCAATTTGGAATTTTCTGTATCATGTTCATATGAACTCTTTAGAGTAATCAGTACCCTGGCATATTTATTTTATAAAAACTGCCTTCCTAGGTACCATCTATGTTTAAATGGAACAGCCCTAATGTAATACAGACACAAAATAAGTTTATATTGCATGAATTTTAATAATCCTTCAACTTGTCCAGAGCAATGGATTTTTCTAGCACTGATTTTGAGCACTGTTCTCCTGGTCAAATTGTGTAGTACAATGTGCAGCATTCAAGAAAATGAAATAAACTTATTCTAGGTGACTTCCGATATGATAGGTTGGACAGAAAAATTCATCATCAATTGTGTGAATTGAAATGAGCCACAGGGTGCAAGGTAATACATTTTGTAAACATTTGCAAAAAGCACATGTCACGTGGACTTCAATGAATCATTCAGATATACAATCATTACCTTCTAACATAGTTTTGATTGTAATGGACTGTTTAGCAATTTCAACATCCACCTCAAAAATTTCACCATCAGAGCTATGCAGCTTGAGGGTAGGCATCTGAAATAAACATGAAATTTCAAAGTATACTCATAGATAATATGCAAATAATACTCACAGTGAGCCTCAAAAATCAGGCCTAGATATTATAAATCTTTCGAGTTTGAGTCTGGTGTGCATATACTATTTTGCATTCATCAAAAATAATATAGGACTTTACATCTGTGATACAACTTTTGACCGACTTAGAACAAAACTCAAATTACAAGAGTCTGGCCATGGCCTGCTTGTCAAGCCACCCACCGCACTTTTGGTGGTGAATATATATATACACACACATACGTTTTCTTTTTAAAAAAACTGTACTATAGAATTTCACCCAACAATAGTATTTTAATCCACTTTACTATTGTTAAATATTATTATTTGACAACAAGCTGACATTATTACCTCAAAAATATGTAACACCTAATTAACGGGCATTTCCAATGATGTTGGATGGTGAAGTTTTTTTTGATCAGGTTCCCAAATAAGTCTTGGAAAATGATAATTGTTGTTGCTAGGATCTTTCTTAATTCAGGCCTAACCTCACATATTTTTTTTCTAAAGTTGTGTGCTGACACAGTGACACAAACCATGCTGCGTGAGGGACTGATGTGATGTCTGTAGTACACACCCTTGGACAATCGTTCACTTATAGGGCTTTTGACAAGTCTAGGAGATACGGCGAGCTTCATGACTTTTTGGTGTTTTATTTTGTGGCTATAGAATGTTTAAACAATTGGGAAAAACAGCTTCTGATTTCATACGTTTGAAAATTGACAGTCAAGAACTTCTGCTAAAATTTGGCTAAATCTTAATAGTCCAGAACTTAAGCTAAAATTTGGCTAAGCCTTCAAGGTCCAGAACTTCGGTAAGATTAGGCTAAGCCTTCATAGCCCAGAACTTTAAGCAAAATTTGGCCAAGTCTCAATAGTCCAACTCATGAAAGCTTCCCTAATCCCTCTCAGCAGTTCTGTTATAAATTCATGTACCTCCCCTCCATTTTTCTATACTCAAGTCTTCCCTTTATGATTTCACAAATATTCCACCTCAAGTATTGCGACAGTAATGGGTAAAAGTGAGTAGCCACTTACATTGACGTCATATGAGCTAAACTGTTGTCACTGCCGTTTCTAAAAAATCTGACAAAAATATGAAAGAAAATAGTACTTGCACATCTAATAGCTGGTAAATGATCTAGTGGCTCTTATCATGTATTGCAATCAATTAGGTAGCGAGTCATACAGTCCTCTAGTTAAGACTGAATGAGAGCCCCAAATGTCAAGAAGAACATGAATGTGATTGTTTCTCAAGCTTGGATTTAATTGTTTGCCATATATTCTCATTAATAATAATGAGGTCCATGGTCTGTGATGGCCAGATTAGGGATTTGTTTTCCACTGTTTTGTCCTCCTATGAATATAGACCAGACAATTATCCTCCTGGAAGGTCTATTTCACATTTGGAAACTCTTTTGCAATGTGTCCAAATTTTTCAATAAAGAATTCCTATACACTTCTCAGCGTCAATTTTTCGCTTCGCTGTAGTCAGATTTCCAACACCAATGCAGGTAAAGCACTCCCTAAAACATGGCCAAAATATTAATGAATGGCAAGTGCGAATCCTTTTCAAAAGTTTATGAATTGTGGAACGTGATATTCCAGTTATTTCAGGTAGTTTTTCTACCAATTAAATCTTTCTTGACTAAGTAAGTATAATCTGTTTCTGACCATCAGTTAAATCCTTACTGTTAAGTGCCATGTTTTTCTTTCCATCACCAGGATAGTATAAAAATAACTCTCACTACAAATTTACAATTTCTGACTACATTCAATAGTAGGGGTGAAACGATTCATCGATATATCGATGCATCGATACTTTTGCCATATCAATACAAGAGGTGAAGAATCAATACAAAATGATACTTACCATATACAAGTAACTTTAATCTTCAGCAGTCATGAATAGTTATTAGTCGTTTGGATCGTTTGGATTTTTTTTTCTTTCTCTAAATTGAGAATTCACCTGAGACAGCTGTCGCTGGCACAGGCACTCATTTTTGTCAGTAAAAAAGAAAAAAACTATTGACAACACCTGCCTTCTACAAATTAACACAAGGTGAGGCGGTTCGAAATCTAACCCCCCCCTTTGCCGATTCAATGCTAATTATTTTATCCCATCAGCATGTTCAGCATAAAGGATAAATTCCTGATTTGATCCCCATGTATGATGAAGTACTTTACTCATCATTTAATAACCACTTTTACGTTAAGTTTTTCTGTTGCTTCGTATCTTGTCTACTTCGATTGAACTTGAAGACTACAATTCCAGTGTGTCACGCAGTGAAATATGTTACATTCAATTCTGATTGGTGGTTATTGTTTTTTCCAGTCCAGGGTAAAAAATAACCACCAATCAGAACTTAATGTAGCTTATTCTCAGCGTGACACAGTATAAGTATTGGCATCCAAACTTGATCCAAGTAGATACTAAGCAACAGAGAAACTGCGCAAAAGTGGTCATTAAATGATCTGTAAAGTACTTAAATCGTACATGAGGAACAAGTTTGGAATGTCTCTTTTTATGCTGATATATGTAATCAGTGAATGAACGTGCCGACGGTATAAATAAAATTAGCACAGAATCGGTGAGGGGGGTAGATTTCAAACTACACGATTTTGACACCTTGTGTAAATTTGTCAATGTTTTATAGAAGGGGAGTGCCTGTGGCCACGGCAATTGTTTTGCATCTGGAGGAAGTACTATGTGATATATTTGGTTGTTAGTCATCTCCACCACCACCCAAGGACTTCTAGATGACATTTTCCTTACACGAGGAAATTGCACTATTCTGTTTTGAAGATAACACTGTAATGTCTTTAAAGTTTAAGTGAAGACACGAAATTGGTAATGAGATGTTTTTAAAGCATTCATTCAGTGCAAAACAAAAGGCGTATTGGCCAAGATGAGCCCTGCATCCAATGAAGTGGAGCAGCCTGAAATGGCATAAAAGGTTGAATTAAAATCAATGACAACCGACAGGTAGTCTGTTTGGAAGCAATTTTGTTATCTTGTCATGGATGAGAATGGCATATGAGCAATCTGCATACAGGAAATATAACCAATATGTCAACACATACAAGGGCACCACCTTACCACTGACGTTAACCTTCTAAAGATGAAAAGACCATCAGGTTGATATGTGTATCGATAATGTATCATATCGTAGGCTGTGTATCGTGAATCGTATTGATACATGGCACAGGTGTATCGTTTCACCCCTATTCAATAGGTTCATTAGTGCACACATATAAAATCAATCTTCCTGAATAATTCTTATCAATGCAGTGACCATTTGAAATCATATTTTGCTAAATGACGCTGATTTTTCTTAATTGGGTGGCTACTCACTTATAACCAATTATTGTATGAATGAGTGATGTATACTTGCCATTTTGAATTCTATACAGCTATTGTATGCACAATGTATCCTCCTGTATTTTTCAAATAGTCCAAGTCCTGCTATTGTACTTTCAGATATGTATTCAAACTAGAAGTTTCTGTCAAATTTCAGTTTTTAAGTTTCTATGAAAATATATCTAAATGTACATTTACTCCAATAAAGATGCATTCTGAAGTAAGCTCTCTGTACACACATTTGTAAATATGTGCATGATATTAATGTCTGTTTATTAGAGTTCTGAAGTTTTTCAAGGTGATAATTAAGACAACAGTCTGTGGGGTGAGAGGTTTTAAAGTATACAAGTCCTGGTGAATTCAAATTCAAATGTATATTATCTTATTTCGGTAATTTTATATTCCACAAACAATATGAACAGATTATATTCACAACTGCCTCTGCCTCAAGATGTTATCAGTATTGTATCATAGGTGTTTCACTCTCACTTTCCTTGATCTTAACTATCCAGTGGCCAAGGGCAGACTCATAATCTATCTGCTTTTATACCACATTCAAAAGGTTCACTTGCACAAGCAAGATCAGCATCTTAATTGTCTGCCACTCATAATTAAAAATACTTCATTAAAACAAGTAAATAACAGTAGAGTTCCTTTGCTTTAAATCCACAGTTCATAGTCAAACACAATGATTCATGGCTCTGACAAGTCATCATTCCCTGCTAGCAACCCAAATATTCCCAGACAAAGAGATGTTAATTACATAATGAACTCCCAGCTCTGAGGTCAGACACACTTTGGAATAACCATAAACAGTCCAAAAGATGTCCATATTCACCCCAATATATAACTTTCAAATCTATAACACATCACTTAAAGTTTAAAGGCCCAACTTATCTCCCCCTCCCCACCCCCAATAAACTGCTAATGGACAGAAATGAAAGTGGACAGATTCCTGAAAATCAGGGGCTGCAACTCTAGTAAATAATGTATATGTATATGTATGAACATAGGGTTTCATCACACAATCCTGACCATATGGTGACAATCTGGTAAACAATGGTTATGTAAAATGATGAAAAATGCCAACAATCAAACTCAGCTGAGGTCTTATCAATGTCAAGCAGCACACCAAAATAAAGGTTCCACTCTGGAGTTTTGCAATTTTGCACAGGGTTATCAATTTTAGGAAAAGGTCTTCCCTGGATTTATCTGACTGGTAAACCTTATTTAAAAAAAGGGATGTGCATATCTTAAAGAAAACTGATTGCTGATTAAACGTTAAATTTTCTTTATTTCTGAATGATGGAGGTTGATTAAGGTTTGATAGTACACAGCTGGGGCTTACCTGTGATGTGCATGTCTCAGACAATGCTAGCTCTGTGTGGTTATTTTTTTCTTTTCTTCTGAACTTCTCGGTAAATTATAAAAAAATAAGCAAGTAACAAAAACTTTTTAGCTGGTTTTCCTAATAGTGAAAAAAAATATATAAATACCTATCCAAGTATGCAAAAAAACATGTAATAATATGTTAATTTTCTCTAAAATGTGATAGTTGTAAAACAAACAACTTTTTCATTTACCATCACTGCTTTTCATACGTTTCCACATAACCCTGGAGCAGAACCAAAGGCGTTATTGAATGGATATGAAACTTGATGGATCCAAAAATTGGAGGCTATAACTCTGCTAAAGAACGATCTAAAAAATTTACAATCACACTTAGATGATGCCTCATTAATACAGTAGAACCTGCTTTGAAAGACCGCGCCTTCTGCCAACAAATAATGGTCTCTCAAGACCGGTGGTATCTCATGACAGGTCACAACACTATATAATCAATAAATCTGTGCATGGAGAACTTGGTCTCTCAAGACAGGAGGCCTCTCATAGCAGTGGTCTCTCAAGACAGGTTGTACTGTATCAAACTGCATTCCAAATTGGCAATAATAATTAAGAGGTAATGTGCAGAAACATAAAGGATAGGTGGGTCTAACAATCATGGGCTATAATTCTGATAAACGATGATGTTGAATGCTTACAATCAAACCAAGTTCTCATCAATATCAAGCTTCAAACCAAATTAGGTTCAAATGTTTAATGACCATTACAAGTTTCAACTACATGTAGATATCAATGTGCATGCCATTTCAAAGATGCATTCATTATCAGACATGTTAATCCATAACTTTAGCATACAATTAAGAATTCAATTTGTGGTAGGTGAAAACATTTGATTTACCTGCACCTAATCTCCGATCCAGAAACAAAAATCTTCACATTAGACATTTAAGTTTTATATGAAAGAAAGCTTTGAAAATTTGGGAATTTGATTTTGTTATGCTATATTGTGACATATGCATTGCATACGATAAAATGTGTGCATTTTAATGATAGTACACACTGTCAAAGTTAAAGGAGCTATAAGGACACGTACTGAATCAACCAACTAGCCAATGAACCAATAACTTGTCATTGGTTAATATCCAGAACAGCTTCAATGATGAAATTATCCATTGTTTTTCATTGCTCATCTACATCAACTACTTATGTAACTTGAAAACCTTCAGTCCAATCATACACATAGACTAGTGGCAAGGATGACAAAATCTTCAACCTGAAATTTTAATTTTGAAAATATTCTTTTCTGTGACAAATGTTTATTGAAATCTGACAAATAAGAAAGCCAAAGGTAAAAAGTAAATGCTTATACCACATCACAATCACTGCTTTAGCCTATAAACATTATGTTCAATCTTTCCCCGATTTTTAGAAAAAAAACATTTGAAATATATGTTTTCCCAGAAATTTATTCAAAAATGAGGAGACAAATAATGTAATCCTTATTGCATAAGTTTAAATGAAAACTTAAAATTTTTCAATTTTCTTTCTGGAACATTATATGTTAAAATTGATTAAATACATTCAGAGGAGTTCATCAAGTCTTCAATAATTGTTTTCTCCATTATTCCTTAAATACTTATTATGTCATGAAATTATGAATATTTAGCTAGAAGATGTGCTTTACAACAACAAAAAAATGAATGAATCAAAACATCTGAACATGGTAATGTCACCATAAGATAATCAATGAAATTGCAAGAATATTAACATGCAACACTAACACAATACTGTGACAAAGTAATTCCCATGCATACTAATTTATAAGTCGAATCCAACTGCAAACAACATAAACCCTGAACTACCATCACATAATGCACTGGCAGAGCAGGGTCAATGTTGTTTGTTCTACTGATTATTCTTAACGGCACAGACCTATAATGCACCAGCAGATCAGTGTCTTTAAAGTTTACCGATGGACTCCACTTGCAAGCAAGCATATATGGTGATCAATAAGTGCATAGACTGTAAAAAGACTGGATTGTTGTTTCCTTTGCAAGTAACCTATTTGATATGCTACTTTATTAAATAGATATACATTTTTCTTGTTATACTCCCTGAAAAATTCTCCACTACAGGAATTAAGTGTAAACTAAGGTTAATTTCTACTTGTTGATAGTTGTATTGTATGCCCTATCATCCTTGCAATGGGGCTGTTCATTCTTTGGGGATGTGGAGTTGTTGTAATTCACACCTAATTATGGGCAGTATCCCTTATTAGGAGGGCACACTAACCAGAATCCACCACAAATTTTCACTGTAGCAGTACAACTACTGCAGCTAAAGGAACCATCTGCCCATTGGCAATTTATTGTGTAATTAACACCTCTTTGACTGCAGAGTCCCAGTAGGGAATAATGTCTTTACTTGTCAGAGCCATTATGAACTGTGCATTTAAATCAAAAGGCCTCAATTGTTATTTATTTGGCTTGATGAAGTATTTATAATTACCAGTGGCAGACAATTGAGATGCTGATCTTGCTTCTGCTAGTGAACCTTTCAGATGTGGTACAAGAGCAGATATATTATGAGTCTGCTCTTGGGCACTGGATGGTAAAGATTTAGTAGAGTGAGAGTAGAACATCTATAATGCAGTACTGATAATATTTTAAGGTAAACATCAATTGTGAATATAATCTATTGATATTGTTTGTGGAATATAAAAATGATGAAATTAGTTCCATCAAATATTGAATTTTTGAACACATTTGGAATTTGTCTTCACCTGGACTTGTGTACTGTAAAACCTCTCACACACACACACATTTTACCTTGAAATACAGCAGAATTCAAATCAGCAGACATCAATATCATACACATATTATACAAATGTGTGTCCAAAGAGCTTGTTTCAGAATGTATCTGTAATAGTGCAAATGTAACACAGAAACTAAAAAAATTGAAATTTCACAGAAACCTCTCATTCAAATATATAAATGAAAATGTTATTTATTCATCCTGACCCACTGGGGACATAGATTTCATCGAGATAATCATAAGGATGATAGAAGTTTGGTTCAGACTAGAACTGTGAATGGAAGTGCAAATTTTTGAGGACATGGTTGTAGTCTGTACAAATTAATAATCCAGATAATTAGCATTTAGATAATCAAAGTTTTACTGTATCTGGAAATACAACAGCAGAACCTGGACTATTGAAACATATAGGATAGTTTCTGCATCGTGCATATAGCAAATGTAGACATCATTCATTCATAACAATACTTAAGGTGGAATAAGCATGAAACCATACAGAGAAGACTTGTGTATAGCAAAATGGACAGTGGCATAACTGCATAACAATACAGAGTGAAGTTAGTGAAGCTTTTTTTATGTGCTGGACCATAGAGGCTTAGCCAAAGTTTTAATAATGTTTGGATAAAGTTCTTGAATATTGGGTTTTATGCAAATTCTGGCTAAGGTTCTGGACTATGAAGGCTTAGCCAAAAGTTCAGAACTATCAATTTTCAAAGCACTGCAAACTTTTGGCTAAGCCAAATTAGCCCCTGCAGATGGCTGATTTGATTAAATGGAAAAACTCAAATAAAACTGGAAGCTGTTAAAAACATAATGACCAAACATGTGCAGTTGGCGACACAGCTAATGACTGCCTAACAAAGAAACAAAACAATGTAGTCACCTTTGAATTAAGCTTAGTCAGCATGACTCAGCAACATCTTTATTGCTTGACAACAAAAAAAAAGCAAACTAGACGAAGTGGCCTTTGAATTTAACTTCATTAGGGTGGGTTCTTTTGGCAGTATAACGGATCCAAAAATCAAGGACAAGTTGATATAATGGTATTTGAGAACTCCTATGATTAATGTCCAGTTGCTCAGAGTATATGCCAGTCAAAACCTCTGACCTACCAGACATTCTGACAATTACACATATTTAAGGATCTCGGTTAGATATATAAAAACCAACCAGACTGCCATTGTATAATCAACCTCAAGCCAATAAGACACGATATCCACAATTTTGAAATAATACTTCTGTTAGATCCATAATCATGTGAAGTTGTATATTCAACATTTTCTTTTGTGTTTGTTATTTGTCTTCATTTTGTATTTTGCCTTTGACATTGACTCAACGAGTCAAATAGAGCTTAAACTAGTTAAATAACTAGTTTTGCATGGTTTGTTGTCAGTTATTTAAAATTATCTTAGTCAATCCTTGTTACACATGATCCCTTGCTTGATCCTGTGCACTTGAAAAAACTGTTTTCATGTGCAATAGTGATTCCTCGATATGGTGCTATTAGATCCAAATTTACCAACCAGATATATACCCACCCAGCTCCATGTCTTTGCTTACACAATGTTTCAAGTAAGTATGTATTTCACTCTGGGGTACAGAGGACCAAACTTTATAAGTGTATGAAATATACTAGTGAACTGTTTTAGCACTGGAAATGTTGAATGCATTGACCGTGCAGTTGTATTCATCTGGCACTCAGCCTGGGAAATTTACGTAAGACTTGGTCAATACTTAAGAGATTTGATTCACTGTCAGACCAACAGAAAGTTGCATTTCTACCCAAATAAATAAATGGCATGATTTCTTAAGTTACATTACCCACTGAAAGTGTTAAGTTTAAACTTTATAGTTATACAATGTTAAGGTCTCCTATGTTGTCTTGTATGATTTGATTAATTCTCTCTCAAGCAACAAATGCACTTATTAATGTGGAAAACTGTAAGATCGTTCCAGATATTTGAAGTTGTTTTATTTACTGGATCTTTTTTCTTCACGACGTCTAAATCCCTTTGCAAGTTCTAATAAATCATTCAAGAGCACTGTGCATGCTTAATGAGGTTAACATATAAATTTATTGCAACGTTTGTACAGAAGTATGTGTCTGAAAAACCTAAAGTTATCGTTGGATGAAACATTTTCGTCACAAACTTGTTTAATTTTCAAAATTGTCCCTACTTTCTTAACAAGTATATCCCAAAGTAAAATAGCATCCAAGAACAGTCAACATTTTGAACACATGCAAGACTGGTCATGTAGTCACATGTCAGAACAGGATATAATCCATTATAAAAAAGTCGATTTTATTTATATATTTTTAAATAAACAAAACACCACTCATTTAATTCATTAAATAGGGTATTGTCCGATTGACACCATTAACATATAACAATGTCATGACACTGTTAACATATAACAATGTCATGACACTGTTAACATATAACAATGTCATGACACCGTTAACATATAACAATGTCATGACACCATTAACATATAACAATGTCATGACACTGTTAACATATAACAATGTCATGACACTGTTAACATATAACAATGTCATGACACCATTAACATATAACAATGTAATGACACCGTTAACATATAACAATGTCATGACTGTTAACATATAACAATGTCATGACACTGTTAACATAACAATGTCATGACACTGTTAACATATAACAATGTCATGACACCGTTAACATATAACAATGTCATGACTGTTAACATATAACAATGTCATGACACCGTTAACATATAACAATGTCATGACACTTAACATATAACAATGTCATGACACTCTTAACATATAACAATGTCAT
The DNA here is from genome assembly GCA_029931535.1 of Margaritifera margaritifera. Taxonomy (NCBI): domain Eukaryota; kingdom Metazoa; phylum Mollusca; class Bivalvia; order Unionida; family Margaritiferidae; genus Margaritifera; species Margaritifera margaritifera. The sequence goes on from JAQPZY010001602.1 coordinate 1,941,930, forward strand.
GACACCGTTAACATATAACAATGTCATGACACTGTTAACATATAACAATGTCATGACACCGTTAACATATAACAATGTCATGACACTGTTAACATATAACAATGTCATACTGGCAAAACCCAGTTTTACATGACCACATGATCTATCTTGCCAAGTGTTCAAAATGTCAGCAGTACAGTGCAGTCTTCAACTTGGAATTAAGCTGTTACAAAAGTAAGAAAAATTAAAACATTTAAAGAATTTGCAAGAAAAATGTATCCCCAGTACCCCCAAACAGTAGCAGAGCTCTAGATAAGAAGTATATTTGCATATTTTACTGAGACTTTGACGTAAAATGCATTTAAAAAAATTGCAATGTGTAAAATTACAAAACAACAGTTCTAAACATTTAGCCCACTGTTGTCAGCATATTGCTCTTGCTTTAAGCACAGTCTATTTCATACATGATGGTGCATTCAATCAATAAAAACTATGATAACTGTTCAAGTTCAGCACGTTTAGTGCATGTTTGAAATTACAGTACTTAGTACTTGATCACAGTGGGAACACTCAAACTGAGCAATATAATCAAACACACTATGAACAAGTCTTGGCCATTAAGCCATTTGACACATTCAAAAGCATGTTTAACATCTTGATAATTAGGACTCAGTAACAAAGCATTTTTTTGTTTTCCGGTGTTTATAAAACACATCAAATTTTAAAAGACGCAGCTACAGTCAGGGGTGAGCAAATCCCATAGCCTGACATCCCAGACTATTCATTTTTGAAGTCGGGCAAGTAAAATCTTTCAAGTCGCTAGTCTGGAACAAGTGCTTTTTAAAAAAGTCGTGCAAGTCCTTATTTTCATGCTTTAATCACTATATCTACCTTTATTTGGCCAATCATGCCCTCCGGGCATACTGAATACTTGATTCTACCCCTCTTCATGTATACATTTACATTCTGTATAACATATAAATGTGGTCAGTGATAATTTTCACATATGCACACATTCTGTTACCACTTGACTGCATATTGAGCTAAGTGACTAAATTATTGGCAAATCAAAACACGTCAAACAAAAAAAAGCCAGTATGATCAATTAGCAGTGTTTTAAGCGACTCTCTTGCATTGTGTTTACTCAAGCCAGATCCTCACGAGTGGCTCACTATGATTTTAATCCAGTGAGTCAGTGTAATTGAATTAATGAAAGGTACTTTACCGACCTCAGTGTTGGTTTCCTTTATGAACTGATTAAATGACAGTAATGATTCTTTATTTTTTAATTGATCATACAGATGATTAACTTTCACGTGCGATATTGCATTTGAAGCAAAACAATTACACTAATTAATGAGCTGTCTCTGTTCATATTTAAAAGAGAAAATGTATGTTATGATCACTTTAAAAGTAGTTGTCAAGCATGCTGATAGTCACTCTGTGGATAAAATGAGTTTGCTAAATTATTTTCGCAAGGAAGGTAAGAAGGGCGATTCGGAGAAGGAAACTGTTTGTGAAAGTGGAGGGATAAAACGTAAGACTGCTACTGAATGTGCGGTAGCTATTTCTCCAAAGAGACATAAGCAGAACCTTTGAGATGCTTTAGAGCATTTGACTACAGGCACTTTCCTCATGAGAGGGCAGCTCTGTTGAAATATGGGAGGGAAGACTTGCAGGTTCTTCTTAATCGTCTTCAGGGCTGAGCAAATCCCATAGCCTGACGTCCCGGACTATTCATTTTTGAAGTCGGGCAAGTAAAATTTTCCAAGTTGCTAGTCCGGGACTAGTGGATGAAAAAAAAATGTGCTTAGCCCTGATAGTATTTGCTTACCTTTCCATTTGTTTGTACTTCCTACCGAATTAAAAACAAAAAGAAACCGTGATTCATCAATTTATAATTTCAAACCCAACTGTCGCCAAGGGTCCCTAACACTGTCATCTTGTTCCCGCTTTAAACCAAACGGGAGTTTCTTTACTAACATGGCCGCCAATATTTGCATGGGCAAATCTATTTTTTCAGACAACAGGTGTGATTTTATTCATCATCTATGATAAGTGCTGAATAATTCAATACATTTCCATGACTCTGGCATTACATTCTTTTGAACCTAAAAATATAAGAGTTGCATCACTTGCCCTTTTTATTTTGTAAAATTTTTGGGGGAAACATTAAAGATGGGCAATGCAAATATTGGATGCTGACAGCAGAGTTTTTACCTTCTACGTATCACTGAAAATGGACTTTTCCAGGAACCGGAGAAGGGGGCAAGCAGGCTCATTGTTTAACTCGTTTTGTTTGAAACACAAACAAGTGTTTGCAACCCCTGGCAACTGTCAGGTTAGAAATTATAAATTTATGAAATAAATGACTAAGTTTTGTGCATTTTGTATATACTTGATACATTTCGTTTTAAAATCGTTAGTGGGGGTGGGGGTGCAAACAAACTGGAGGGTAAGCGAATACTATATTTCCTCACCTGGGAATAAAATACCAACCAATTATACATTCTTATCTGGAGTTCTGCAATAGCTTTTATTTGTTATGTAGTCTTTTGTACGAACACTGAGATTTATTCAGCTATTAACAGGGTTATATGCACACAATTCTTCCGAATACCTTTTATAGAACCTACAAAGAGTGAATAACAAAAATGCAAATTGCAATTAAAATATTCTCGTCAAAACCCCTGAAAGAAGAGATTACTACAAATATACACGTTCGTCTTAAGCAAAAACAAATCCTCATTGGCTTCAAGCCCTTTTATCCAAAATATGGATTAATAACTGCATGAATTATTAAAATCTAAAAGATATTACTCAAAATACAGTTTTAGCAACGAGTCGTCCGCCATTTTTGTTGGCATGCGACTACAAGTTCTGTAGGTCTACCGCATTTAAATTCTTTGTATCCTTTGATATCACTAGATATTTATAACACCAAAAAATCTTGATTCTTATAACGAATTATTCTCATTCAAACCTTTGCTTATCAAAGATATACAAAACGAAACGAGACTGTCTATGATTTATCCTGTTGCTTCTGTTTCTCTGTAACAACGACCTCTATCCTTATGCTGACAAGAACGGTAACTCTACAGAGTGCGAATTACTCGCACTGTCATAATATTGAAACAAGAACACAATTGGTACGAAAGAGGTCGCAAGGGAAATATTGCATAAAACGGTTTTTACTATATTTCCCATTTCAGTCCCATTACAAAGGTAGTTTTGGTCGACTCTAACTGAGCAAGCAGATTCAGGCTCTGTTATCATCACTTTGTCAAATAAATTACACAGTACTATTAATCTAAACATTGTTCTCCAGTTCTGTAATAAGATACCTCCAATTTTAGGACTGGAGATGCATACATTGTGTACAGCATGATTGTTTCGGTCATTCACATTTTTGTCATGGGACTGATTTATGAAATGATTCCTAATGAAAGATTTTTCTCTTCTTTAACGCATATAATTTGGTACAAATCTGAAGGTCTGTGCAATGAATGAACCAACAGGAAATTATGTTGAATGATATGTCACGCCTGCTTCGCCCGTACAGTTACAGTATATTATCCAAAAACTTAGGGTAACCATTTGTTTTAAAAAAAAGAAAGGCAGGTCATTACACAGGGGCTCATATCGTTGCTTACAATTTATCTATGAATCATACATGTACTAAATAAACATAGGTCTATGTATGATTAGGTTTATATAGTACATGTATGATTAGGTTTATATAGTACATGTATGATTAGCTTTATATAGTACATGTATGATTCATAGGTAAATTGTAAGCAACGATACGAGCCACTGTGGATCATCACACTTTATTTTATATGGGTGTCCTGTTGAATGATATGTCTCGCCTGCTTCGCCCGTAATCCAAAACCTTGGCATTGTCATTTTCGCAAGAAAACAGTCGTGACAGCAACAACAATTTACTTTTTATGGGTTTTAACTTTAGTGATAAATGTGAATGCACACATGAAACTACGTGACCATACAAAAAACGGTGCCTATGAAACTAAACTACAGCAATAATGAGCGTCTGGCGTACTTTGCCCAAGTAATTATGGTCGCTAGATATATAACTACAATATATGAGAGACAGACAGACAAACAGAGTAAATTAATCTCAAGCCAGACACACAGTTTTTGTATGCCCACTGCAATATTTAATTATGCATGCCAACAATATTCAGGAACCACAATTCATAACTTATAAGGTTAGTTAAGTATGTATGTAGTAAGGATTTACAGCACCTTAGCAAAAAAATGGCTGTGTGGTGCCAACAAAAGTTTATGTTCCAAAAATGTAAACAAATGAATTGCACAAAAATTAGGAAGATAAAGCATTCCAAATAAATGTATAACTAAGCACAACAAGATACAATATAAAACGTCAGGATATATAAATTCTGTAATATATATATATATATATATATATATATATATATATATATATATATATATATATATATATATATATATATATATATATAATAACAGATAACGGTAACACATTTAAAATCCTTATAACGTTATTAAAATTTGTTATAAAAACCGCATTCACTTAAAAATTCCAAGATTTTCTCTGGTGGTACGTCCTCGTACAGTTTCTTCAAGCAGTTCACGTCAAAATACTTCTGCCTCATGACACTCAACAAGAATGTGCTCCGCTCTCAGTGGACACTGGCAGGGTACTCACTCCGGTCTAGGTTCACCCTTCAGGAGGTATTAGTCAGGTATGTGTGTCCGACACGCGAAAGGCACAATACCATCTCATCTTTCCGATTTGTTATATACGAGGGATACAACTCACCTATAGTCGGTTTGATGTTCTTAAGTTTGTTTGTGGAGTTTTCCAGTACCACTTTGTGAAGTGCATACAATTTCTTGAATTAAACTCGATTATAGTTTAGCCTTCACCGTGACTCCCTCTGGAAAATACTCCGGTTCTATGGTATCCCACTAAGGATTATAAACATCATCAATCTTCTGCACCAAGACTTCCAGTTTAAAGTCATCTGTGACAACCATCTCACAAACTGCTTCAGCATCATACACAGGCACGAAACAAGGCTGAATCCCTGCACCTTTTCTCTTCACCTTCGCCATCGACTGACTGATGAAAGAGACAAATAAGGACGGCAAAAGAGGAATCAGGTGGACCCTTATTCATCCCTGGAAGACCTCGACTACGCTGATTACAATTGACTGTTTTCAAGTCGGCATATAGATATGCAAGAAAAGACATAAACTCAGTGAGACAGCCATGAAGATAGGACTGAAAATAAACAGCAAGAAAACGAAATTAATGAGGAAGAACCATAAATCCAACGATCATATCACTGCGAATAACAAACCAACAGAGGAGGTAGAGGAATTCACATACCTAGGAAGCAAAGTGTCCACAGACGGAGACTCAGAGAGAGAAGCAGCAACCAGAATTAGGAAAGTAAATAAAAACTTCGGTATGCTGATATGGAAGTCCAAACAACTCGGATTCAAGACCAAGCTCAGGATTTACCGAAGCATTGTCATCGGAGTGCTACTGTACGGCTCTGAATGCTGGAAACTAACATCAAGAATAGCACAAAAGTGTCTGAGGAAGATTATTGGCATCTTCTGGACAAACAGGATAAAAAATGAAGACAGAATCAACATCTCTAGTCCAGATTGTGAAGAAAAGAAGATGGCGATAGCTGGGGCATCTATGCCGAATGTCACTGGATGCACCGCCCAGGACAGCCTTACGTTTGATCCCGAATGGGAGACGAAAAAGGGATCGGCCCAAAGAGACTTTGAGGAGGACTAAAGAGAAAGAGATGAAGGAATGCGGCCTGACACGAAACACCATCGCACGTAGGGCTGCAGACCGTCAGCAGTGGTGCTCTCTCGTTGAAGCCTTATGTGCCACCTAATGCACGACGAAGGATGAGTGAGTGCGTGATATTTTATATACTCTGAGGAAGGTTTCGGTATATTTCGGTGCTAGAACTTAAGATTTTATCAAAGGTGTAATACTGCATACGACTTTCCAATAAATGCACAATATTAATTTGACGGCAATCCGAGTTCCTTTAAGAATTGCAAGAAAAAGCTTTGGGAAAGTTCCCGTAAGAATTTAAAGAAAAAATGCTTTGGAACATCTATACAACGGGAGTTGTTGTAACTAAAAGAAAACTAAAAAAAAATATTAAAATGAGAGTAGTACAGATTGGTGAATTGGTTTCGCTGTTTTCTGTACTACACTCATTAGCACCTCGGTGCATTACCATATACATCAATAAATAGGTTTCTAAACGGCGCCCAATTTGTTCAGCTAAAAGACGGCAAGCTTTTAGGAAAGCTAATTCTAAATGCATATGTTAAATTCAAATACCATACTATATGATACATCCGGACATTTTGAGGTGATTCCTCATTCGATTGGCAACCTGAGGGTCAAATGGTCTGTGCAGGCAGTGGCATTGGTTACCAACGTCAGCTGCACGGCCGGGAATCTCCTTAATCACAACATCTGATTGAGAATTAACTAGGGGTGAAACAATACACCTCTGCCACTCATCAATACGATTATCGATACACAGCCTACGATACGATACATTATCGATACACATATCAACTTGATGGTCGTTTCATCTTTAGAATGTCTGTCAGAGGTAGGGTGGTGCCATTTTATATGTGTTGACATATTGGGTGTATTTCCAGTATGCAGATTACAAACAAACATAGACTTATCACCTGTTTATATGCCATTCTCATCCTGACAAGATTTAACAAAAAATAAGTAAATACTTCTAAACAGACAAGCTGTTAGTGATTTTTATTCACCCTTTTAGACCATTTCAGTCTGCTCCATTCGATCATATGTATGACTCATCCTGGTCACCACGCTCTTTGTTTTACATTGAATGAATGTTTTTAAAACATCTTATTACCAGTTTCATGTCTTCACTTAAATTTTGAAGAGATTACGGAGTTATCTTCAAAACAGAAGAAACGGTGCAATTTCCTTGTGCAAGGAAATTCTTATCTAGAACAAGTCCGAGTGTGGGAGCGGAGATGACTAAAAGCCAAATCCTTCACATTGTACTTCCTGCAGATGCAAATCAACTGCCGCGGCCACAGACATTTGTTTCTGTCAGTGAAAAAGGAAATTATCGATAACACCTACTCCCTTTCTACAAATTGACGAGGTGGCTATAACTCGTGCGGTTTAGAATCTGCCCCCTTGCCGATTCTGTGCTTTTTTTTTTCTTTCTTATCCAATCGGCAGGTTCGATCGCTGATTACATATATCAACGTAAAAGGAGATATTCCAAGCTAATTCCCCATGTACGATTTAAGTACTTTACACATGTCATATAATAGTCACTTTTGTGTGAAGTTTCTATGTTGCTTTATATCTATTTGGATAGAGATTTGGATGCCAATATTTCCGGTATGTCACGCAGTGAACACGCTACAGTTAGTTATGATTGGTGGTTATTGTTTTACCCTGGACTTGAACAAACAATAACCACTAATCAGAATTGCATGTAACACTGCGTGACACACCGGATGTGTAGCCTTCAATTCGATCCAAGTAGACAAGATGCGATGCAACAGATAAATTTCGCGTAAAAGTGGTTATTAAATGATCAGTAAAGTGCTTAAATCATACATAGGGAAGAAATCTGCAATGTCTTTTTTCCGTTGATATATGTTATCAGTGGCTGAAGATGCAGACGAGATAAACTAATTAGCATGGAATTGGGGCGGGAGAAGGGGGCAGATTTCGAACCACGTGAGTTAGTCACCTTGTGTTAATTTGTAGAAGGCGAGTGGGTGTTGTCAATTGCTTTTATTTTTTACTGACAGAAATGAGTGCATGTATTTTCTACGGCTGTCTCAGATGAATTCTCAATATAAAGAATGAAATGGCAAATGACTAATAATTATTCACCACTGCTGAAGATTAAAGTAACTTGCATAGAGTGAGTATCGTTTTGTATGGGACAATAACACATTCAGTACTTTGTCGCAATGTCAGCTAGATTTTCAATTAACTGGACGTGCAAACCCTCACATTGTTGATTCAATTCGTGGAGAAATGGATATGTCGATAATTATCGGGAGTGAGACCCCAAATCTGATGTAATTATGACTATGAAATATGTAAATGTATATATGAAAGGTTGATTGGAACCAATGAAATGTCAACTATTATTAGTAAATGGACAATTAACTGTGGTGATTTAGAAGATAAATCTGTCAGTAATTTTTCTTCCTACCATATACAACCATAGCATGTCCAAATCTTATATAGTTGGAGCTTACAATATTTCTTAGAATTTTGGATACAAATGTATTTCTCAAAAGAATTAGAATAATTTCAAACGAGTTTTGTTCTTTACTATATTACATGCAGAAATATTTTGAGGGACTGTCAGATAACTAAGATGTTTTAAAATTACAGCTTACAATGGATAAAAAGTAAGTGTAGTCACACAAACAATAAATATTATCTTCGGAATTAAAGACCAAACTCAGGCTGATGATGTAATTAATATAAAAATTCTATATGCAAAAGAATATATTTATAAACGTAGATTTAATAGAGACAGGCCAATTTTGTTTCAGTTCAAAAAGATTATCGTTTTCAATTTTAATGTGAAAAAATAGAGTACTTTTATGAACCGTTAATGGGAAGTGTTTTACCATAGATGACTATTGTACAACAGTTAATAGAGTCATAGAGTAATTTCTCTATTCTCTTTTCGAGCCTTTGAATTTCCCAGTGTCCGTTGCCCGAATTTTCACATTGGCAAGCAAACATGTTTTTTTAGTGTACCTTACATGTCAGAAAAGATGGAATCTGATACATATTGTTAGGGATACATTGAATGTGGTTTTTATGAATGGGTCTCTCTCTCTCTCTCTCTCTCTCTCTCTCTCTCTCTCTCTCTCTCTATATATATATATATATATATATATATATATATATATATATATATATATATATATATACTTTTCTTTCCTATTCTCTCTTCCTATACTTAGATTTTTTTCCCACTCACATTGACACAAAATAATTGTCCATAACTGCCTATATATTTTTGTTTTAATGAAAAGTGTTTTAAATACCGTTCAAATACCTAATGTATTACATGTTTGTGTCGCCTATCTTTATGCCAATAAAAGGAAAAGAAAAGGTTTAAAAAATATAAAAAAATTAAATTAGAGAATATCTGGTTATTGTTATTTTACATCTAATACTCTGACATAGTAGAAATGGAAATTACGGTGTTTGACTGGAACTGTAACATATAAGATATCTATAGAACTTTCAATAGGGGTGTGCCAGTAAGGTACCTTTGTCGAGAAATCCCAGCAGGAACTTGAAAGTCGAGTAGCCAGTGGCCTTACTTTAATTGCAATATTCTGCTCCCATATAGTGAGGGAGAGATCTCTGTATGCGTTTATTTTTTTGGCCCAAGTTTACATTACTCGGGCCACTAATTCTTAACATTCAGCAGGGCACCAGTATACCGTATTTAATAGTTTCAGATCGGGCAATTGCTTGTATTATAGAGTGGAATATTTCTTTTTTAATTTTCTTAAACTTTTATTAGCTCTTTTCACTTCTACATGGATTCTGTTTGTGTTATTGCATTTTTTTTTCTTCTTCCTGGCAGGCCACGATTACCCGCGCCTACACGGTACGAGACTGTTGATTAAGGTAACCCCAACCCTGATCGTTTAGGGACATTTATCTTGAAAAATGCCAGGAAGCATCCCATTTTTATTGTTCAGAACACAGGGGCTTGTGTCGTTGCTAGTACATATATTAAATATAGGTAAATTATAAGCAACGATACGAGCCCCTGTCGTTCAGAAAGTGTGCGCTAACGTCAGTCAAGAAGCACGTGTGTTTTGTACTGGGCCATCTAGTCCAGAAAAATATTTATATTTGCTCAGACGCAAACGTTAACCTTGACTTGCAAATGAATCTGTGGTCTAAGCCCTAGCAAGCAAAATCTTTAGTATTCGTTTCAGGGTAAATTTTTCCCATTTTTGCATATACTCCTGGAACTCATAATTCGATGACGTAGATCTCATCGACAACACTGGATATTTTTTTTTTACTCTGCCATTCTCAATCGTTGAGAGCACATCAGGATAAAATCATGTCATTATGCTCAAAGCCAGGAGGTTAAGATGACAAAATAACAGTTGAGAATTGTATTTGTTGTCACAGGTAATACTATTGAACACGTAGGATTGCTAGGATATCTATTAAACAGACGTAGGTGACAATTATAGATTGCTGTGTTCAACCTTGAACTTGTGCAAGCAAATGCTTCAGTTTCTTTTTCATTGTCTTCACATCTCGGATTTATCGACAAGCAATACTGTTAGTGAAATATAACCAATAGCTGCTTTCACTGATGAAATGATAGGCGAGTGTGAAGACAATTGGGTACATGTAATTGCCTGTCGGGGGAAGGGGGGTTGGGATAAAGTGGACAACATGTACTTCCATACCCGTGTTACTACCATCAGCTAAGCTAAGTCATGCGCGCAATTGGTTAGTCTCGATTTATTTGATCATTGAAGTAGCAGGTGGCATTTATAACTGCCTGCCCAATGACATTATCGCAGATCTGCACTTGATTGTCTTAATCCTTGTACTTTTGATACACATCTATAGTATTTGCCTACCCTCCCGTTTGTTTTGTACCCCCCCCCCATTGATTTTAAAAGCGAAAACCATTAGAGATATAAAAAATGCACAAAAACTTTCTAATTTCATTCATTAATTTATAATTTCCAATCTCATTGTCACTAGATGGTCCCTAACACTGTCATCTTGGTCGTATTTACAACCAAACAAGTTTTTAGGGTAAACAACAACCCTGCTTGCTATCCTATTCTGTTTCCAGGAAAGATCCATTTTCAGTGATACATAGAAGGTAAAAATTGTGTTGTCTGCATCAAATAATTGCAGTGTCCGTCTTTAATATTTCTCAATAAAAAATTGAACAAAAAAGAAAGGGCAAGCAGTGTAACTTGCATGTACATGGGTTCAGAAGGATGTAACGCCTAAAGTTACAGAAATTTACGGAATTATTCAGCACTTATTGCAGATGATGAACAAAATCACTCCTGTTGTCTGAATAAATAGACTCGCCCATAAAATGAATCAAAGCTTAAAATGTGGACATATTTAAAAAGAATCAGGGACGTTGTGGCCCAAGACATTTCACCCCACTTCAATGGTCATTTCGCCCCACTTCAATGGACATTTCGCATCACTTAAAAAAAAAAAAAGAATGGACATTTCGACCCACTTCAATGGACGTTTCGGACCATGACATCGTTTAATAAATAATTATGTTCGTTTAAAATGGTGTTCTTTTGAAATTATAATTATGTTTGAAACGTCTTTTCTCCATGTATCGTGATGAAGAGTATAGAAAATAAGAGATAGTAAGACAAGTTATTGTCATATCAGGAGATAGTAATAATAATAATAATAATAATAATCGCAATCTATGGCCTGCTGACGAGAGGTAACTGGTTTTCTGCAGTAAATTCACGAAGACAGTGTTCGATCAATAGATTTACTTGATAGTATAACAACTGCTACCAAGAAAAGGAAAGGCTGCAATTTATAGAGTTTCTGCTAAATTTCCATACAAACACATGCACGAGCTTCTATACCATGACATCTGTCGAACAATGCACTTGAAGATTCATAACTATTAGCCTAAAGCTCAATGTAATCCACCTGATGTTTGTAGATTAATAAACAACAATGCTCATTTACCTTTGACAATAAAAAAGCTCATTGAGTGGATTATTTAACAATGAAGGTCAAACAAGCTACCTGGCTGTAATTAAGCCCAAATAACACTTGCTGAATTTCAGAAGAAAACTTCAAGGAAATGCCGGGTGCTTACGCGTGTAAGTTTCTCAATCAGCGACACGTCCTTTAATCTCGCTGTCAGAAGTGTCGGACCAATTCAGGCTGACAACTAGCATGAGCAAAGATCAAACGAAATGCCGCTTAACTACATGCACTTTATTATGAAGGGTAAACATATTTGCTGGGAATGATAGTTAAGAAATGTACACTGAATGTGGGGCGAAATGTCTTGGGCCATAACGTCCATTGAAGTGGGGCAAAATGTCTTGGGCCGAAACGTCCATGGGGCGAAACGTCCAGGTACGTCCATGAAGTGGGGCGAAATGTCTTGGGCCGAAACGTCCATGGGGCGAAAAAAAAAAGAAAGAATCTAGATAAAATGGAGCAAGTTGACAACTTAATTTTATATAATGGACATTACTTTGTACACAAATTACCAGCATCGTTAAATAAGGACATGTCAGCAATATACATGTAAACAACAATAATTATAAAGTGATTAAAAACATTTATTACAGAACAAAGAAAATATTCAATCTCTGATTAAATTCCTACCACCACCAATTAACATGTTTCTTGTAAAATTTTCAGATAACTGACTTAATTTTCTACTTAAATGATTTTATTTACCATTAAAATATTCTTGTGAAATATGCGTTTTGTTAGAGGATTTCTTCAGTTTTTGTGCTCTGTAAAATTTTCATGTAGTATGTATTTACTTTGAGTTGTACAGTAATGCAGGCTTACCCTAGTACTGCATGTACGTTGCAGCTGAAGTAACAGACAAAGGCCAAAAATAGAAACAGTGAACATAATGATTCTACCCTGTGTGCTGTAAACACTGTTCTGACCATGTCCTTGTTACATCTGTTGCATGTACACAGCCTGTCATTAGAGTGCTTTGCAAATTCACTTGCCAGATGCAGGACAAGCTCACATTTGGCTCAGGCAAGCTCAAGTTTGCAAGGTACTTGCCCATGGGCAGGCCCCAAAAATTGAGAGAGAGAGAGAGAGAGCTTGTGTTCAGTTCATAATGCTTTATGTTCTGAAGGTTTTATACTCTGTGATCTCACCACAGAACATATATCAACACCTTTAAACCTAAAAAAAAATCCCCCAAAAACTGAAGAAAACCTAAATGTAAAAAAAAAAAAAATTGAAAAAATGATGAACAGCTGTACCCCAACCCCACAAAAAATGCTTTTTTGCACAGTTTTTCGTTAGGCTAGCCTAGGGGTTGAGAAAGATGATAATTATGCAAATTAGAGACATCTGGTCATTTTATTTTATCATTCATTTTATAGACCCATAGCGGCATATTGTCGGATCATCAACAGCATTAGCATTGTGTTCGCTTCAGTCTTTGCACAGTTCGAAGTCCATTTGCATAAACTTTTATTTGGATTAAGATTCTTTTACCAGAAGTCTTTTAGGGTGCGTAGACAGAGTAAGGGGCCGTTGTGTTATTGTCTCCTCTGACAACTCCCTTCTCTTTGTATGGAGGTGGAACCTCCTTTGCTGGATGCCTCTGAAGGGATAACCCTCCGATCCAGCCACATTCCTTGTAAAGCGCCCACATTCCGTGGAAGACGAATGTATTAGTGGACAGTCTGTCCAGGTCAGGCAAAACGGTCCTCATGTAATGGTCTCTTCACTGCTCTGTAACAGAATCCTTTTCTCTTTATGGGGATATTCAAATTTTTAATCAATGTTATGCTCACCATGGAAATAATGTTGTAACTGCTTTGTGTCTTAAACCTCAAAAATGTTTTTTAAAACCTTGAAATTTTTTTTAAAAACCCTCAAATTTTAAAAGTTAATTTCACTTCTAACCCTGTAAAAGGCACTCATCACTAATGATCAGCCATATGGATTTCTTTAAAAGCATGATTGATGTAATGAGAATCTAGTACCTCCAGGTGGTGTTTATAATATATTGTTTACATGATAATTACAGGAAACCAATAAATATTTATTTTATTGTTTGGCACATAAATAAATAATGATGCATGTCACCGATTTCAATGTGACTCTGTGATAATTGTTAAGGGAATGGATAAATAAATGTTCTCAAATCATTCAGTTGTGAGTATAAATAAATCATCACAAAAAATCTAGCTTTCATTATTGTTGATGTAGTTGAAGAGATGAGTCTGATTGCATATGTAGGCAAAATAAAGAAATCTGACAAAGCTTCCACAATCTGATGAATCTGTTTCAAGGAAAAATAGTTCTTTAATTTTTCAGTTCAAGATTTGTTACTCAAACATCTCTCTCTCTCTCTCTCTCAAAAATCTAGCTATTTCTAAAACCCTAATCTATCTATCCATTTGTTTTCCATCCATCTGTATACATGTATATGTCTGTCTTTGCATTTCAAGCTATATATGCATTCAATCCCTTCCTTTTCTTCTCATCTACATATCTATCTACATGTATGATTTTCAGATAATTGTTTTGATAACTTTAATTATTGCATATGGTTTAAGGTGCAAACAGATAAAATTGAAACTAAAGTTCATTATTTGTAAAGTAAATATAAAACTATTTCCTTAAAAATCCCATATTTTTGAACCTAATGGTTTAACTTTAGTTGTGATATTATCTATTTTGGGGAAAGCTCAAATCTTGTATGAGCAAGTTAATTTTTCCAATTTTATGAAATTTGTAAAACACTGCTTTAATTATTCATTTCGCATCAAAATGCAGCTGGCTACATAGTCTTGTATCAGGTAATATGGCAGGTAGCGATAAACGGTGACAGCATCGATTTTGTTAAGAAATTAAATTACAAAAAGTTGTTGTTTGCCAAAAAGGGGGTTATTGAATTGTTCTGCTTTCCAAGTTGTCTGATTTTCAATCTCGGAAAGTAAGTTTTATATCAGTTTTTTGTACCATAGGTGTTAATCCCTTGAACAACCATATAGTTGCATTGAAATTTGTTTTATTAAAAAAAGAATTCGCTGTGCCTGGAATATTTTAGTCTTTGACCATTATTCTTTAATATGGCAGAAAGAACAATAAATGTAATCTTTGGGTTAGTGAACTTCAGTGAGATTGACACTTCAAAGCTGGATCATTTGCAGTAACGTCCTTTGATCTTAAAGGTAAGCTCAGGTGAGGACGTGCACCTGTCCCTTGGTGTTTAATCTCGCTAGAATGTGATTTGCAAGCATGTGATTCACGCTTGAAAAGTAATTAAAGCAAACAGTTTAACTAATAAGGCATGTGAAAAATGACATATTGTTTATAAAATTGCTGATTTTGCAGTTCAAGAAGGCAGAGGGGTGTACATTTGGGGGAGAGGACATGCCTTTTTAGCAGTGGGCAGGGCATCCCTCTTGTTTTCTGGCTGCAACACTGAATTGTGACATTCTTTTTTTTTTCTTCAAGATGTCAGTTTGAAATTAATGAATTCAGAACACATATACTATATTATTACACCAATTGCATAATGGTTAGATCCATAGCTAATGAAAACAAGGCCAAGTAGTACAATTTATGATATTGTGAATAGTGGGAGAGGAGATGGAATGAAGGATATGAAATTACTGTAGGGATTAACGATCATCGGAATATTATTGATCATAAGCTTTTGATAATTGATTCCTTGACTTCCATTTTGATCCCATCCCAAATTACCATCAGAGCCCTAAAGTATTGAGGTAGATTAAAATCAACATACATGTATTTAACAAGTCTGGATGTTGCTGATTGTAAACTTGCCGTTTTACTTAAAATGATATAATACTGATATTCAAGCATTGCAAGTAGAAAATCTGCATACAGTCATAATCTTGTTGGTCTAATGCTCTAGGCAGTTGAGAAAAAAACTACTTTTTAATTATTATTATTGCTGGATGAGTTCTGTGGTGTAATGTGACATAATTACAGTTCTTTTAGTTCTTAAACAATAATTTTTCAACAAGTGTTTTTTTTAGCTCTACTGGTCATAGACCAGAAGAGCTGATGGGATGGTCTGTTGTCCTTTGTTCTTCCATTGTCTGATGGCCGTCGGCCGTCCATCTGTTGGAACAAGTTTGTTATCACTACTCCTAAACTACTTGGAGGATTGCCATGAAACTTTACACACACATTCATCCTATGGTCTAGTTGGTCCTAAATGAAAATGGTGCCAATCTGATGTCCAGTATGGCCACCACAGTGGCCATTGTGAAAATCTTATCACTACTCCTCCTGAACAGAAAGTCATACTGACATGGGATTTTCACCAAAAGACTACTTATGATGTGTAGTTGGTCCTAAATGAAAATGGTGGTGATCTGATGTCCAATATAGCCGCAACAGTGGCCATCTTGAAAATCTTGTTATCGCTGCTCCTTCTGAATGCATGGTCACATCAACATGGGATTTTTGCCAAAAGACCTTTTATGGTATCTAGCTGATCCCAAATGAAAATGGTGCTGATCTGATGCCCAGTATGGCTGCTACAGTGGCCATCTTGAATACCTTGTTATTGCTACTCCTCCTGAACGAAAAGTAATATTGCCATTGGGTTTTCACCAGAAGACTTTTTATGATGACTAGTTGTTCATAAATGAAAATGCTGCAAATCCAATGTCCAATATGGCCACAATAGTGGCCATCTTGAAAATCTTGTTATTGCTACTCCTTCTGAATAAAAAATAATATGGCTGTGGGGTTTTCACCAGAAGACTTATTATGATGTCTGGTTGGTTCTGCGTGAAAATGGTGCTGATTTGATGTCCAATATGGCCACCACAGTGACCATCTTGAAAATCTTGTTATTACTACTTCTTCTGAATGAATGGTCATATCAGCATGGTGTTTTCTTTGAAAGACTTCGTATGATGTATAGTTGGTCATAAATGAAAATGGTGCCAATCCGAATTATAATATGCTGCCATAATAGCCCTCTTGTAAATCTTAGCATTACTTCATCTAGATGACTAGTCATATCGACATTGTGCTTTGATCAGAAGACTTCTTATGATGTCTAGTTGGTACTAAATGGAAATGGTGCCAATCTGATATCCAATATGCCCACCATGGCACGCATCTTGAAAATCTTGTTATTGTTACAAAAAAAAAACAGAAAGTCATATCAACATGGGTTTCCGCCAAAAGGACTTCTTATGATGTCTTGTTGATCCTAAATGAAAATGGTGCCAATCTGACATCCAATATGTCCACACAGCAGCTAATTTGAAAATCTTGTTATCGCCAAAGAATATCAGAAATAGTTTAAACACTCAGCATTTAAAGGTAAGAAATGGTCTTATCTTTAATTCGTGGAAATTCTTTTCAACCAGTAGAGCATCAGTCCCTTCAGGTGGCTCTTCTTTCTTTCTTAGTTTAGTTATAAATTAAAGGAAATGTAATACTTTCTTTTTGTTCTCTGTCTCTGTCCCTCTCTCTTATAATGTCCCTCAACAGTTATCTGTAGTTCACACTGACCCATAAAAAGGAGATGGAAGATGCTGACTGACCAAGGATTAGGGCCATGACACTACAAGATTATCCTACTGAAAGGTTGAAAGAAAGCCTGTTTCTATTGGGTCACTTCACTGGTAGCAGAAGACACTGATTGGCTGAAATCTCTGTGCAAAATCATATGCATGCCACAATTTTTGTTTTTGGGGGGTGAGTGGGAGTTGTAACCAGATGGTTATCCGAGGTACAATGACCTACACCAGTTGTTGCATGGAACCAGCTGCTGCACAATATAGTGCATGGAACCAGCTGCTGCACAATATAGTGTTTTCTCCAGTCTGTGCCCTTATGCCTTTTAGTGCAGAAAAATTCAGAAGAGTGCAAAATTAAACATTGGTAATTTGTCATAAAAGGGGATAAAAAGCAGTAACCATTCATATCATGTGCGAGCTTGTGCTAATTTTGCCCTGAAAAATAGCGATTGTACTCTTATTCAAAGTACCAGGGCTACACTTTCAAATATTCTGTTTTGGATCTTCCTCCTATTCAAGTTTAATCATGACCCATTATTAACTAGTATTTTCTTTCATACTTCCCCTCATTCTACAAGAGTTTTCTTTTCAAACTACTGTATGGACTCACTTATAAGTCAGGTCGAACTGCCAACTGCATAGACCCAGATCTGCCATCACATAATGCACTGGCAGATCTGGGTCTATGCAGTTTGTTGGCAGTGATCAGTAGAACAAACAACATAGACCCTGATCTGCTGGTGCATTATGTGATGGCAGATCAGGATCTGTGTTGTTTGCATTTGGACCCAACTTGTGAGTATATATGGTAAAACAAGTTTGATTAATTGCAGAAATTATGCAATTTTTATGTTCCATTGTTAAACAGTTGAATTCCTTACAGCATTTATACAACCTGAAAAATATGTTACACTAGCAGACACCAGCAACTAGAAGGCAAAAAATCTGCAGACAACACCACAAGCACCTAAATTTTAAATCAGCAAATGTTGTTTCTATTGGAATGAATTGCCATTTGAAAATATTGCTTACCTTGATGATTCTGGCAATCACTTGTGTAAACATTAGGCTCTGTCACAACTATTTGGCAAGTCTACTAAGTTATTAAGATGCTTGATTTTATCACTTAAGGCCATGTGGCAAGCTACTCATTGATCAAGATTACCTTGTGCTTTGATAGTTAATAGACCCTTTTCACAATCTCCTCTTGGAGCATCTTCATTTTTTTCTCCACGCTAGGAGCATATCGGGAACAAGGCTAAGGGTTTAAAGCCACTGTCTGACAGCAAGGCAATGCAAAGATAATGGCAAAATATTATGTGTTGCTCTCATATATTTTAGTGTATTAAACTTGAAATTATAATCTATTTAGTTCACTGGGTCAAATTTTTAAACCATATTCCCATGTCCTCACTACTCATAATTCCAGCAAAATTATGCAGAAGAAATAATTTTTATGGTGATTATCAGATGTAATTTTCAACCTTGAAAGGTCATTACAGGTAATTTAATTTTGTAAAAGCCAACTGGCTTCCTCGTTTGTTTTGATGATGCATTTCACACTCACTCAAGTTGTTGGTATTGGAGATTGGATCAAGAGTATAATATCTAGCTATTAGAATATATTTATCCTCATTTTTTTAATTTTTTTAAATTTGTTATTCAATTTCAAAGTTCCTCCCTCAAACTTGGGCCATTAATGTCCAACAATAGAGCTGACTCTGCTCTTCAGCTATAATAGTCCACCATTAGTCTTACACATTCTTGATTCAGTGTTTTTGATCATTACAAAAGGATCAAATGCTTACTGTGTTTATTTTTCTCAGCTTTTATTAAAATTTATTGCAGAATAGAGATTAAGTATGCAACATGCTGTAACTGGTTCTATGAAGCAACTGGTGCAAATCCTGTCCTTTCCACTTCAGATCAAAAAAATAGAAAAAGGCTTCAGAATAACAGAACTTTTTATATTATGTACAGAAGAGATTCTTTTTCTAATACTATCAAATCTGGGTCAGAAGCATATACACTTTCTTTTCATATGGCAGGCATGTAATATATTATTTATGGTTCTCTGCTGAAATTAGTGAAGGTTGTATATGCTTGTTTTTGATATGTGCTTATTCATCATGAAACGTACCTTGATAAAAGTGCTCGTCAACGTTGATGCTTATCAATAAAATTCAACAGCATATTACAGACACATGGCTGATTAAAGAAAGGAAAGAATACAAGAAGAAAAATAAATATTTACAATGGAGTATAGATTGATAGTAGAACTGCTTAATAATAAATTTTATTTCATGAGGGTAACTTGGATAGTTACTTGAATCGGAAAAAAATTCAAAGAGCAAATGTGATGTTTTGGACAGTATGTGTCTGTTTTTGCTACAAAATAACTGGAAGGCCTATGTGTGCTTATTTTTATGTATGTACAGTACTTATAATGCAGATTTTATGAATGCCAATTTGCTAAGTTTCACCAGGATTTTTTTTTTTTTTTAAAAATTTTGTTCAGGATTTTTCCCACAAGTAGCTGACCAGGCCCCAGTTTAACTAAACATCTCAAAATTTCCTCAGATTGATTTTTTTAAAGATCTTCCTTATTGCTTGGTAGGTAACAACAATTTTCTCACAGAACATTCAGCAGGCATTAGAGATTAAAATGCAATCATAAAATCTTGAATTTTCCATAAAGGATTTTTGCCCTGTCTCCATATCTTTTTTATTCTTGAAAGAAATAGTTGAGGAATTCCTAACATTTGATCAAAAACCTCAGCTGTTTCTTCAAGAATAAAAAAATATTTCCATGTGCAAAATTTTAAAACTAAAAGGTGATTTTGCATCCCTTCCACTATCTGTGCCTCTGACAAAAATATTGATATTATCGTATGTATCATAAGTAAAGTAATGTAAAATCTTCATTTGAGGAGAAATTTAGAGAATTTTATCGAAACCGAGTCCAGGGCTAAGTTTTTAGAATGGTTAAATCTGGTACCAAGTAAGTGACACATATTCACAATGCTTGTGCCACTGATTTGTTGATTTTTGAAACTCTTCATGCTCCTAATAAGCCCATATGTATTCAAACCAACCATGTATACAGATGTGTAAAAACAAGTTATTGTGTCAACACAAGCATGTGTCACCATCTGACTACCGCTAATTAGAATGTTTAGTAATATGGATTGTCTATTGATTACCAGTAATATAATTTTCATTAATTATAATAGTAATAATAATATATCTAGTGAATGAAAAGCTGGCATTTGTATAATAATAATAATAATAATAATAATAATAATAATAATAATAATAATAATATAAAATATAGAGTGAATGAAAAACAATGACATTCATATACCAAGTGCTAAACTGATAACTGCATTTAGTTGAATTGATGCATGTTTTAATTATGCAATTGATCCCTTTATGCACTTCAGCTTAGGCTTAGATAACCACATTTTTGTTAAGGTCAGTACCAGCATGATAAATGTGGCAGATCTCTGATAAATTATATAATTTTGTTCATTGAGTATTTTTATTTTTTATTTTTTAAAAACTTGATGTCATAATAACAACTAATTTCCAAAATATAAGGTCGAACATTTTTTGCACATGTTTTGTTCGCACCACAGTGGTTCCAGACACGTTATTTAGAAAATGATTGAAAAACACATCAAGCGGCTCATCTGCGATCAGGATTAAATAAACTGTTTGTTTTTTTTACTGCTAAAATGGGTTCAGTCTAGGTCTCTTGCTTTTGGGAAAAATTCCTCACAATGTATGTTTTTGAATGTAAAATTTATAGTACCGTATATACTAACATATAAGCCGATACCAACTGCAAACTGCATAGACCCAGATCTGCCATCTCATAATGTGCCAGCAGATCTGGGTCTATGGAGTTTGTAAAGACTAATCAGTAGAACAAAAAACAACATAGACCCTGATCTGCCAGTGCATTATGCACTGGCAGATCAGGGTCTATGTCATTTGCATTTGGACTCCATTTATATGTGAGTATATACGGTAGTAATTTGCAAAAATTTATAATTTCAGCTTGAATGAAAATAAGTTTGCCAATTGGGAGTGGGGCCCATTGTAATTCCCAAATATTGAAGACTCTAGATGAAGCCCTAATACTCAAATGGATTTGTTGGAGGGTCAGTTGTGACAGATTGGCTCCTTGTTCAGTAGAAATATGTTTTTCACTTTAAGTTATATAACTCGGTTAAAAAATCAAAATGCATTGTGACAAGTCCTTGTGCCCAAGACAAAACATTCTGAGTGTTTCATAGTGGAATTTTTTTGGAGAAATTCACTAATAGTTTTAATCTCTGCAAATAATTTTCTCAT
This sequence comes from Margaritifera margaritifera, assembly GCA_029931535.1. Classification (NCBI taxonomy): domain Eukaryota; kingdom Metazoa; phylum Mollusca; class Bivalvia; order Unionida; family Margaritiferidae; genus Margaritifera; species Margaritifera margaritifera. The sequence goes on from JAQPZY010001602.1 coordinate 1,963,635, forward strand.
GATGCAGGGATTTACAAATTTTATAAAAGTCAGCTTGCCCATGACAAGCTGACTGGAAAATTGAACTTGCCCTTGGGAAATTTGAGCTTGCCCCAAACGCAATATCCCAACATGAGTAAAAAGATAAAATACAATATGGGATATGTTAAGGAAATTGCGTTATATTTATTTTAACTTTTGTTTTCTTGTTATCTTTGTTGGCACCTTAAAACCATATGCCAATAATTAAAGTTATCAAAAAATATATGTAAATAATACATTATGCAGATATAGTTGGAGGAGCAAAAACAGACATGTAAGTATATAGACAGATAAATGGATAGGTAGAAAAGGGTGAGGAAATAGCTAGATTTTTAAGAGAGAGAGAGAGATGTCTAGGTAAAAGACCACTGAAAAATTAAACAGCCAATAACAATATTCTAGCCAGGGATACTCATTAATCGATGATGGTTGGGACTTTCTTGCACAATTTGTAGCATCATACTGGTTATTTTTCTTTAAAACTTATACATTAGAGCTAGAAACTTCATCAAGTTTCCTTTTTTTTGCCTAGATAAGATAGAAGATTCATCTCATCAACAACATCAACAATAATGAAAGCTACACTGTTTGTAATGATTTATTTATATTCACAACTGAAGGATTTGTGAACACTTATTTTATCCATTTACTTAACAATTATCATCTAGTCACCTTGAAATCTGTGACATTGGACAGGCCGACTTTTGAGATTGAAAACACTTATTTTATCCATTTAACGAAATCTTCCTGGTGGTTAATCTTTAGAGATGAGTGCCTTTATTTCCAAACAGACCTGCCAATGAAATCTCACAAGTTATATTATTAACAATTAACACCTACTCACTCTAAAATCGGTGACATGCATCAAAACAATCCTTGACAAGCCACTTGCAGCAAGCTTCAAACTGCCCGAGGCTTGGTTAGGACCTGAAAGTCAGCGAATCTCTGATACATACAAATATTAAGATTAAAATGTAACTGATAAGTTTAAATATTTGTTCCTTATTTGTTAAAACTTGCTTTAAATTGTAAATATTCACATTATCATGATTGCGCGAGAAAATGCGAGACTGACCTTCACATTAACAATAAGATGGGAAATGACATGATCGATGAAACAGCTGTGACCAGTTATGTAATAGAAGAATGCGGTACATATAAACACTAAATAAAGGTGCTGATACATGTACTGTGGCAAGATCACAGGATATAAAACTTGTAGAACAGAAAGCATAATTAACAGAACATGACCTCTTTCTCTCTCATGCGCGTGAGCAAGTACCTCTGAAATTTGAGCTTGTTCCAGGAGTCGGGCAAGTGGATTTGTAAATGCCTGTGATGGATTTCATAATTTTATGATAATTATATCCCAGTTTACCTTTCATTTAGAGAGCAATGATTTTATCTTGGACATGCAATACCTTGCCCAAGTTCAAAGCAAATTGAAAAGGTTTTACTGATGCATATGAAATTACCCAAATTTTATGAGGTAGATGGACATGTGCTCTGCCACTTGTTGCTATTTTCTGACATTTCTGGCCATGGCTAAGAAATGTCTACAAGTTGTAGTTCAGTGATATAGGTTCCACATATGTTAGCAGTTGAATTGGAGCTCAATGGCTGTTCAACTGATAAGTGGTCAATTTTGAGAGGCTTGCTATAAAATGGGGAGTGTTGTTTGCTAAATTTGATGCTGTGGATTGATAGGAGAGGGATTAGACTTTGTTGATACAAAGGTCAGTCCAAATGATTGAATCATTAGTTGTGAGTCTCACGAAATCCACATTTGCTACAAGTAAGACTCTCTTTCTGCAACTTGCAGCCATATGGTTCTCTACCATAACCAGTAATGTCGATAATAAAAAGTGGTGGAGAGCAACTTGTTGGTCTACATAAGACAATATTTTCTTTCATTGATATCAGAGAATTCATTAATAGATAATCAGTTGTAGCAGTGTGCTGGCTTTGTTTTAGTTCTTAAATTTGAAAATGTAAGATAATTTTACATGAATTGTAATAAAAATGTAAGGTAATTGTACATGAATTGTAATAAAAATGTAAGGTAATTGTACATGAATTGTAATAAAAATGTAAGGTAATTGTACATGAATTGTAATTGAGAATAGGGCCTGAGACCATCATTGCAAAAAAAAAATAAGATTAATTTGGAACATAATCTTCTGGGCTAAATTGCTAACATTTGGAATTCTGCATTCTGAAATATTTTTCACCGGGACAAGAACCCATGGACCCACAAAAATTCCTTGAGATATATTTGAAAATTTTGGCATCCTTTAAACTAAATATGATTTAAATATTTTCAGGTTATAAATAGTGCTAGAAAATGAGTCGACAACAAGGAGGCTCAGGAAAGACGGGGCGTGGTCACATGCCCGTACCCGCTCCCACTGCCAATCCAGCAAATATAGGACTTGGAGGTGAGTGTTTGGGGTCTGTTACAGTCACAGGTATTTTGCAGTTACATATGTACTATTGAGGGAGTTGTAGTGTTTAGCATGCCAGACCTGCAGCCATGATGGTGTGGGTTCAAATCCAGATCAGGCCAGGTTGGCTGCCACAGTGTGTCTCTGAGCAAGGCACTTTACTCCAATTGCCTCAGCACAATATTGCATTTCATGTGTTGATATGCTTTTAAAGACCAATCAGTTAGACCTAAAATTAAGAATCATCAAGTGGTGTTCAGTGTAAATTATACATGGGAACATGCTTATAGCAAACTTGGATAAAATCATTTTCTGGATTTAATGAAGTACCAGGGTGTCATCATTTTAACCTCACCAGGAGTAGCATGATGAGACTTGGGTGTGACATACCATTTGTACTTTATGGTGAACGAATGTCACACTGACTGGATCTGAACAATATTGTGCTTCTCAGCTGTTAGCTTTTGTCATCTTGGTAATTATCTATGGTAATGATAGCCAGTAATTAAAGGGACAAAACCTGACATCAGATGAACACACAGCAGGAAGGATAATGATATTACTTACCTCTTTGTGTGGATTAAAGTTAGATACTTAATCAGCATGTTGGAACAAATGTTAACGTGTTGAAATTAGAAAGCAACAAATATTCATGAGATTTCCATCTGTAAATTCATTATGTGTCCTCTCATGATGGGTTAATTTGTCATTTTTTGCACTCGTATGCTGGCCACATTAGAGGGGTAACTGTTCTAGAGAGGTACTTTTGAGCACAAACTCGTCGGTGCCAAGAGATTCTGGCCATACAGTGGATGGCCACTGGTCAGCGGGGCCATTCAAGAGGGACACCACTGTATTGTCATGGAATTTTCACTTATCTGACATCCATTATGGCTACCTTAACTGCCATCTTGAACATTTTGTTATTGCTGCTCCTTCTGTATGTATGGTCATATCTACATGGGGTTTTCACTAAAAGACTGCTTATGATGTGTAGTTGGTCCTAAATGAAAATGATGCAAATCAGGTTTCATATTTTTTAGCCATGGTGGTCAGCTTGAAAATCTCGTTTTAATAGCAGTAATACAACCTGCTACTATTATATTGCTTGCCTTTTCTGGGAAGCCAAGTCCCCAGTCCAAATGAAATATTCACACTTCCAGTTAGTAATCGGAGGTCTACAATTTGAAAAGAACATGATTCAAGTCTAATTCTTTAATCATAGCCAACATACAGAATACATCCTTTTTTTCCTTGGACTTTGTGCGAGTAACATGTGCCAAGTTGCTCAACAGAATTCACCTGCATTGTCGTTTTTAAATGTCTTTTCGACCAATCATATTCCTTTTTTGTGTCAATTGAGTGTTTTTCTCCCAAGTTCTTGCATTTTTTAAGTGGGGGTTCTTTTTGTTCATTTAGCTAATTTTGAAGGGCATTTGAACCTTGCTAAGGCAGTGCTTCTGTTCCTTGTTCCACTTCTTTGTAACCAGTTCTTCAGTTCCTGGTTATCTAGTTTTTTTAATTTTTTTTATTTTATTCTCATTCAGAGATTAGTATGTCGCATGGTGTGGATAAGTGCGGGCACAAGAAGACTGCACACACAGAGAGATGTCCTATAGGTTCTCTATGGACAGTTCAAGTGTGGGATTTGGCAGAAAGTCGCTGCACTTATAGAGGAAGGAGAAAAGACCTGGCTTCCATCTCGTTATCACAAGATGACTCTGATCATTCCCAGGATGGGTCTGGATCCCTTGCTGGTTTATGGAAGCCAACTCCCCCTGTGGTGCAGAAACAAAGAGCGATCGCCATGGTTCAGAGATTACCAAAATGCCACGGATCCCTGATGCTCAGTCTGTTGCCATCAGTGCCAGTGAAGAATAGATCCTTGGCCCCGCCCAACGTAGGAAAAGTGCCTGAGAGTGAGTCGCGCCTTCCAAGCAGGGATGAACAGTACCTTCTCAAGGTACATGTAGGCACAGTGACAGTGACTGATATAAGTGAGTTCCACCTTCCCAATGACCTGGAAAAGCAGCGATTTCACTCTGATAGATCTGAGGCATGCTCGTCTGTCAGATCTTTGTTGCTGGATGGGATACTGGGTGCCGATCACTGGATGCCAGTCGACTACTGGTCACTAGGCTCTGAGTGCCAGTCACCAAACACCTGTCACTGGGCTCTGAGGGCCAGTCACCAATCACTGGTCACTGGGCTATGCCCTTTGAGCAACTGGACACTGGGTTTTTTTACTCATCAGTTTAGGAACAGGGATTAAGTCGATAACCCCCCCCCCCCTCATGTTACTGTCCGATCCCTATGGGGATAGAGAGTTTGTGTTTTGTTTGCCTGTCTGGAGAAGGGGATCAGATCAGCATCCCCTCTTCCCTTTCCCTATGTTCCTGTTTAATCCATATGGGATTTAGGGACTCCCCTTACTTGGTAGTGAGTCTTCTTTCCACCCCCACCCCCACAAGGTATGGCAGACGTGAGAGGCCGGGTTCCTGCTCAGTCACCTCCAGCCTTGTCCAACAAAAAGGAAGCTGGCCACCACTCTCTGCCAAGACTGTTGAGAAGGGATCAGCAATCCCATTTGCCTGGGAGGACTGCTCGTAGGGTTAATCCCATTACTGTCTGTGAATAGGTTATAGGATAACACAAACCCAACTTCGATGTCTCCCTCTTCAGAGAGGGATACCAGGGAGGACAGTCCTGTCTCATTGCAGCAGCTCCTTCTCTTCCATTCAGGTCCACTGCCCATTCCCACCTGTTGGATCAGATTTTGGAGGAGGAAGAAGTCTGGACATTTGATAAGATGGTAAACAAAGTTTATCGCCTCCTTCTCCCAGACTTGTGCCCAAAACCTTCTGGGGCTTAGGACTCAAAGATTCACTCCAGTCCAGAGAGGCTTTTTGGATATTACATTTGTTCAGATCTTCTGCTGCTTCTGTACTCTGCTGTGGTTTGTAAGCTTGCACAGGTTTCCCAGGGCCAAGAGTCTGCCAGACTGCAGAAGGGTTGGTCTGTCCAGACTTCTGTGTACCAGCTGCTGTCACAGCCTCCAGCTATTCTGTTCATTCCCCTGCTTGGCCCTTTAATCCCCCCACCCCACCCCACCCAGACTCCAGTGCATCCCAAATGGGGATATTGGATGAGACCTGGGTTTGTCTCCTGATAAAGGCCCTGTAGCTTAAGGCTCCAGCTGTAGTGACAGTCACCTTCCATTCCGATGTCTTTTCAGTTGCACCCTTCAGTCTCTTAAAGGAGCAACCATTGTTTCTAGCAGCACTAAAGTGCTTGCTGGAGGCTGTGGCAAAAGTGTCAAGGCATGCACTTTCCATGTCAATGGCGCTGTCTTTGGAGCTTCTCCACCTCTGCAGGGATACCACTTTGGAGACATCTAAGGTCTTCCTGGACCACAGCAAGAACCATTTGAGGGCTGCACTGCTTGAGGCAGAGATGCTCTTTGGGGGTATCTTATCCTCTGTAGCTTTGTAGCATTTGACGGACCAGCAACACCGGTCCTTGCCGTGACTGTAGGCATGTTGAAACTGGCCAGGAAGCATGCACATCCTGACTGACTGCAGAGACCTACTCACAAGTTCTTCAAACAGGGTCAGCTTTGAAAGACAAACAATCGCCCCCAGTTCAAAATGCACCCACAAGATGAGGGGGTCAAAGAGGCCAAGGGAGGAAGTCTTCAGACTCCTCTCTCTTCCCTAAGGGCGAAGGTAGTTAACCCTAGGGTATTGCACTCTCTCCTGCAGTGTCTGCCTCTTCCCAGTTCCCCAGTAGATGCTTGACTAGCTTTCTTTTCAGAGGTTTGGTAGGGCATCACAGTCAGTGTGTGGGTACATCCCACTTTAAACGAGGGATACCGGCTAGACATCAGGAACATCCTCCTCTTGAGAGACCCACATTTTCTTTCACCATTCCAAACTGGTTCATCTAAGTGGAGAGGTACACACCCTTCTGCAGAAGTGAGTAGTCAAGAAAATGGAAAATGATGAAACTCTGGATTTCTATTCACGGATGTTTTTGGTATTGGAAAAAGGCTTTGACTCATCATCAATCTTTCTGCCTCAAACAAATTTCTTTCAGAAGAACACTTCAAGGTGGATACTACGACGTCAGTCAGGAACACAATAAGACCCTATGACTGGACAGTCTCCATAGATATGCAGGATGCATATCTTCACATCCCCATCTTCCCGTCTCACAGGAATACCTTCGATTTTGTCTCAGACATGAGGTTTTTCGATTTTAGGATCTTCCATTCTGCCTCTCCTCCAGCTCCAGAACCTTTACCAGAGTGATGGGGGTAATAGCGGCTCTTTAGGGATCCCCATCCTCCAGTATTTTGATGACTGGTTGATGCACTATGTCCTCAGAGATACTCTCCTGAAGGAGCTATCCCTCTATTAGTCAGCGTTGACTTTTCTGTGCCTAATCCCCAACCTAGAGAAGTTGGATCTCATCCCTTCTCAGGACTTCATGTATGTGGGGATGAATTTCCTGACCAATCTAGGGAGGGTTCATGTTCCACCAGACAGGACCACTCAGATTTTGTTCCTCATAGCTGGTCTTTTTGTCATGCATGACTTTGTTGTCAACTTGCCTTTACCTCGCTTTCCTAGAAACTCTGAAAGTGGCTGCAGATCTAGTTCCACTATGGAGACTTTGCTTGCGCCCTCTCCAGTTCCTCTTCTAGCAAACTGGAAACCACACAAGGACCTGCTATTGGTTTGGATTCCTCTGGGATCCGATTTTTTGTCACCACCAGAGTTGGTGGCTACATCAGGGTCAGTTCCTGACCGAAGTCCCAATTCACAGCCCCAAATCCTGTTGCTTTCTGTACACAGATGCATCAGATTCAGGAGGGGGTAGTTCTTCAGAGACTTTGGTCTTGGAAAGAAGTGACCTTTCATATAAATAACTTAAAAATGTGAGCAGTGTTCCTAGCCCTCTAGGAGTGTGTCAGCCTCATAAGGCATCGTTGTGTTCACCATGGACAACATGTCAGTACAGTGGTCCCCGTCTCATAAGGTCAGGGGTGGACTTTCTAGTGTGGGATCATGCAGATGTGAGTAATAATTATATATAAAGTACTAATTGCATAACTAATTTTTAAATACTTAATATTTTCATTTAAAAATCACAGGCATGTTATGGAATCAATGTGATGAAATTTATATTAATATTATTTAAAATAATGAATAATTATCAATCATGGTGTAAAACTACCTTGTCAATGAAATCTGCATACAAACACATGGTGTAACTATCATTGTCTATCCATTCCATTTTCCCACTGTTTTAGAATGTATAACTGATGATGTTTGTTTGAATCTTTTTGACATAAATTTCTCCCCAGTGATCAGAGGACTCTCCCTCTTTTCATTTAATCGAAATGCTTTCACTTTCCTTCTAAATAGAAAATATCAGATGGCATTTTGCACATTTTTGCAACAATTTATTCCTACATTGGCAGTTTGTAGTTATTACATGAAATGCTCAGTGTTAACAAGGGAAGTGAGCTTGTCATGTGATTGACTTGTTTTGGTCTGGTACCCTTTCAAATACAATTTCATAATCAGTGAGAGGGAAGCCGCCATGGCTAACATATATTCGTACTATATGATGAATGGATGTCATGCTGATTTGGCTGAACAATGCTGTGCTTCTCAGCAGTCAGCTTTTGTCATCTTGTTAATTATTGGTGGTAATAATAGCCAGTAATATCAATGTGACAAAACCTAACAACTAAGGGACACACAGCAGTAAGGATAATCTGATTATTTTGCCTCTTTGTATGGATTAAAGTTATGTACTTGATTGGTATGTTGGAACAAATATCAGTGGGATATATTCAGAAATCAACAAATATTTGTGAAATTTCTCTCTGTAAACCTTATTATGTGGCCTCTCATGAGGGGTAAATTTGACAGCTTTTGCACTGATTTGCTGGTCACGGGGCGTTCAAGGGCTGGCCATAATAGATGGGTACTTTTGAACACAAACTTTTCAGTGCCAAGGGATTCTGGCTGTATAAAGTGGGTGGCTGCTGATCAGGGGGGGGCTGTTCAAGAGGGGGAACCATCGTAGTAGCATATCTGAGGCATCAGGAAGGTACACATGCGCCTTCTCTTTGCATGGAAGTTTGGAGCCTCCTATGAAGGGCTGTCTCTACTATTGCAAAGATTCCCTCCTCCCTCCCTGCTCTGATGTCCTGTAGTTTTGGTCCAAGTCAAAAGAGGAAGGTATTCCCTATGTTGGCTTTGACTAAGGAATCAGACTGGGATCATGTTCTCTTAATTCTGGAGGAGGGAATATTTAGCTTGGACTGGGAACTTGGCATCCCCGAAAAGGTAAGAAATGCAATAGTAGCAGGTAAGTATTACTTGATTAAACTTAGTTTTACCACCCAAAACACTACATTTAAGTTACATCTCCTTAATTGATAGCTGTAGCGACATGTGCTTTTTCACTAAAGACTTCTTACAGAGTCCATCCTAACACTAGCTAATGGGCAATTTGGGCAAAATATATGCCCCATTGCCTGTCATTTTGCACCAAAAAAGAAGAGAAAGCATCACCTTTTCTCGAGTCCACATCTTCACACACACACACTTTAACCATTGAATGCCTTCATATTCTGAGTTCAGTATCAACTCTTGTGTCTTTTTCTGTTCAAAAACCAAAGTTAAATGGTTTAAACATAGTATTTTTGTACCTTTTTTAAATACTTTTTTATGCCAGTTTAATGGGTATTTATATCTGCAATTATATTTCAAGCTACCAGATTCCCACTGAAGATTTATTCAAAGAGCTTGAAGAAGTGAGTAAAATTCCATCCATTTTTAGTCCAATTGCAAGCAGATTATTACTCTATGGAGGTTTATAGATTGATTGTTAGAGATATCAGGGATGGTTTCAATACTCAGCATTTAAAAAGAATAAAAATAAATGAACTGATCATGGATTCCTGGAATTTCTTTTAGGCCAGTAGAGTGTTAGTCTCTTCGAAGTACTCTTGTTTATTTGTTATTATTCCTAAACCTCTTAATGGGTTTTCTTCATCCAGTGGATGAATTATGAAGCTAGACAATTCATTCTTTGACATGCTCACTAAGCCTTTTGACTTTGGGGTCAATGTCACTCATTTTGCAGCAGTGCTTCAATTGGGAGCTCAACATGCAGGCTTTGGCATTCTGGTTGAAACTTTACTGTTCTACATACAATGCACTTAATTTTATTACAGTATCCACTGTATCCAGTCCAAATATCACAAGTTCAACCAGTAACCAGGAGTTGGCCAGTTATTTTGAGTGTCCAGTTTGCTTTGACTACGCTCTACCTCCCATTATGCAGTGTCAAAGTGGACACATTGTGTGTCAGGCATGTCGACAGAAACTCTCCATGTGTCCAACATGCAGGGGACCCCTGGGTAAGAATTCTTTTGTTTTCATGTCATGTTTTGAAGGAAAGGAAGAAGAATATCTGTTGTATATGTTAATTTGTGTTTGTGCATGCATGCCTATGTAAAAGGGGGACTTCAGTTCCCTACTAAGATGTGAAGGTGGAGCTAGGGTGTAGATGGATGTGTACATTGGTTTCAGAATTTTAATCCCCTTGTTGGTGGGGCTGGTGATTGCATTGGCAACAATGGAAAGCACATGGATTTGCTTCTTTGTTGCCCAGTTTAGTTTGCTTGTCTTCTAGAATGCAATTAGCATTTTAAAATGAAAGTATGATTACCTGTCATTGTGGATATTCAGTGCAGTTATCTCCATATTCAAAATGGTACAGATTTAAAAGGCCAATATTCTTATACATGGTACTTTTAGGACTGGAGAAAAGCCTGTATGATTAAAGTGGCACAGATGGTTGTTGAAAAACTCTCTTTCAAAACACTTGCCAAATTCAAAGACTTTGCATTACTCGTTTGTCAGTGTCATATGACTTTGTTAGCTGTTATATCAGTGTGACCTACAGTTTTTATGATGAATCAGTATGACACTAATGGGTGTTCAAAATATTTGATAAGAAAAAGGTTTACACAAAATTTTGTATAAGGTACAAAGGCTTAAGTCTTCATTGCTTTCATGGGCGAAATAACTAATTGCTTTTATTTTGTATTGCTGAATATCCCTCTTGGATTTCAGGTGATTTAATACATTTCCTGTAATTTCAGGCAATATTAGAAATTTAGCCATGGAGAAGGTAGCAGCCACTGTGATGTTTCCTTGTAAATATGCCAGCAATGGTTGTAGTACTACTCACCTACACACAGATAAATTAGATCATGAAGAAACCTGTGAATTTAGGTACAGTATGTTTGTCATATGCAAACAGTATGAAGTTCTAGCATGCCTTCCAGGATTGAAACTGATTTGCTATCAGAAAAAAGTATCACATGTTTTGGTGCACTTGTTTTGTGCTTGGATTTGGCTTTATACAATTCCATGTGCTAACAATCTTTTACAAAAATACTTTCAGAATTAAATTGTAAGAAAATAATTTTGTTTGATTGGTAAACATAGGTTAAATAAAGAAAATGTAGCACTCGTCTCAGAGTTTACACTGGACTCACAAGAAGAAGTTTACTGTATTTTAAGGTACCAGTTGTGATAGGAATCGAAAAATCAAGGTCACTAGCCCAATATTTGTATGCCTTCACCGTAGCGAAGGAGGAGGCATGTAGTGTGACTCATGCCTGTCTGTCCTGTCCTGTATTTTTGTTTCTGTCCAACCTTTTGAAGGACTTAATGGCCACTATTTGACGTAGAATTTTGTCATTATTGGCACGATCATCTGCATTGTAGGGACACATTTGCTATGTTTTCTTCCTGCTGACTCGTGTTTTTAATGGCAACAAAAGACTTCCAAAGGTTTTGTAGAGACGAGCTTTGTTATTGATGATTACAGTCTGAGTAATCAAACCTTGTTAACATTTTATGACCTATTGAGACAACTTCAGAATTTGACCTAGAATTTCAATATTTAGCCAGGATTGTGTTGCCATTAAAACCCTGTACATATGTTTAGATATGCGTACCTAATTTTTCGCAAGCTGGATCCAATCAATCCTTTCTGAGCTATCAGAGCTGGAAGTTACTGCAAATATTCTTTCTGCAATTTAGCCCAGCAACTGACCTGTTTTATGTAACACCATGCAATCAGTCAGACCAGACAACAGCAGTTGGCTCCAATTTTGTCACAGCTTTTTTATACAGAGATTTTTTAACGTTGATTGACAGAGTGGAACCATTAATAGTGCATATATTGCTCTTGACATTTCAGGCCTTATTGCTGTCCCTGCCCTGGTGCATCCTGCAAATGGCAAGGTTCTTTGGAGCAGGTCATGCCACATCTCATGTCCACACACAAAAGCATAACCACACTACAGGGTGAGTAGACTCTTATATAAAGACAAATTTTGTTGGAGCCTCATTTTTTTGTCTAGACTGTTTTGGTTGTCATCAGTGATGGTAAGATATTGGTTGAGCTAGCATGGGTGGAATCTTGACATAACAATCACTTTTGCATGTATATGCATGTTCATAGGTAAATCAGTAAGTAAATCCACACTGTAGATAAAGCCAAATGTTAAAGAGTTTTTTAGATTAAACTCTGTGCTGAAGATTTTACTTCGCAGCTAATAAAAGGCAGACTCGACAAAAAGTGGGTCTCATTCATATTAAGTGTTTTGGAAGTCAATAGTATTCTCTAGTATGTATTGGTGTTGGTTAGGTAAATCCCACCAGAGGGGCCATAATATATGGGCAGTACAAGGCTGCCAAATTACTGCTCATGAATTACAAACCTGGGGGTGGGATTTTCCTATCCCACACCAATACACTCATTTTTATTGTTCTCACATTCCTGGGTAAATAAACCCCAAGGGTTAAATCAGAATGACACCTATTTTGGTACAATTCAAGTATTCTTCCCTTTTGCCACCAGTTCATGAGATCCCCCACAGATCAACCTTCCATCTCAATGGTGGCTGAAACTTTACCTACCAGACCCAGTGATCAAAATTTTAAACTATATGAGGTCCCATCTCTTGAGAGAACCTCCCCTGGCAGATGATGAGTACCTTGCTGAGAGATCAACCTCCAGAAACCATGTTCAGCACAGATGCCAGCATGATTGGCTATGGTGCAAATCTTGTGCCCTTCTTTCAAGTGAGTGTGCTTCAGGAGTACTCTATGCATATAAACCAACTAGAGATGAAGGCCGTAGCAATTGCCTCTTGATCATGGCAAATGTTATTTAGAAAGAGCACACTCTTTCTTCCCAACAACTTAACTGTTGCCAATGACATCTGAAGGTGCAGGTGTTCCAAGTCCTGAGAACTCTAGCTTCCCATTTGAGTTTTTCTCAAGTGGTGTCCTTATCAACAAATCCACATTTTAATCTGCCACTTCCCAGACAGAGTTAAGTTCTTAGCGAATTCACTGTCCCGATAGAATCAGCTGGTCCACAATGCATGGTCCTTTCTTCCCTAAGTCTTAAGTCAAATATGCACCCACAGTGGTTGATCTCTCTTGGACTTCTTTGTGACAAGGTGGAATGCCAAGCTCCCAACCCTTGTCTCACCAGCCCGATATGAAAACCAGGGCAATCAGTGCCCTTCACCAAACTGGAACTGTCGAGATGCACACGCCTTTCCCTTTACCCCTCTGATTCCCAACGCCTTGCAGAAAGCAAAGGAAAACAAGTGCCAACTAATCCTAATTGCTTCCCTTAAGAGGGAAAAATCAAGGATCATTGACTTCCTCAGTCTACTAGCGGAGATTCCCGGTACAGTCCTGCATTTTGCTCGCCTTCCAAAAGAACTGTGCTTGCATATTTTCCATCTGGACCCAGGTATGCTTAACCTGCATGGCTGGGTTATATAAAACAAGTTCTCAGAAAGAATCAGTTCTCCAAACTAGTGGTGGACAGACTTGCTTGGGCAAGAAGCCCCATTACTTTGAAAGCTTATTAGTGGAAATGGAGAATTTTCTTCTAGTGGTGCGAGTGGAGATAATCTCTACCTTAAAAGCTTCAGTATGACAGATAGCTAACTTCCTATGATCCTTAGAGGAGAAGTTAGCTCCCATCACAATCAAAAACTACCATTCCATCATTTCAGACACATTATGGTATCATGCAAGGGAGACTATAGGCCAGTGAAAAGACCTTTCTGACCTACTTTAAATTTTGACTTGTCCAAACTGAAGGCCTTGGCCATTTGTCTGAAATGGAACCTACTTTGGGTTCAGACATAGTTGAATAAAGCACCCTCTGAACCACTGTCTAGACCACTTCTGACTAACTTTTCAAACAAGAACTGCTTCCTAGTTACTCTAGCCATGGCAGGCTGAATCAGTGAGATTGCTGCCTTATCAGTTGATCCAAACTATCTTCAGGCTGAGGGATGTAGAATAGGCCTGATGCACTGCTGCACATCATAAGAGGGGACTAAAGGAGGCAACCTTTTTGCCCTGGGCTGTTGAGATGTATCCTGTGATGATGTTCCAGCTGACAAAGTCTTGGAGTTTTTAAAAAAAAGAGTGCAGTTTATATATATATATATATATATATATATATATATATATATATATATATATATATATATATTTATATATATATATATATATAAATATAAAAATTTGAATTGGACTTTGTATTTTATGGATTTTACCCTTGTTATGCTGAGGCCTCACATCCAATGTCATCTTATGTTTTCAGCTGGAAGGTAAAGCTTGATTGCCACCTAGTGACCTTTTTTACCTTGCTTAGTAGCTTCAGGGTCATTTCTTCCTGTTGTGTTTACTTGCTATCTGGGAAGATAACCAGATTGCTGTCACCGACTTGTTAGGAGCTTGTCTCCATACGTCATATGCATGTGACTTTTTATTACTAGGAAGCAGATTAAAACTAAAAAAATTCCACATGAATATTTGCAGGAAATAATAATTGTGAACAAAGCATTCACCTATGTCAACATGATGTTCATGATAACATCAGTGTCTCGAGGAGTAAAGGCTATTTCTTAATTATATATGAGGCAAGTAATAACTCAACACCTTTGAGATCTGTAAACAAAACACATTGAAGTAAATGTCAGAACCCAAAATCATGATATAATGCAAGGAAAATAATTTGCCATATGATTTCTCATATCAATGCTGTATTATTATTTCAAATAAATGTTCTTACAAAAAATCAGTTCTTTGATTTGCGACCACTACTTTCCAGCAGTGGGATGAAAGCTTGGGCCTTTACGCCAATGATTTTGGTAGAAGAGCCATTGGGTGTTTCAATTGTACTTTCATGACCATGGATTATGAACTTGACAGGATGTTTCTTTGAAAAAAAGAGCTATGAACTGATGTTTTTTATGGTGAAGATATTTAATATCAAAGGTAAATAGTGTGATTTACAGGAATGGTTTTCACTCTACTATCATTGCCTGGTGCATAATGGGTAGTTTAGCATGATTTGATGCACCCACTTTTCAACTATTAGATTCTGATATGACAAAGTCATATCCAAAAACAAGCCTCTTGCTTATTTTCTTTTTTTAAATATACAAGTCTGTCCTCCAGGTTTCATCATCAGAGATCAACAACCCAATAAGTTGCATCATTTCAAACACCGCTGAACAGAATTTGATTAAATTTGACAGAAAGCCTCTTGGCAGGAAGTACTTTTATTTATACAAATGACGCAGATCTGCCTTCAAATATGGCTACTGTTACTAAAAATAGAAAAACCTTTAAATGACTTCTCCAAAACTGCTGAATAGAATTTCACTAAACTGTACAGAAAGCATCCAGACGTAAAGACCTTAAATGTTTGTACAAATGATGCTGGTCTGCCATAAATTATGACCACCATTGCTATAAATAGAAAAACCTTTTAACAATTTCTTGCCAAAAACTGCTCTACTGAATTTTTACCAAAATTTGACAGCAAGCATCCTGGCATAGAGGGCTTTCAGATTTATACAACTGATGCCAATCCACATAAAATATAGCCACTATTACTAAAAATGGAAAAGTCTTTAAAATGACTTCTCTGAAATCACTAAACAGAATTGATCATATGTGACAGAAAGCAACCTGGTGTGAAGATCTTTAAAATTTTTACAGATGATTGCAGTCCACTGCCAAATATGGCCACCATTACTAAAAATAGATAAACCTTCAAATGACTTCTCCAAAACTGTTGAAAAGAATTTGACCAAACTTGACAGAGAGCATCCAGGCATGAAGATCTTTCAAGTTTGTACAAAATGATAACAGTCAGTCATTAAATATGGCCACCATTACGAAAAATACAAAAACCTTTAAATGTCTTCTCCAAAGTCGTTGAATAGAATTTGACAAAATTAATAGAAAGCATCCTGGTATGGAGACCTTTCAGATTTGTACAAAAGATGCCTGTCCACCATCAAATATGGCAACTGTTACCAAAAAATAGAAAACCCTTTAAACAACTACTTGTCAAAAACTGATAAACAAAACTTGACCAAATTTGACACTAAACATCCTGACACAGAGCACTTTTAAATTTTTTTTTTTAACTGATACCAATCTGCCTTAAAATACAGCCACTGTTGCTAAAAATAGAAAAACATTCAAAATACTTCCTCTGAAAAACTGCTCAACTGAATTTGATTCAACTTTACAGAAAGCGTCCTGGCATAAAGAGCTTTCAAATTTGTACAAATGATGCAAATCCATCTCTGAAAGGAGATAAACATTTACACAACTATATCTCAAAAACTGAAGAAAAGAATTTGACAAACTTTGACACAAAAAATATGCTTGTTATCACTATCACTCCTAAACTGCTTGGGAAAAAAAGTCATGCATGAAACTTAGCATACTGTTTAATCCTGACATCTAGTTGACTCCAATGAAAATGGTAGTCTTCAAACATCCAACATGGTAGCCCTGGTGGCCACCTTGAAACTCTTGTTATCACTACTTCTGATTGGATTGGTTTTTCACTTTTGTCCTTGATAAAAATGGTGCCAATTTGATTTCCAACATGGTCACCATAGCAGCTAACTTGCATGTCTTGTTATCCCTCCTCCTTCTGAACAAATGGACATACCAACATGGAACTCTTATTAATTAAAAGGCTTCTATTGATATCTGGTTGGACCAAAATGAAAATTGTGCTGATCTGACCTCCAGCATCATCTCTAAGGTGGCCATAATAAAAATCTTCTTGTTGGTACTCAACCTGAATGGATGATCATATTGATATGAGTTTTTCCCCTAAAAGACTTCTTATGATATAAAGATGATCCTTGATGAAAATCTTATTTTTGCTACTCTTCCTGCATGATTGGTTGCTTCAACATAGGGTCTTAACTTAAAGACTGCAATGATATTTAGTTACTTCTGCATGAAGATGGTGCAGATCTGACCTTCACACTCACTCGCCACATGGCACCATCTTGAAAATCTCACTTCTGTTTGTTCTCTCAAATAGATGGTCATATTTTGACATGGAGTTTTACCTAAAAGACTTCTAATAATGCAGATGGTCCTACATGAATATGCAGCTGACCTAACATCAACCATGGCTGCCATGGCAACCATCTTGAAAATCTTTTTATTATTGCCCCTCCTGAAAGAATGGTTGTATCCACATGGTGATTTGCTAGCAGTGTGCCACTATTCTAATGGCCTCAGCCTTATACAGTACTTCTGGTACATTGATTTGGCTTTGTCTCTGTTTTGTGTACCTTTGTGGGGATACCTAAACTTCCTCAGCACTATATAGACTGGATTCTGCTTATGTGCCTTTCAACCCTATACGTACATACATACATACATACATACATACATACATACATACATACATACATACATACATACATACATACATACATACATACATACATACATACATACATACATACATACATACATACATACATACATACATACATACATACATACATACATACATACATACATACATACATACATACATACATACATACATACATACATACATACATACATACATACATACATACATACATACATACATACATACATACATACATACATACATACATACATACATACATACATACATACATACATACATACATACATACATACATACATACATACATACATACATACATACATACATACATACATACATACATACATACATACATACATACATACATACATACATACATACATACATACATACATACATACATACATACATACATACATACATACATACATACATACATACATACATACATACATACATACATACATACATACATACATACATACATACATACATACATACATACATACATACATACATACATACATACATACATACATACATACATACATACATACATACATACATACATACATATATATATATATCAGTATCATGACAGCACTTTCTTCTTTGGACCCTTCTCACAAGGGGCACCTACAAGACCCCATCAAAGCACTTTAGTGGTACCAATCAGAAGAGGGAGATATCAGTTGTTTTCTTTACAACATTTCCTCTAGGTCTGTTGGATTATCCGCTTACTGTACAAGTAACTAACCCAAGAGCAGATGAATTTCTTAAAAATATCGGCTCATGAGGCTAGGGCAGTCACAATTAGCATAGCATCTGAGTGCAACTGTTCTCTGACTGACATCATTCAAACTGTGAGATGGAGGTCAGAGACAACTTTCTCCAGCTTTTACTTCAGAAACCTTTCATCCCCAAGGGCTCATTTTGACCAGGTAATGATTGGGTAATGTATTTGAAGAAGAAACCAGTTTTTGGAGTAAAATATGTTTCTTCTGTTATTCTTACCCTATCATAACACAGACACACCCTCCCAAGCACTCCCACAGTTACATTCCAGGAAGAATGTGCACATCTGTTGAAATAGTAACTGACGAGAGACAGGATTTGGCACCAATTCCTCTATCCAAGGGGAGACAATTCTTGTATGACATGTGTCTCAGCAAGCAGATTACCTTTTACCACTTTTGTTGTTAAAACAAGCCAAAAGGTGTGGTTAGTATATTTTTTAGCTTTGGAGGGTTGGATTTAAGAGGTAGTGGATATTCTAGTGTATTATGATTGAGTAAGAATTATTGAAGGAATACATTTTACTCCAAAAATTGGTTTTACTAAGTAAGATTTTTGCATCAGTGGAAAAAGCTTACACTGTTTAGGGTTCTGTGTTCATAAAATATAAAATGCTCAATTTTGATAAAGCACAGAGCTAAGCTTTCTTATTTTTAATATTATTATTAATGTTAATACTGTATAGTTAACATATCAATTTTTTATTTCTGGGATTGAACCAGTGATAATAGCATACTTCCCATGCCTGCATTTTTCAGTGACGAAAGAAAAGTATCACTTTTCTGGTAGTAGTTGTCAGCATCGTCATGAAGATTCTGTATTGAGTTTTTGCAAATCAGATACATTGGTAATACAACATAGAATGGGATGCAGGCAAGACACTGCATTCCATGGTACCCTCTTACATAGATTAGTACCATCATACATTGATTTTGTTTCTGATTTCTTCATTTATTTATTATCATTTAGGAGAGGATATAGTTTTCCTGGCCACAGATATTAACCTGCCTGGAGCAGTGGATTGGGTGATGATGCAGTCATGTTTTGGACATAACTTCATGCTGGTTTTGGAGAAACAAGAAAAGCTGGAGGGACAGCAGATGTTTTATGCCATTGTACAGCTTATTGGCACACGGAAACAGGCAGAGAACTTTGCATACAGGTATGAAGAAGATTTTGGCTGAGGTTGTCTTTATTTGTCGGTGCACAACAGGCTGCAACCCAGCTTTTGGAGAATACAATTTATAACAATATTCAAGATCAGAACACTCTCTTTGAATGTATGTTGCCAGCTATATGGGAATACACACTCATTTTGAATGTATGTTTACAGCTATATGGGAATTCACATTCTTACAGTTTTGTGTTAATTATAAGTCAGATAATGTGCCCTGAGGTTATGAAAATTTTCAGCATCCTGTTGAGGGTGTTACATTTCAGGGATCATACAGTTTGTTATTTGCCAATATTTGCTAGAACATGAAGGAAAAGCTTGATCCTTAAGTCTTTCTTAAGTGATCTGGCAAGTGTTTGATCCTGAAGTCTTTCTCAAGTGATCTGGTAAATATTTTATGTTAAAGTCTTGCTCAAATGATCTGGTAAGTGTTTGATCCTGAAGTTTTTGATCAAATGATCTGGTAAGTGTTTGATCCTAAAGTCTTTCTCAAGTGATCTGGTAAGTGTTTGATCCTAAAGTCTCACTCAAGTGATCTGGTAAGTGTTTGATCCTAACCTCTCTCAAAAGTGATCTGGTAAGTGTTTTATCCTAAAGTCTTGCTCAAATGATCAGGTAAGTGTTTGATCCTAAAGTTTTTGATCAAATGATTTGGTAAGTGTTTGATCCTTCTCAAGTGATCTGGTAAATATTTGATCCCAAAGTCTCTCTCGGGTGATCTGGTAAGTGTTTGATCCTAAGTCTTTCTCAAGTGATCTGGTAAGTGTTTGATCCAAAGTCTCTCCCAAGTGATCTGGTCAGTGGTTGATCCAAAGTCTCTCTCAAGTGATCTGGTAAGTATTTGATCCCAAAGTCTCTCTCAAGTGATCTGCTACGTGTTTGATCCAAAGTCTCTCTCAGGTGATATGGTGTTTTGAACCTGGCAAATTGTGTATGATCATTGTTCTTTCATTATAAATTATCAAACGAGAGAAGTAATAATGGAACACAAATGCATCATCACATTTGCTAAGAAACTGATCTAAACAAAAATCTTGACTAAAATGTGACAAATGGATGGACATACGAACAGACATGTGGATGGACTTTGGAAACACTATATGCCAGTGTATAATACATTCTTCACAAAATGACATAAAAAGGTAGGAGTTGTTGTTTTTGTTGTTGCTGTTGTTGTCAACACATGCAATTCTTATGTTGGAGGACAACTTAACATCACAAAATTTCATGTGTCAGACCAATTGGAAATGGCCTGATCATGTAAGAATGTATATTTGTGTTGTGTTTAATGAATGCCTTCAAAAAAACCCACTTTATGTTTACTCATTAGTTTATTTCGTTTTCTGCTTGAAGTGATTCAGTTCATTAGTCTGCAAAACAATTAACTTTAAAAAATTGGAAAGCAACTGAGGGAAAATCAAACTTTTCTCAAGAGCAAATGTAGTGATTTGCTGGGCTGGGGTGTTAGGTTTGGGTGGGCAAGTTTGTCAGAATAGTTGATATTTACCTCATTGTAAAGTACCGAGTGATGGACTTAGGTACTGAGTGATGGATTTGAATACTGAGTGGTATACTTAGGTACTGAGTGATGGACTTAGGTACTGAGTGATGGACTTGAGTACTGAGTGATGGACTTAGGTACTGAGTAATGGACTTAGGTATTGAGTGATGAACTTGAGTACTGAGTGATGGACTTGGGTACTGAGTGATGGACTTGAGTACTGAGTGTTGGACTTGAGTACTGAGTGTTGGACTTGGGTACTGGATGATGGACTTAGGTACTGAGTGATGGACTTGGGTACTGAGTGATGGACTTAGGTACTGAGTAATGGACTTTAGTACTGAGTGATGGACTTGAGTACTGAGGACTTAAGTATTGACTAACTGTATCAATATAATCAATACAGGATCTGAAAAAGGAGTGCCAAACAATTGAGTACAAAAAGTCAGTACTTTTGTTTTGGCTTCTTTGCTCTTATTTTAAAAAAGGCTTCAGTTCTTTTAATAATAATAATGAAAATTATAAACATAATAATAATGATAATAATAATAATAGTTAATAATAATACAGTGCATGAAATAGGTCATTTTACCAAATCTGCATTTATTGTGTATTTCATTTGCACTTGATTTGCATTTGAAATACATTAAGAATTTATTTCATTTGCATTGCATCTATGTATGCATTTCAGCTTTCATTGGTTTTCATTTGCAGTCTCAGAAATGCATTCTGATTTTGTGTTTATTGCTTCCATTCATTGTTTTCATTCATTTGGAACAAAATGGAAATGCATTTACCAAAGTCAGGTTTTCCATTTCAGGACTGTTGAATGGAGATAACCGTTGCTTTTATATCTTGTCTTTTTAAAAGTGTGCATCAATAAAATAGCAAATGCATAAAATGCAAAACATGAGCATTAAATTTACAATAAATAAAAATATAATTGCGGCTGTTATGAATGTAAAACCTATGGTTTTGAGTTTTTGTGAGTAAATTTTATTTCTTATTTCATTTTGTTAAAATAAAAATTGTACAGATACAACCAATAGTGATGATGATATCATATCAGTGGCAGTTGTTATGTCTGAACAGTGTCATGACTTGTAAGGAGTGAAAAATTATAATTGTACAGAATCTGATCCTGGATTATCATGCTGAAGAGCTTTTGACCATGGAAATTTAACAGCAGCCTGAAAATAATCGATTTTCAGTTTGATTTATGAAAAAAGAAATGTATGAAGATTCCATTTTCATTTATCATACATTCTGTAGTTTGCATTTGTGCACGCTGTTTTCTTCATAATGCATTCATTTTGCTTGTGTTTTTCTGCATTTCGTTTTTGTGTTCATTCTGCATTTCATTTGTATTTATTCTGCATTCCATTTTCATTTCACTGGTAAAATTATCCATTTTAGAGTCTGTAATAATAATAATAATAATAACAAATAATAACAGCAACAGTAATAATAATAATAATAATAATAATAATAATAGCAAGCGTGTGTCTCAAGATACAGATTTCCATAGTGTATGCATTTAAAAAATTTTGTCATCCAGAAGTTCATTGTGAAATCAGAACAGCTTGAGCATTGGAAAAAAAGCTGATTATCTCCAATCAGTTGGACTGATTTTGATTTCTACTCTTTCATAAGGCAGTATTATGTAACTGATTACAAAACAGTCAAATAATTTGGAATAAATTATTTTTCTTTACTTACAAAAATGGACCATAATAAATTAAGATATATGCCATACAATGCAGTACAGATTCCTTTGCCAATGCTAAGAACATTTACATGTCACATTGTGATATATCTCAATAGTGTCACATATAATGTCAGTTATGTCTCCATGAGGCAGTCTGCTGCACTTGTCTTGGGCTTTGCCAATTTCATAATAATAACAATAATAACAAATAATAATAATAATAATAATAATAATAGCAGTAATAATAGTAGTAAAATCTGTATTTCAAAATGGTACCCAAATTAGTGTACAGTAACTAATTGCCATTACAGAGACCTGTATTACACATGTGAGTATTTACAAGTAAAATGTCAGTGATACAGAAAAACATCTGTTATACAGACACCTCTTGTTCTGACTTTTAGGTTATATGGACCAAAGTAGTGACCACCTGAATACAGAGCTTATTATGTTTAAATTTATAAGTTATCTGGACAATCAGTCATCTGGAAAAAAATCCATGTCTGCAATAAGCCTGGATAATTGATGTTTTAGTGTACTATATACAGATACTGGTATTAATGATAATTGCCCATGCATTCATTCTTAATCAACATAGTCTTGATCAAAAAAAGGATTTGTGTTTGTTAAACACTGAAGTACTTTGTTTATATCTAATTTAACCCTGTTGTCCTTAATTGCTTGAACCATACAACTGAATATGTTTATTATAGGCTGGAGTTAAATGGTCATCGCCGCCGCCTTACATGGGAAGCGACTCCAAGAAGTATTCATGATGGAGTTCAATCAGCGATCATGGCCAGTGATTGCCTAGTCTTTGATACTAATATTGCACAGCTTTTTGCGGACCATGGAAATTTGGGCATAAATGTTACTATATCTACGTGCTAAATATAGGGATGCTTTATCTCTGGGTCCTGTTTAATGTAAATTTTAACTTAAGTTATGCTTTCTTGCATTGTTTCTCATGCGTTAGAAGATGGTGACACATAGGTATCACTTTTCTGGCATCATCGTTGTTATCAAAATATGATATTTTGTGGTAATAACATTTTTTGTTTTTGAGTTGTAAACAGTTATATCATATACCATATTTATCCATTGATAAGCCTATACTTGATGATAAGCCCACCTCCAATTTTAAAATAAATTTGGCAAGTATTTACTAAAGAAGTAAAATTATCTTTGATCAACATGTTAACCCCCAATTTTTTGAAAATTGT
This sequence comes from Margaritifera margaritifera, assembly GCA_029931535.1. Lineage (NCBI taxonomy): Eukaryota > Metazoa > Mollusca > Bivalvia > Unionida > Margaritiferidae > Margaritifera > Margaritifera margaritifera. The sequence goes on from JAQPZY010001602.1 coordinate 1,987,345, forward strand.
ATTAGGTTGTCCCTCTGGGGTTATCCTTGGAGAAATTCTGTACATTAATGGAGATATAATATTCTGGCAAGATATACTAATCTGGTGAAATATAGTATTCTTGTGAGATATACTAATCTAGTGAGATATAGTATTCTGGCGAGACATAGTATTTTAGCAAGATTTAGTATTCTGGTGAGATAGTATTCCATCAAGATCAAGTATTCTGGCAAGATATAGTATTCTGGCGAGATATAGTATTTTGGTGAGATATAGAAGAACCTGTGTTCATAAATACATAGAAGACACAAAGTGTATTTACCATGTTGCACTCATGTTGTTGCTTTGGCGTAGTTTTCTTACTGAGTATATTAGCTACAGTAGGAATTATTATATCGGGCAGATTTCTGATTTTTGTTTGCACACTATTTCCATCACTTTACACATTTGTTTTTTGTACTGAAAATTGCTAACGTTCCAAAAATATTGCACAGGACCAGCATACAATCGACAAAGATTCAGGCGCCATCTGTTTTTCACCAGTGTTTAGTCCATTTTATATTCAGGATTCAAATGGACTCTTGACCTGCTCACCAAAGGCAATATACATAGGTCCAACTGGAGTGCTCAATTTATCTAATCTTAGTGTAGTCATAGCTTAGCATAGTTTGATACCCAAAGAGCTCTTAACAAGTACAAATTCAAAGTTTTCTAACTCCACTATCTTTTATCCAAATTTTTGGAAATTTTCACTATAAACCCTTTTTTTTACAAAAAATGTATAATGTTATATGTTCAAAAGAAAAACTTTGATGTGGTAGAAAATCTATACCATTAAGTTGGTGCATTAATCTCCATGCTGGCTACTTGTCAAGTGCAATGATTGTGGTTTTCCATATAGCTCAGTCAGATGTTTAATGCTGTAAAAAAAAACAACTTGCCAATGAAATGTTCTTCTTTCCCAAAATATGCAGAAATGCATAAAACATTAAAGGTGTATTATGGTGTTTTCTCTTCAGATTGAAAATTGCTTTATTTGCCAGATTTTTGGGGGTATATTGCCCAAAGTATCTAAGTATATTTACCAGTCCTTTTGGGTATATTACCCAATGCATCTGGGTTTATTGCCCAATGCATCTGGATATATTGATGAGTCCTTTTGGGTATATTACCCAATGCATCTGGGTATTTGATGAGTCTTTTTGCATATAATGCCCAATGCATCTGGGTGTATTGCCCAGTCCTTTTTTGGTATATTGACCAGCTCTTTTGGGTATATCTCCCAAGCCTTTTGGATATTTTGAAAGATTGCAGTTGAACTTGGCTTGTTTGTTTCAGACTGCAGCACTCAGCAGCAAATTGTAGTATTGTACTGTACACTTCTGATTACTTATGGGTACTGTTTTGTGCACAGAGGTATAGTTTAGTAGCAGCCATCAGAACATGGGTGAAAAATGGTCATATCACTTGTGTGTCATTTATGAATGTGTTCCAAAATCTAATGCTTACAGTTATTGAAATAGTGTCCTTTCATAAATATAAACAATGGTCATTTAGGTTAGCTAATTTGCATGATGTTTATATTTATACTTCCTATCAGAAATTTCTTTTATTTGTTAAAGTTTCTTTGAAATAAATAGTTTTCATGTACTTCTTACATACCATAGAGACTTTTCAGCATTTTCGTAGTATGCTGATAATATCTAGAAAATTACTGAATTATGACATTTAAATGGGCGATTTTGTTTGTTATGTCTGTAAAATTTATTTAAAATTTACAAATTTACTATTTTATGCAACTGAAAAGGTTATTTTTGTCTTGCCTATGAGGAACAGACATAGGGAACACTTTGAAGACAGCATTTTTGTTTTGTAGGCATCAATGTTATGTTAGTGCATCTAGCTCAATTTCTCTGACACCGTTTTATGTACAGTCATGAAATTTGATGGGTGTATTTATCTTGGAGGGTACAACTCCCTACAGTCATGAAACTTGATGGGTGTATTTATCTTGGAGGGTACTACTTCCTACAGGCAAAGGTAGATCACAGTGACCTACTTTTTACATTACAGCAATTACATTAAGTATTTGCATTAAAATCAGTTACTCGAACACTTTGTGTGTACAGTCATGAAATTTATTTGGTGTTTATATTTTTATATTAGAAATATTAATCACCCCAAATGACACACTGTTAGGGTCACAGTGATCTACTTTCTTGCTCTCGTGACTGTTTTTGGATTATGTCACAGTGAAACAGGTGAGATAGCATTCTGCGGAATTCTTGTTACGTATTTGTGCTTCATCCTACTGCTTGTAAAGATATAAAATTACTGATATATGTTACGGTTACATCTTCAGTTTATAGATTGTCATTTTACTTGAAGTCTTTCATTTTTGTTGAACATACTGTGAATTCAGCAACAAAATGCGTAGACTCAGATTTTCTGGCACATTATGCAATGACAGATCTGGGTCTTTGCAGTCTTTGTTGGATTGATTCATGTTGGATTCATTATTTTTCATGGAATACCAACGTTCATTGGATTTCTTTGTTGTTACAAACCATGAATGTAAAGACCCAATGAACCATGGTCCTTCTGTGGAAACAATAGGGATCCTTGCCCAATCCATGAATTTAGTACTGACCAAGATATGTTTTTGAAAAATTATGAAAATTGATACAATTGAAAATAAATTAATTCATTGTAGTATTAGTGCCAGATATACTCACGTATAAATCAGATCCAACTGCAAATGTCATAGACACTAGTCTGCCATTGTATAATGTGGTGACAGATCAGGGTCTACCATATATACTCACGTATAACCAACTGCAAACTGCATAGACCCAGATCTGCCATCGCATAATGCGGCAGTAGATATGGGACTATGCAGTTTGTAAGAACTAATCACTATAACAAACAACATAGACCCTGATCTGCCGGGACATTATGCAATGGCAGATCAATATGTTGTTTGCATTTGGAGTTAGATTATATGCAACTAATGATTAATCATAACAAACTGCACAGACTCAGATCTGGGTCTATGCCGTTTGCATCTGGATTGGCTTATACACGAGTACATGCAGAATATATCTCAGATCTCTTCCCAATCTTTGTTTAATTTCTAGACTCTTAAAATTATATATGTAAACAAAATTTGGATTAGATATGTAACACTGAGTTGAATCCAGAGATATTGTTTTTGTTCCTGGTAAAGTTCATAAAGGGTATATTGAAGAAGTACTACCCTTATTTTTCTGCGTTAGAAAAAGAAAAGTTTTATTTGTATTATTTGGTTGCTCTCTAAAACTTTTGAAGTTTGGTCAATTTTGTAACCTTTAAAAGTGAGTGATTAAAAAGTAAAGGTATAGAGTTTTAAAATTTATATTTTTGTGCAGCCTGGAGAAAAATACCTGATTCCACACTCAACTTGTCTCGACTACATACATTATTAAGCAATGAAAGCTCCCACTTTGCACCTTGAATCTCTGTCAGTGACCTTTTGAAATCAACATGCTTTGAAAGAAGTAGGAGAAGGGATAGAGAGAAAAGAAAAGAGAAGTAAGAAAAAAACCTGTTTAGTCAGTTTGGCAGGTGGAATGTGCAAAATCAGAATGTTAAGTCCAGTTTCCATGTAAATGAAATATTGGCAGGACTTCTGGGTGTTTATATTTTCTACCATGAATTCTGGCTTTTTGTTTGTATATTACTTTGAACAGTTTAAACTATAACACAGTGGATCAGAATGGATGGATACACAGAAACGGCATTGTATTACTGATGTTAGTTTCAACCATGGTGCACACTTTTTGTGGGTTTTATATTTCTGTGCTTGGTAGCACAGGTTATGTTTATGTCTTAGGATGAAATGGGGTACTGCTAGGGTTTACAACAATTTCCAGTATGAAACAGATAATGAAAATATGATTTAAAATATTATTACTAAAATTCCAGGCAAAAGAAGGTGCAGAATTGTGTTAAAGTTTTCATCATCATAATCATCATCTCTATCTGTTATGTCACATATCTGAGGTTCAAGAAAATCCTTACGTGTTCTTGCAATTTTCATTTATCTGGAGCCCTGTAGTCTTTATTTCACTAACTTTTTTTAAGTCATCTTTAACATATTTAAAATCATGTAAATAGCAAAAGCTATGGAAAGAGTCATGTACCGTATTTGCCGGCCTATAAGTCGATACTTTTTGACCTGGAAGTCTGGGCTTTGTCTTATACTCCGAATCGACTTATATATGGATTATGTCATTGAAATTGCTTTACCGTATGTTAATGTAATTTTTCATATGTGAAAAAAAAAAAATTTAAATATTTTCAAAGTACGAAAAGTATAGTGTCAAAAAATAATATTCATTTTGGGCTTTGTCTTATACTCCGCATCGACTTATATATGGATGAACGATTGAAAATTGGCGAAATTAGCGAATTCGACTTATACTCAGCATCGACTTATAGGCCGGCAAATACGGTATGTGAAATTGAAATAAAAATATTTAAAGTAACATGCGCTGTGCACTTTGTGGTAAAAATTAGCATGAATGATCAGCTTCCTTGTCTCATCTTATACCCCCCTCACATTATTATTATTGTTGTTGTTGTTGTTCTTGTCATTGTTTTTTTGTCATCTCAGTCACTTAAAGTTATTTATGCCTTGTTTTTCATCATTTTCTGACATAATATAAAAAGTGTCCATGCTTATTTTTGTCCAGTAGTAAAAGCTATGAACTTTCACGTTTTTACACATTTGTTGGTCCACTGGAAACACAGTGCAGGATAATTAGGTGAAATAATTTTGTGGATGCCTCGACTAAATTCCACAGGTTTATTGCCCCTACATTTCTGAAGTTAAATTGACACTGTCACATGATCAAAACAAACATTCAATTTGTAAACAATAGCCATGTACCTAAAGGTGCACATACAATAGAGTGGACGTGTTTTCCTTCCAAAAAGAGTTTATCTGACAGAAATAGGGGTGCTGACTTATTCAGCAATGTTGGCATCAAACGTTGCTGACATACACATGCATCATATTGATATTTCTATCATTATGTATTACGGTTATACAGCTGAAAGGCTTATGCTTTAAATGGTAAATGAAATGGATGTAAGATCGATTCAAGGTGGCATCAATGAATCTTCCACCCCAGTGAATGATAATTGGGTTATTCCATGCCCTATTACATTGTGCATGCACTGTCGGTTGCTTTCCATTCTTGGGGGAAAAATATCACATGATTATCTTTAACATTGTATGGCAGGCTGTAGCTTTGAATATAGAAAAACTGAAAGTTTATCACTTTTAAACAGTGAAAAAAACATGAAGTAAATTATTAAGGCAGGGTTGTGTCCACTAAAGTAAATAATGTCAAAGTTCAGTTTTCAGCATTTATGAAATGTGCTCAAGAATAAGACCGATTGGGGCATATATAACTTTAATATTGTTATTGATTGATATGGTAATGTCATAACATTGCCTCACTTAACATTTCATATGGTGATGATATGGGGATAGAAAAGTGGCATTTCATGCCCATGTACTTCACACTTTCCAATTGCTGAAGATACCTTAGATCACTTTCACCTCAGAAAAGATTGTCAGTTTAGAATATTTTTTCTTTGTTCTTTTCTTTTTATACCTATTGCTAGTTACACATGCATGTAAAAAACATAGTTGACCAAACAAATGTACAATGTTGAAAATGTTACAATCTGTTGAATGCCACAATGTAAACATTATTTTACAGCGATCCATCCAGGAAAGGAAATTATGAATTATTTCTTTCATAATTTACATATTTAAAGAGGGGTCCCAGGTGGCTGAGTGGTCTAGCGTGCTCGCCTTTGCAGATCACTGACATCTCACCTCTGTCCGTGTTGGTTCGAGTCTCTGGCTTGGCCAGTGTGGGTATGTGAGAAAGCTTGCCAGTAGCTTCCCATGGGTCGGTGGTTCTTCCCGGGGTTTTCTAGGGTTCTTCCCCCACCAAATATACTGGCTGCCATGTATAGCCTATCATGTGCTGAAAAATGGCGATAAGCCCATAACAACCAACCAACATATTTAAAGGCTGATAAGCCTTTGTTCCTTTTTATATTGAATTTTGTCACTATTTTCTTCCATTTACCTCCTTTGAACTAATTTTACAACTTTTACCTTGATCTCTTCCTGATTGCTATTGTATATAAACTTTTATGTTGACATACATGTGTGCAGGTTGGTTGAACATCAGGAATGAGATGCATGTATGTGATGAAGCTGTTCAGCTGTTCCGAGTTTAATCATTTCAAGGTCATGATCGAGAGATATATCAGCTGCAAGGTTGTTCAGGCAGTATTTTCTAAAAAAATTATATATTTTTATCAAACCATAGTCAATATTCTTTCCACGCGTTAAAGGAGGTTATATAGACCATGTGACCTTTTGTTTGTTTTTGCCTTTTGTATAATCATGATGTGTGGTGTCATTTTGCATAAAATTATGCTCATAGAAATAAACATCCACAGTCTCCTTGATTGAAATTTTTCAATTCTTTTAGTACAAAATCTTCATTTAAAAAGGCAACGAATTGAAATATTTGAGTCAATTTGTTTACTTAACAAATGTGTTGTGCCTCTTTAACATGCTCAAGTATAAAGAAATTAAACATACCCAGGGGAAAAATAATTCCCCCAACCCTGATTAATATCATATTAAAATGTGTTGCATTAGTACTTATACATAAAGCTATTGTTATAAGTTATGTAAGTTTGAAGCTATTTTGACCATGGGTACATGTATAGAACTTTCCAGTGGAAAGGTTTTACATATTTACCTCCCCTTGACCGCTATATGTCACTACACACATCTATCCATTAAGGTACTGACTATATATGCACCTGATCTAAGAAAGACTGAAGTAAAAAAGTAACGCCCAAAACCTTTCATATTCATTTATTATGAATAAACTTTATTTCAACAGAAAGCTTTAGATTTATAGTCTCAAACACTAGAGTAAACAGTTGCATCGAAATATTAGTAAAGAAAAAAAACAAAAAAACTCTTTAAAGCTGCAGTGTCTGCACTATTCCTAAGTTCAGGACTGACTAAAATCTACACATTCTATCCGACTCGCATGAATGAGTCTTTTCACAAATTTTCAGTAACATTAGTTAACAAATAAAGGAGTTTCCAGCTGATTTATTCTCACAGAATTTTTAAGATTTCACAATGACTTCAGTCTGTTTGGTCATTTCTGAATATGCGAATATGTGAACAGAATGGTGGCAAACCAATTAGTAAATACATTGGCAACATCCATGGGCTATTTATGTCAATAAAGACATGATTTCACCTCTAAATGCTCATTTTAAGGTGTGATTTGTTTTCAAGATAGAATGTTGCTTGTTCATGTGAAACCATGGCAAGAGCTTCACTATTCGGGCAGTCCCAGCTTTATTAGTACTTATCTGCCTCAATAACAATACAGCATGCATGGTTATCAATTTAAATTTGGGAAGATCTCTGTTTATGGAATTCAAAGAGATTGTGTGAATTTCAGCAAGAACTGAAAGAATAAAAAATACAGACATTGCAGCTTTAATCATGACATGTATGTTCACTAAATTTCATTGTTCATAGTTCTGAAATGTTGTTTTGCACAAAAATGTAGAAAGAATTTTTGTTTTTACCTAATATTTGAATGAAACTTGAAAATTTATTTAAAAGAAGCATTAAAATTTTAACTTGCAGATGATTTCTGAAATTTGACAAATTATGTCAAAAAGTGGGATTGAATTGCCAGAGTCATTGGAAAATCTACAATTGAACACTTGATGGTTCGATTATTTGCCTCCTTGATACATTGTTATAAACTAGAACAAAATATGCTTATGGGCATTGTGACCAATTTCCTCCTTTTCTTGAAAATTGCATTTTTAAAAAATTCCACTTATTGGAATACAGTATTTTTGAAAAACTCTTTGAAATATCAGCATATTTTTGCAATTTTGTCATACAAGTAATTTTTAGGAAGAAATTTTTTAAAAATGTCATGCTGTTTATAAGTAAATCATGATCCTTCTGATTACTAAATCAATATATCAATTTGATAAATAGGAGAGAAGAGATCATATAGATGATGGGGTGGCAAGTGTGTTCATCATCTTCATTTCATTTTTTCTCCCTGCTTATTAATTTCATTGTAATAAACCCTTTGACATAAAGTAAATGGCATCCTTTATATTGAAAATGTCCAGACATACTGAAATTAAGTCATGATGATAGAGTATTTATTTATCTGTTTCTGTGTAAAATAATGGCAATATCACAAAAGTATGGTGATTAGACTAAAATTTTTGATAGGCAAAATATTTTACATACAATTTAAATCTTCAGTTCATTTTAAAATAAAAAATTAATCTGTGTGCCTAATAAAGTTTTATTTCTTGATCGATTGGTCAGTGTAATTATTTGTTTAATTGATTACTTGTTTAATTCATTCGAGTGTTTTTTTATACAAATTTATTTATTTGTCAGTAAAATAATTATTGTGATATTGCAAAGTGTAGTAAATAAATGAACAATTTTGATTGGCAATATGCTTGATATCTCTTTTAAGTCTTCAGGGGGCCCCAGGGGGCCGAGTGGTCCAAAGTACTCACCTTTGCAGATCGCCCACACATCTCACCTCTGTCCTCTTTAGTTTGACTCTTGGCTTGGCCAGCGTAGGTATGTGAGAAAGCTGCCAGTGGTCAATGGTTTGTCCTGGGGTTCATCAGTGTACTGAATAAAGTTTTATTTATTTGTTTAATTCATTACTTATTTAATTGATTCATTGTGTGTTTATTCATTTATGTACCTTCTTACCTGATATAATAGCAAAAACTAAAATAAATTCGTGATGGAAAGAATATGTGAATGAAAGTGAATTTACACAAATTATCTGTTCAAGCTGGCATGATTGATAAGTAATAAATCTTTAATGAAAAATCTACTTTTGTGGACAATTTGATAAAATTTCTTGAATAATTTGAAATTTAGAACAATGAGAAAAAGACAAATGATCCCATAAATTACTGCCGTAGGATAAATATGAACTAATTATATGAAATTAGATGTGAAAAAACAAATTGTAACAATGAAACTTTAGGGTACACAGTTCACCAAATAATGTCTCACAGCAATGTACTGTTAACTTAAGTACCTGTGTAAATAAATGAAATTTACAATAAATGTATATTAGTACAGTTTCTGTAGCACTGAGTGCTGAGCAGTATCAGTACCATAATGGCAGAATGTTACTTGACACGAGTATGGACATGCTATTTAAAACCACAATGGAAAGGTCTACGTTACTATGTGCACTTAGGTATTCATTTCTTGTCTTATAAACTAATTGTACAAAATAATTATGTGGTTTTCTTGCAAAAGAAAAGACCTAATTAGACAGAAATGAATAGTTTCACCATGCCAATCAACCTTGCATAGTACCTTGGTATCTCTTCACCTATGACCAGTACATGGACTATCAGCTGTTGCCTGGCTGGAGCACCAGCAGGTGCCTGACATGAGTAATTGCATAGTATTACATAATACATGTACAGGTAAACACATAATGGGGGGAAAAAACTGCCAAGGTCCCAGAAAGTAAAATAAAATTTAGAGAATATATAGTAAGTTTTAGTTCCAAATTTTGAAGTTGGCTTGTTTTTATTAAAAACAAAAAGTTTGAAAGTTTTTAAAGTTTTTGTGTGATTAGTATTTTCTTATCCAAATGAGGGTTGACAGGGCTTAGGGTAGTGGAACTGTAAATTCTAAAACAGAGCAACAGTGGGTCACTGGTTAGCATAATGGACACTCGTGACCACATGGCGCGAGTTTGAATCCTACCATTGAATCGGCTGTGGTCGGCTTCTAATTGCCTCAACATGATAAACCTTCTTGTGTTTGTGCCATAAAGCACCAAACTAATACCAGTATCAAAGTGGGAAAAAAATTAGTGTTGAGAACAATTTTAGAAATGTGTTGAAAAGCATAGGCTTAGTTCATATCAGTTAATTTGTATACCTTCATTGTTATCTATTGCTTTAAAAAATAATTGGACATGTATGTATATGCTTTTTGTCAATAGATGCATTGTCAACTTTTAGGAGTTCAACTGGTGCATTCTGTAGGTAAAGCTGCATCTTTCTTGTCAATTTTTTTAAATTTTTTTTTTATTGCTATTTTTACCATTTCTCTATATGGATTGAAGCACCCGTCAAGTTATTAAAGGGAAAAAATATATATGCCATTAAGAAAATAGTACATGACTTGTATTGATTTGCATGTGTTATTAATTTTCACAAGGTTTGCCACAAGATATCATCCTAAAAAAATTTATGAACACCGTATTCATTTTTAAGACTTTAGAAAATGACCAGACACCATTACTGTTAAGGTCACAATGCTTAATTAAAATCCTCATGTAGTTCTTTAGCAAAACAATACAGACCTCAGTTACTCTGTAGTTTACTCAATTTTTACCTAGATGTAGTCACCAGCCGATTTATCTGATATAAAATTTTAGATATGCCCAGGTATTTAAGTGTTGTGTGTGAAAATTAAATTCCTTGTGTGTATTCATTGCCACCTTGGGCTTGTTCAACTTTGAAATGACCAAAGGGCAGATAATATATTTGTTACATTGCTCACTGAAAAGATGAAGTACATAGAAAGTTTCACAGATCTTACAATGACTGTCCAACATGTCCCACCAAAAATAAAGTAAAAATAAAAAAGGCTTTAATGGGGCTTATGGAAGTGTGCTTCATTAGTTTGTCAAATGATCAGTTTACATGTAGCTAATTTTCTTCATAATATATGACAAACTAATACACAAAGACCATTAATTATATAACCCCAAAAAGGGTATAAAAAGTGTCGAACACTGCAATTGTTTAATGTAAATTTAGAATCATCCATGCACATCTTTAGATCCTTGTTCTTGCTTTACATGGTAATGCTGGAGACTTTTGACTACTTTTCTGGGAAGCCATTTAGTTGAGATTATGAAGGTAGTCGTCGTATCCAGGAAAAAATTCTGATGCGTTATCTGTCTCAGTGAAAGTGGCAGTTTATTTTAAGATGGTGTTGAATTCAACGTTTATATGAATTACATGAATTTAACTTTCCATTGAGGTTGACAAAAAATTTAATTGCTAATTGTTACTCCTTGTTAATACAGTTTTACTTTTATCATATGAAACAAAGTTATTGTAATAATTAAGAAAGCCGCTTATTTTCTTTGTTTTCTTTGCACAAAACCTGTACCCATGTAGAGAGTATAGAAAGCATGTAATCTGTTGTTATGCCAATTCTCATTGGAAATATCCTCATTGATTTTTCCTTAACTCTTTCAAACTCTTGAAAGGTTAAGGGAGTTAATGCCATAATAATCAGGTCTGCCTCCCATGCACTTACATAATCAACTATGTATCTCGTTATGTATATAAATATATATGTATCAAAGGATAATATGTACAGTATTTGTAAATATATCTTCAAGAAGTTGTTTTCCCGAGTCGGTCACGTATGTGCAACACTTTAACTTTGTTTCATGTGTAATTCGTCTTAATGTAATTATGTGCAGTATGTACATAGGTTACAACAAAATAAAGCTTCAAAAATTTGTTAAGTTGCTTTTTGATTTAATAAAACTAGTGCTTAATTTAAAAAAAAGATGATGTATCCCCTTCAAGTATAATTTATTAAACAAATTTTGTCAGTAAAGTGGAGATGTTGATCTATACTATGCAGCTTCTTCTCTTTCTCTCTGTCTCTCTTTCTCTCTCTCTCGCTCTCTCTCTCTCTCACACACACAGCAAGCATTAGGTCTAAAATGAAAGAAGTACTTTGCTCTCATTCTTGCATAGATGTGACACAATTTGCTTATGTAGATGGGATATGTCTATCCCACAAACAGTTTTAACATGAAGAAAGAAAAATTTTGCTTTAGCTTATAAGCAGGCATTCTGGTTTACAGCAAATTCTTTGTGTTTAACTGAGGATGCCTTGGCGTTAAATGATGACCTTAGATTTTGTGTAGAGTGGTGGTGGTGATGTTTGATGCTAGAGCTAATGTCCATGATGTTGTAAAACTGTGTAGGATTCCAGATCACTTAAATCTGGAAGTTTCAGCTATGAAGAATAGGTTGGGCAGAGTTTATTGCCCTTGAAACAAAATGTAAAAGCTGTGCAGGACATGTGAAAACGATATTTGGCTAGCAATACAAAATCATGACATCTTCATACCCAGGTACTTGGGGTGTTGTCTATGAAACTATGAGTACTTGTATTTAGTGCCACCTAGAGCTTAGTTAACTTTGAAATGACCAAAGGGCAGATACTATATTAATTACATTGCTCACTGAAAGATCAAGTACAGGGAATGTTTCACAGATTTTTCCATGACTGTCCAACTTGTCCCCCCCCCCCCCCCAAAAAAAAATAACCAACAAATAAAATACAAATTAAAAGGGGTTCAGTGAGGCTTACGGAAATATGCTTCTGTTATTTGACAAATGATCAATTCACATGCAGTTAATTTTCTTCATGATGTAAAGACAAACTGACGGACGAAAATAATTATATAACAAAAAAAAAAGGATATAACAAGTGTCAATAACTGCAATTGTTTATGTAAATTTAGAATCATCAATTCACATATTTAGATCCTCATTGCTTCTATATATCATAATGCAATATACTTCTTTTGACAACTTTCCTGTTTAAACCATTTAGTTGACATGATAAATGGCAGCTGGCATATCCAGGAAAAAAAATTCTGATGTGTTATCTGTTACAATGAAAGTGGCAGTATATTGTGTAACTGTGTCAACCTTTCTATTACGAATTTAACTTTTCACAGAGGTTGAAAAAAATAACTTTATTGCTAATTGTTACTCCTTGTTATAACAGTTTTGCTTTTATAATATGAAACAAAGTTATTGTAACAATTAAGATGGGCAGTGTTTTTTTTATTTGTTCTCTTTGCACAACGCCTGTACCCATTTAGATAGTATAGAAATAATGTAATCTGTTGTTATTCCAATTCTCATTGAAAATATTCTCATTGATTTTTCCTTAACTCTTTCAAACTCTTGAAAGGTTAAGGGTGTTAATGCCATAATAATCAGGTCTGCCTCCCATGCACTTACATAAACAACTATGTATCTCGTTGTGTATGTAAATATATATGTATCAAAGGATAATATATACAATAATTGTAAATATGTCTTCAAGAAGTTGTTTTCCCGAGTGGGTCACATATGTGCAACACTTTAACTTTGTTTCATGTGTAATATGTCTTAATGTAATTATGTGCAGTATGTACTCAGGTTAAAACAAAATAAAGCTTCTAAAATTCATTAAGTTGCTTTTTGATTTAATAACACTTGTGCTAATTGGTTATGACAAAAATGTTATGGTGGAAGAAAGAGAGCTTAGTGGTATCGCCATTAGTTTCTCTGAAGTTGCCAAACTAGAGATTAAAGAAGATGTTGTATCTTCTGCAAACTTAATTTATTAAACACATTTTATCAGTAAACTGATGTTGATATATACTCTCAAGTTTCTTCTTCTTCTTCTTCTTCTTCTTCTTCTTCTTCTCTCTCTCTCTCTCTCTAACTCTCTCTCTCTCTCTCTCTCTCTCTCTCTCTCTCTCACACACACACACACACATACACAGAGCATGCACATAAATGCATGCTCATACCCAGCAAGCATTAGGTCTAAAATGAAAGTACTTTGCTCACATTCCTGCATATGTGTGACACAGATTGTCTATGCAAGAAAGTTACGTAGGTAGGATCTGCCTATTCCACAAAAGGTTTTAATATGAAGAAAAAAAATTTTTGCTTTAGTTTATAAAAGAGCCATTCTGGTTTACAGCAAATTCGTTGTGGTTAACTGATGATGCCTTGGCACTAAACGACAAAAAAGTTATGCTGGAAGAAAGAGAGCTTTGTGGTATCACCGTTTGTTTCTCTGAGTTGCCAAACTTGGGATAAAAAAGATGCTGTATCATCTGCAAACTTGTGATCTTAATTTATCAAATGAGTTTGGTTAGCAAAGGGGAGATTTGATCGTTACTCTATCTGTATGGTTTACAGCAAATTCTTTGTGCTTAACTGAGGATATCTTTGTGCTAAATGTCGACCTTGGACTTTTTGTGTTTGGACACTCAACGTTAGTGCGGATGTCCATGATGTTACAAAATTGTAATGGATTCCAGATCGCTTAGATCTTGAAGTTTCAGATAGGAAGAATAGTTTGGGCAGAAGTTGTTGCCCTTGGTAAACTGTAAAAGCTGCACGGGGCATGCGAAAACAACATTCTGCTAGCTTAATTAGACAGCATGACCCTCCGGTTTATTTAGTTGCTGGAAGACAAATACAACTGCATCTGCATATCGTGGAAAATGATCAGATATGGTTGGAGAACACAGCTGCTCAGTTTCTTGGTAGTGGTTCTTATTTTAATATTCTATAATATCAGAAACTTCCAGATCTCGGCTAGAATCTTATAAAACTTTGTAATGTCAAGGATCTTAGCGCTAAAAACGAGCGTTGAAAACAGAAGACCGCAGATCGACGTTTAGCGCTAAGGCGTCTCAAGTTGCTTGGTGGTGAGCTAGAGTAATGTGTATGCCCTCTCTAAGGATCTAGAAATATTTATTATATACTCTGTATTTCTATGGCTAGATCCATACCGATTGTCAGCCATATTTAGTATATTCTCTATTTCTGTGGCTAGATTCATACCGATTGTCTGCCATATTTAGTATTTACACTGTATTTCTATGGCTAGATCCATACCGATTATCTGCCATATTTAGTATATTCTCTGTATTTCTATGGCTTGATCCATACCGATTGTCTGCCATATTTAGTATATGCTCTGTATTTCTATGGCTAGATCCATACCGATTGTCTGCCATATTTAGTATATGCTCTGTATTTCTATGGCTAGATCCATATCGATTGTCTGCCATATTTAGTATATGCTCTGTATTTCTATGGCTAGATCCATACCGATTGTCTGCCATATTTAGCATATGCTCTGTATTTCTATGTCTTGATCCATCTGATTGTCTGCCATATTTAGTATATTCTCTGTATTTCTATGGCTAGATCCATATCGATTGTCTGCCATATTTAGTATATGCTCTGTATTTCTATGGCTTGATCCATACCGATTGTCTGCCATATTTAGTATATTCTCTGCATTTCTAAGGCTAGATCCATACCGATTGTCTGCCATATTTAGTATATGCTCTGTATTTCTATGGCTTGATCCATACCGATTGTCTGCCATATTTAGTATATTCTCTGTATTTCTATGGCTAGATCCATACCGATTGTCTGCCATATTTAGTATATGCTCTGCATTTCTATGGCTTGATCCATACCGATTGTCTGCCATATTTAGTATATGCTCTGTATTTCTATGGCTAGATCCATACCGATTGTCATCCATAATTAGTATATGCTCTTTATTTCTATGGCTAGATCCATACCGATTGTCTACCATATTTAGTATATTCTCTGTATTTCTATGGCTAGATCCATACCGATTGTCTACCATAAGTAGTATATGCACTATTTCTATGGCTAGATTCATCATATCGATTATCTGCCATAGTAATTAGTATATGCACTATTTCTGTGGCTAGATTCATACCGATTGTCTGCCATATTTAGTATTTACACTGTATTTCTATGGCTAGATCCATACCGATTATCTGTCATATTTAGTATATTCTCTGTATTTCTATGGCTAGATCCATACCGATTGTCTGCCATATTTATTATATGCACTATTTCTATGGCTAGATCCATATCGATTGTCTGCCATAGTAATTAGTATATGCTCTGTATTTCTATGGCTAGATCCATACCGATTGTCTAACATAAGTAGTATATGCACTATTTCTATGTCTTGATCCATACCGATTGTCTGCCATGTTTAGTATATGCTCTGTATTTCTATGGCTAGATCCATACCGAATGTCTGCCATGTTTAGTATATAAACTGTATTTCTATGGCTTGATCCATACCGATTGTCTGTCATATTTTTGTTCTACCTACTATTTTCTCGTTTGAAATTAGAAAAAAATAATACATCATATTCTTTGGTGCTGGCCATGGAAATTCCACTTCTCTCCAATGAATATGATGCATTTAATCTATATTAATATTGGTTCGTGTCATAATAACTTTGCTAGTTACCTCTCTAGAAAGAGAAACCTCTAGCACTGACAATGGCATTGTTTTAAAGTTATATATATAGTTTGCTAAAAACGACGGCAAGAGCTAACATACCGTACAATCCGAGTTTTTCTAGGAATCTCACCGCCATCTGCTGTAAATGCACCAAAATGACATTCAAAAAGTTTTTAAAAGAAATTTACCTTTTGGTTATATTCATGACAAAAAGTTTATGCTTTGTACATTTAGGGGTATGTCAGTCTTTTATTGGAGAATCTGAGGAAATCAGTGGTTGTTGTACCGTCACAAACTGAATTTTACAGGCGACGCATAAGCGGCCCAAACTTCTTGCACAAAAGTACGCATATAATATTAGGGTGTGGTCTATGTTTTGTTTTCTTATTTTTCCGCGTAATCTGGTATCGCTTTTACGATGTCATGACATTTTCAAAATTTGTAGGGGGGGGGGGGGGTTGGCATTCAAGCCTACAGCCCGAAGTACTACTGCTTTTTTATTTTATGTCTTGCTTTTATATTTCTCTAATATGGGCGTGTTATTATTAATGTTAAAAACCTGAGATTTAGACACCATTTCTGAAGAAAGTCTTCTCGTGTATAAGGTACCACGTGTAAAAGTAATGAACCATATTGTATCAACATTGATGGAAGTATATTTGCGTGTAAATTCAGGGCTAAAAATCAATGGATTGGATGATTTCTAAATATGGAAAAATGTACCGACTTTTTAGCAAAATTATGGAAATTTCTATATGCATTGAACGATTGCAACAAAACTGTGCACATGAATGAAGCATACGTTGTCGACTAAGAGTACTACAAAATAGAATCCATCAAAGCGTAGCAAACACATTTTTGTTCAAGAACTCTGCCTTTAGGTACATCAAGTTTTCATTCATACAGCTGAATCGGTCATGAATCAGTAATACAGGTGATTTTTATTATCTCTCTGCGTTTCTGTCTTGATATCATATTTTGTGTCCATCAAATAGGGCTAGTTCATAGAAAGGATGATTATCGTTTATATTTAAATTATGGTTTAATTTCTTTCCTGTAATATATGATCTGACAAGTTTATTGCTCTTTATTTACCACGTGATCGATTGGACAATAGTTATACAACCATGTGATCGATTGGACAATAGTTATACAGCCAAAACTCCGATATTGTAGGACTTAATCGCATTCACTGCCATGGGCCTTGTAACCAGTTCTCTCTAGTGCGAATATGCTTTATATACGAAAACAACAGCAGGCAACCTCGCCTCATGCGCTCTGACAGATCTTGCTTTTTTATTTATTTTTCTTTCTCAATAAAAATTTTACTTATGAGAGTTCTTAATTGCAGTAAGACTGGATAACTAGTATTCGTTCATGAAAATAAATATCCATCTCATTTTGATAAAACTATAGATAATTTTTACTTTTTACGAATAAAACAGCACTCTACTGTCTTAATGGTCGTCCTACAAGACAGTTGATGCTAAAGTAAATCGTTTGTTGAGACATTTTGGAACATGAATGACATACTGCAATACAGCACTGTTGATGATTTAAAAGCGTTGAACCTTGTAATCGGCTTAGACTTGCGACTGAATAAACGTATCCCAATTAATTATATTGGTTGTAATCATCTTTTTTACTCTTTGTTTTCTTTATCTCTTAACGGAGATATTGGACACTAATTAGCATCACAATGATGTTCTTTCGAAAGGAATTAAAATGTGCTGCAAGTCTATCTGATGCTAACTCAAATATATTAATAAAGTTAGATATACATACAGTTTTAAAGGTCCATTATTTATTTTAAGTTTTTGTAGGAATCTATCTTCACAAAAATGACTGCTAATTAAGCATTACGTTTAGGAACATGAATGGCAGCTATCTCATAGGTATTTTTCTCTTTTAATGTTTTCCATTACACAATTAACTGTTATCTCCAGGAAGATTTGTTTTCTATTACACAATTAACTGTTATCTCCAGGAAGATTTGTTTTCTATTACACAATTAACTGTTATCTCCAGGAAGATTTTTTTTTCTATTACACAATTAACTGTTATCTCCAGGAATATTTGTTTTCTGTTACACAATTAACTGTTATCTCCAGGAATATTTGTTTTCTCTTACACAATTAGCTGTTATCTCCAGGAAGATTTGTTTTCTCTTACACAATTAACTGTTATCTCCAGGAAGATTTATTTTCTATTACACAATTAACTGTTATATCCAGGAACATTTGATTTCTATTACACAATTAACTGTTATCTCCAGGAAGATTTGTTTTCTATTACACAATTAACTGTTATCTCCAGGAAGATTTGTTTTCTAAATCAAGACTCGAAATTATCACATTACAACCACTGTAGATTGGTTTATTTCCATATATTCTTATTGTTTTGTGAAACGTGTCTTCTGATTTACGTCAGTAATAGATGTTACAGTGTAAGATGAGACGATGGAGATTAGATCCGAAAATGTTCCACTTTTGCAGCTAAAAATTATCTGAAACGTCAATATTTTGTGAAACATTAGAAACATTAGAATTTTTTTTTTTTTTTTTTTTTACCAATCGAGGGCTTTTTAATTTCTTACATAAAAGTTCATACAGATATGCTCTCGCCGAATTTCCGATAGTCAATACTTATGGTTACATGCAACTTAATCGATTATTTCAACGCCAGTCGGACGAGTGCTGAACGAGTTATGTAAGCGCTTTCATGTAGAAACTTAGTATTTACTTAAGTGTAAGCAAAACCCAATTCTTAACCCCAAATTAGTATCAACTGGAGATATTCTGGACAGGACCAGTACCCCAGATTGTTTTAGTTTACGAGCAAAAACAATTCTGGTAACATAACAAAAAGTTGCTTTTTCATCGTAGATAGTTAATAACTTTAATTTCTGTTACGAAAGATTTATTTTAATACTTTGAAAAAATCCATAAGTTAATTAATTCTTCTATAATTTGTGATGAAATAATTTATTTTGAGTGACAAGATCCCCGTTTATTTCCAGGGATGCCCACTTTGACTTTCATTTTGCCATTTTTACTTAAATGGTGGTAAGGCTCGCTTACACTTCGGGCTGAATTACAAATCATTCTGTTTTTGAAAAGGCAGAGAAAATAGATGTATGTTATATTAGCAGAGGGATCGATATTCGTCAAATCTGTTTCACATATTCTTCAAAAATAATTCCAAAGTTAACACTTGATTCGAGAACAAACTGTTGTAAAAAAGAAAATGGACAATTTATTATTTGTATCAATAAAAGTACAATAATTTTCGCCGTCTGCAATTTTGCCCTAGCCGATTTGAGAAAACGAATTTTCTCACATGAGAGAAGTTTCTGCAAAGAATTGTGGAGCCCACTAAAAGTTACCATGTGCGCATTCTTGGCACATTCAAAGCAAATTCCTTCAGAGAGGAGACAAAATGGGATTTTCAGATATACATGTATATACTATACAAATAATATACACAAGACAACTTGGTCTCAGTCTAATATGAGAATTTTTTTATTCCAGATGAGACAATATCAGGCGGTCGTACGAAACATAGTTTTATGAAGAAGTTCCATACCACTCTTCTTCGCACAGTCTGAGTTATATCCGCTTGAGTGGGGTAAAATTACTGTCTAATGGTATTGATGGGAGAGTTTTGCCTCTACCCTATTAAAAAAAAAAAAAAAAAAAAATGTACACAAATTCCTACATAAGAAACAAGTTGCTGCCTTGAGACGAGGGCCATATATAAGTTTCAATCAGTACATTCCTAGCACAGTCAAGTGCAGTGTTAACGTTTGACTGTTGTTTTTTTGAGCTATATGTCAAATAAACATACATAATATCAAACTCACTGATGGAAGTGGGTTTCTGACCCACAAATAACTTACATCTGCGAATGTTCAAACATGTGTCCGGTTATGGTAAGGAAATTCTTCATTCATGCGCAATTGTTTTCATATTATGGTAGGATATTTTGCATATACATGCTTTATATCAATACTGCAGAAGCTTACTTGCTGTTGAATTTTGATTTTGCAAGAATGTGATTCGCGACTATTTCCTCTGTAATACGCATTTCATGTTGAAACTAACATTATCACTAGCTCCTTAACAAAGTAAAGGATTGTATAAATAGCAATATGCCTGCATATTGTTATAAATTAGTCAAACATTTACGATGTTTATCTTTAAATTTGTAGAGATGAAAGATAATGTATTACCTACGTATTTTCTGCAAGTAAGACAATCTTCTCATTCCGTTATATTCATAATTGATTTAGATGGAATTCTTGACAGTTGCATTTTGATGGGAAACCAAGTAAATATATAATTTTACCATGACTTCATCATTTGCATTCAACCAATCATCATCATCAATCTTTATTTCCTCTTTTCAGAGATAAAGTATACAAACAAAGGAAAAAAAAAGAATAATGCATTAGTTATATATAATTAACAGAGGTGTACATGAGAGGAATCTCTGAGAAGCGCAGCTTCCCTTTGAGGATTCTCATATGAGAACACCATACTTATTAAAAAGTAAGGTGCACTCCTACACAATCCTCCAAGACTTAATTATTGTAGACATCATCATTATTTTTTTACAATAAATAATATTTTATGTGTAATGCTAAAAATAGCATGCAAGAAGACACGACTATCAAGATTTCTACGATCACACGTCTTCCAGATCTTGATAAATTGAAAATCGATCGTATTACTACGAAAAGAATCAATGAATTACAGATGCAGAGAATACTGTAGCAGACATTATAAAATTCGTTAGTATTTCGAGCTCGTCTAAGCCGATATCGTTTGGAAATTCTCTAACCAAGAGATGTTGAATAAATTCCTCATCTGATATATTGTGAAGGAACACACCAAGACGAATGTCAAAGTTATTTATAATATGTGTCAAAAATATTTCTCTTTGTCACACAGTGCTTTGACAGTAAATAAATACATGGATTATTATATCTGCATAAGAATAACTGCAGTGTTTACAAACTTGTATGATATTAATTGCAACCGTTTTCAGAACGTTTGCAAGGGATGTAATTACTAGTAACTGTAACTCTCTTGTTGTTTTTTTGTGTGTTGAGTTTGACATAAAAATTTAGGGTTTTGTAGAAGTATGAACATTTTTGAATCTGTTGTAGGACATGTCAGTATGGCACAAGTCTGTAATGCGCTCGTTTTCATACTTATGAGTAGCATGTTTTATAATTTGTTTCCATTGAATTTTTCCTGGAAAAGTTTTGTATAAATATTATATTTGTGCAAAATGGTACATACGTGCTAAATATATCGGGAATAAAATCTTTCTGTTCTTTAACATCTTTTCTAGAAAGATATAGGTAAAATCTGAATAAAAATATTATTTTAAATGTTACATTTTCTGGACGATGGCATAATTTACAAAGAAAGTTCATTTTCTTTTTTTTTTATCAATTTCCGATACAATTCTCTTTATCCCCAGTAAACTTTCGCTCATTCCTGACCGTGTAGTTTGAAGAAAGCCTTGCAGAATTTTGGTACAAAGATGCTGAAATACATCGAGCTTTCTTAAGTGTTTGAGTCTGATATTCAACCAAACTTCACAACCACAAAGCGCTGATGGTATCAAAATTTGTTTTACAAGCTGACGTAGGTAAGAGGATTGGATCTAGCTTCATTTGTGCCAACCTCTGCAAGGGAATAAAGTGATTTTCTGCCTTTAGTACAAGCCCTGTCTACTTTTGACAAACATTTCATACTGGAACACACATGAATTCCAACATGCTCGGTTATATTTAAAATAGGTATAGTATGATTACCTATTTTCCAGGTAAACTTCTTACATGTTGTTTGTCTATTCTGGTTGAAAAACTAATACACACCTTTTACTAACGTTGAAGATGAAGTTCCATGTTAGGGAGTATCTGTTACATATATCAAGCATCTTTTTGCAAATGGATTGGTGTGTTTGCAAGGAGAGTTATATCGTCTGCTAGCGCTGGATTTTCAGATGGAGTGGACCCAACAAGTAGCCCTAATTCTGACTCATGTAATTCCTCTAAAAGGTTATTAATATAATTAAGATATAAGAATGTTGATAACACACCTCCCTGCCAAATGCCCAGTTCTGTTGGAAAAGGTTCGGGTTTTGATTCGTTCATCAGGACAATACTTTGAATATTTGAGTACGATTCTTTATTACATGTTAAATCTTTCCTTGAATGCCAAGTTTTCTGAGTTTTGGGAAAAGTCCTTGGTGATTCACAGTGTCAAAATATGTGAATATCTAAGAAAGCAGCAAACGTGCTTGATTCTATTTCTAAAGTGGAAACAACAGCTTCGTGTACATTGAAAGATTCTGTGTACTACTCAGTCCCTTTTGAAACCTTTCGGTATTAGGGAAGTTATATATAGTACTATTACACCATCTAGTTAATCTATTGTATACGTACTTTTCAAATAGTTTGTATAATAGAGGGAAACAGCCCTATAATTGTCAGGGTCAGTTTTAAATTTAAGTTCCCTCCACCTTTAAATATGGGCACGATTAACCTACTTTACAATACTGGTCTTTTACCCAGTTTAAAAGCATTGTGCTGAAATCTGTGAGTTTTTCCCCCCATAACGTAGATGTTCATTTTTAATACCATCAATGCCCGGGGCTTTCCTAAGTTTAAGCTAAATTTTGTTTTAAAGATAAGTTCATCAATACAGAACCCGTCCGATTCTTCGTGATTTACAAATATGTCAGTGGATTGAGTGCACAATTTAGAACAAATATTTAGCAAACAGTCGAGATATTTCATCAGGAGCAGTCGCTAATTCACCGTCATATTTTAATTCAAAACAACATTTTGAATATTTGCTCTTGTTACATTGTCTGTTGTATAACTTCCAAAAAAGCCTAACGTCTAATTCGTCTGCTTCATCTTAGTCTTTGAAGATATCTTCTTCATGAGCCTGTATCGAATATTCTTGAATTTTTTTAAATTCCCTTTTTGCAGTTTTATATTGCTTGTAAGGTTCATGGGGAAGCCCTCGCGGCCTTCCATTTTCTATCCACTTTTTCCGAAAGTATCGAGGTTTATTGTGATCTTTCTTAACTTCAGGCGACCAATAAGATCTTGTGTGAGGATTAAACTTTTTCGACGGTAAAATCTGAAACATTACATCCCTCATTACAGAAATTAATTTACTATGAAGTTTTTCTATTTGTTTGGACGATTGAGTGATCGATTCACAATCTGCGTTTAATAATCTATCTACTTCAAATTGATACGCTACTAGTTTCCCATCTACACTTTTAGATCAGGATGGAGATGGAAATATAGGAAAACAAGGGCTACAATACTTTAGAGCCGCAAAAGTATGGGTGCTGCACACAACATAATGATTTGAGGCTACGCACGTATCGTGATTTGTAAAAACTTTACAATCAACGACCCAATCTAGCATTCTTCTGTCAACAATTATATAGTCAAGAGTTGATCTGCATGGTTCAAAGGTATAACCCAGTTCTTTATTTAATTTTGACTTGTTCAATGGTATCAAGTCACTGTTGTCAACAAAAGCGTGAGCACGTTGCATTTATACAATGCACACCGTGATGATGGTGATTCTTTGTGTCTGGCATTAAAATCCCCCATGATTATTACTTCACCGTAACACGAGTAATTCTCATTGAGGGATTCAATTGAAGCAATACATTCTTGATACAAATTAAGATTTTTGTCAAGGGTAGATACACACCAAATATAAAGACCGTGAGATCTTTCATTGATATTAATTCAATTCCAACAATTAGATC
The DNA here is from genome assembly GCA_029931535.1 of Margaritifera margaritifera. Taxonomy (NCBI): domain Eukaryota; kingdom Metazoa; phylum Mollusca; class Bivalvia; order Unionida; family Margaritiferidae; genus Margaritifera; species Margaritifera margaritifera. Next base: position 2,011,406 of record JAQPZY010001602.1, read on the forward strand.
ATTGCTGCAGCTTAGTTCTTTTACTTAGTAGGCCAAGTTGTTTTTAATTATAATTGATACTCCACCTCTTCGACCTTTCGAGATTAAGCGGTTTTCAGTATTATCAATGTTTGTACAACACATGTAATCACTATGAAGTGTATCTATAAATTTGCATGTTTCTTTTGTCAGTTTGTGTTCACATATCACAGCGATATCACATTCTAATAGATCAAGTAAATTACTGACACATAATGCAAAGGGCATAATTCCTCTGACGTTCCAAGTAAGAATTTTGAAACTTTTCTTATGCATCAGTAAAAGCAAGCAGACGTATACACCAGTAATATTGCAATAGTCATCAGTGACATTTGAAGTAACATAATTTCTATACAGTAAACAATACATGTACAATAATCAAAGCGGATTACCACTCTCTGTGATTTCTTAGCGAGTTATAGGCGTTAAAGCTGTCATGCCTATGATCGTAATCGTACCCATCATGGTCGCAGTCTTGGTCATGATCATCTAGCTCGGTGTTGTTTTTATGTTAAAATTATATACAAAAGGCTCCTTTAAACAGGAAAAATGCCACACTGCATTAGTGACCGTCCTTCATCATCCGTGTATATAGTGGCTGAGAGTGATCGCTAAATGTCAATATTGGGCCACTACCTGTTGGCTTTCGTTTGATATTTTGTTTAAAGCTGCAATATTACCTGAGCCTATGGTAATTCATCAACATAATGGTAGCCTGAACTCTCGGTTGATCTTATTTTAACCCGTTTAGTCCTAGCAAATTAGTTGCTGCCACTAAAGAGTGTTTAACAACTTGAGTAGAACTGAAAACCTAGTGGTTAGAAGATTTTACTTGAGCTCAGAAAGAAAATAAGTTTCATTTAAATACTTTAAAGACTGATTTTTTGAATAAATTATTTCAAAGTTTTAATGCAACGGTAAAAAGTACCAGTACTATATCATCCAGGTATTGGGTCCCGCCACTGCGAAGATCCCGACTTTTCTTGGACAAGAATCGTATGGGCAAAATTAAGAAAATCTTGAAAATAAACATTCCTTTCAGTTATTCCAATCCAGACACCTGATTAAGAATCCACTAAAACAAACATTCCGTCAAGTTATTCCAATCCAGACACCTGATTAAAAATCCACTAAAATAAACATTCCGTCAACTTATTCCAATCCAGACACCTGATTAAGAATCCACTAAAACACACATTCCGTTAAGTTATTCCAATCCAGACACCTGATTCAGAATCCACTAAAACAAACATTCCGTCAAGTTATTCCAATCCAGACACCTGATTCAGAATCCACTAAAACAAACATTCCGTCAAGTTATTCCAATCCAGACACCTGATTAAGAATCCACTAAAACAAACATTCCGTCAAGTTATTCCAATCCAGACACCTGATTAAGAATCCACTAAAACAAACATTCCGTCAAGTTATTCCAATCCAGACACCTGATTAGGAACCCACTTAAAGAAACAGTTAAGTATGCAAAATCCGCGGAAGGTAAAATATAAAATGTCATCTTGCCATTTTAGTTTTGATTCTCCTGGCGCAAGAGTTGTCTAATTTGATTAAATATTGTCCTAAACAGATTACTTAATATCGCTTAATGTATTGGAAATATTAGTCCCATTCGAAGAATTAAAGTTCCTACTAACATGATTTCACTGTTGACAAGTCCAGTAGCAATGCAAACGAAACCAAAATAATGCCGTTTCCAAACTGTATTTATTCTTGCATATGACGAAACTTTATTGTTGTTATAAGTAGCTGTAGTATAAAATTAATGACTATATTATCTCATGAATTTCTGCAAAATGTACACCAAATATGGGATAAAAAGCCAAACGGTTGAGGTGATGAATTATTAATACTGCAAGTACTATCAATACACTGATATTCTATATAGCTGGTGCCTTGGAATGTTATGGATTCTTCCCTCGTAATGGATGTATAAGAAGCTGCCACGGAAATAGAGATACATCCACAGCGTTACCAGAGTAATTAAGCAGGCAATCTGGATGGGAATTTCAGAAAGGTGTTGAAGGAATTTAAAGCCATGTGTTATCAATATTGCTTTACAGTCAGAGTGTAGTCATACATGTACCTTCAAAGTAGACGTAAATAATATATTTGCCATAATATTGTGAACCTTAAAAAAACAGGACAAATTCCATCCCATTTGTTTTACTTTCATGAAAGTCCGCAATTAATAAAAAGATGAAATACAAAATTGCCACAGCACAATGTTTATTAAACAAATAAATTCTTCTCAAACTAAACTAATCGAAGCAAAATGGCCACGGTTTTGCCATGGTCGGGACCTAAGTAAATATGCTAACTTTCTACTTAAACAGTATCTTGGCCCGTCAGTGTCAACCCAGTGGTTGGAGCTGATATGCAAACCACTCCTGAAGTACGAACGTAGAGAGGGTAATACCCAAAGTCCCCAATCTAAGATGCCCCATCTAACTTGCCCCCTCGGCTTCCCTGACATTAGGTGAGCTGGACACTCGCCATCGGCAACGAAGGCCCCTCCGCATACTCATGAGCGGACCACCCATTTGTCACTACATGCCCATGAAGGAGTTAGGACCTAACATCTGGGCTAGCTGGACCTTGGATCGGTGCCACTCCTCAAAGGTCCCGCCACATCAGTTTTTCTGTAACAGCTCCTCTAAACTGGATGGAAATGACATTCATGTTGTATGGATACCTGTAGCCAGCATTATTTTTCATGCATTAAATAGAAATATATATGATAAGAGCCAAATAGTTTAAGTGTCTATTGAATATCTGTAAGGTGTAGATAAATACAATTATGTAATATACATCAGTTTCTTTACTATACGATAGCAAGGTTATTTATTTATATACCCATTTTACTAGCAAGTGGATGTTTGTTTATATACATATTTTACTAGCAAGCGACATCTTGCGGCATATTTGACCATTTTAGTAACAACGAACATTTTCTTGTATTCTCTGGCATTGTTCTGATATAGATCATGTCTAGTGATTCTCTAAAAAGTGTTTTCCCTCAAGCCTCCAATTATTGAATTTGACCAGATTGATTTTTGATACTGACATACTATATGTATGATCAATTTAATATTGAAATAGGTTACAGGGGGCTCCTTCAGGAATATCATGCTTTCCATGTGGTCAAAAGGCGGTCCCTCCTTCCAAGGGTGACTGATATGATATTGTTTGTATTATATTGCACCGTTTGATAACAACTTGTGAAAGTAAACCACTTACATAGAAGCTTGATGTACATATTATAGTTGGTTGTAAATGGTATTGCGAATGATTTCATGTGCTGCATCAATAAATGTATTAACAAAAGCAGATAGAAAAATGGATAAACAGAGTGTCTTTTACATGGGCTTCAATTATTACATACCGTTCTTTTCTCCGTTAGCCTGAACAGTATACATACGATTCACCCTCGGGAGTTCAAGGCCCTCGTAATTTACGTTTTTGGCACGAGAAAAGGGTGGCCAGAAGTTGGTATAACCCTGGTGGGGTGATCGACCTTGAACAATCAACGTGCTACTGTCGTCTGCGTCATTTTTGGGAATCATCAGTTTTTCCCCCTAAAATAATTATTTCAAAGATCTTTAGGAAAATCAGACCTCTTTATAAAATAAATAAATAAATACATACATAAATAAATAAATGAATAAATAAATAAATGTAAACGAATCAAAATTAAAAAATGTTTACAACATGTTGCTAAAGTAGTAGATGACTGGAAATAACTGGAAAGTTGAAGCCTGCGCGCCTCTGTAAGGAGAAAACATGAGATAAAATGTCGACATCATCATCGACGACCCTTTGGCTTGAGAGAATAGGTGGTATTTGTTTTTGAATGAATATTTCTTCTTTTGGGGGGACAGTCTCGGTTTTATTTATTTAATTTGTTTTTTTTTGGGGGGGGGAGGGAGGGGTAGTTCTTAAAGTTTATAAAGCAACTTAACTCTAAAATCCATAATTCTTAATAGGTCTCAAACCCAGGAAAACATTGGAATCCATACAGTGATACACATACGTAAGATCAACAAATGACCTGCATGCTTCATTTCATTCTAGTTACCACTTACAGTACATGCAATATCTTAGCAATTTTTCTCAGGCATGATGTAGTATAGACAGTACAATATATTCCTCAAGCCGTAGATGTACAGAAAAAGAGGGGAGTGGGGAGGTAGAATGTCCTGAATAAGAGTCTGTTCTTTGATTGCTATAGGCTCTCCCGATCAGATAATGGGTAAATTGGACCTGATTCACAAAGATATCCTAGATGTGTATTAGTTTGAATTCTTAAACATCCACACATTGTCATAACTATATATTATATATGTTTCAAGGAAAAATAATAAAAAGGTACTTGAATTATTAATGGGGTATCATGGTACCATTTGTTCAAGTTTTCGCAATGCTCTGTCTCTTTAGATGCGAACAAAAGGAATTCATTTGCAAGTATAATTACATGTCCTGTGCACTAAAAGTCAAAAAGTGTGCTCACTGAAAACACTGGGTTTGGTCTGGTGGTTACCATATGCAAAAATACTAGTATGTCAAAATCTGAGATTTTATTTTATTTTCTAACATATAGTAACAAAACAGTCTAATGAGATCACTCAGGGGATCATGTCAAAGTGGTCTTTATGTACAGGTGGCATCTATATACAGGTAAAGCTGGATTGACTGGTGTATGGTAGGGGTAGACAAATCCGTATAACTTTAGCTCGCGACAACTTAAGGCTGGGCAACCAAATGACTCAAATTTAAAGCCCAGCCGAACGACCAGCTTTTAGTATCAATGGTTTAAACCAAACAAGTTTGACACGATAAGATATCCATACAAGGTGTTCTCTATATAAAATGACAGAAATAAAAGACATTTTGATGCTCATTTTCACAATCTAACATGAACTTCATCAGTACTAGATTTTTAATAATTAAGTTATTAAACTGGGATTTCTTTAAGGTTCATGTTCACACTTTAGTCATTACATCATGGATTGTGGCTATATGACTTCAAATGAGCACAACCTAATCTATATATTGTAATTTATTCTAACTGCTAGGAGTACCTAGATTATCTTATAGTAATTGCTAATAGGTAAAAATATTTAATAAACTGCCACTAGAACAAACAGTTTATTTTTTGTTAGTTTCTAAAACTGCATCCCAAATTGAGAATTTTGACAAAACTTTAATGTTATGCTTAAACATTTTACTTACTAAAATGAACATTTGGATTTACTTCTCTTTACATTTTTCAACGTCTCAACTGGCATTCTTAAACATACAACCTCTAACCTAGTCGTTTATATAGTGTGTGAGCCCCGTACCATACCCAGTTTTCTCATGCGACACAAAACTTGAAACTGAAAAAAAATTGAGGTGGGAAGTTTAGTTTACGAAATGAACAATCTCATTAAAGCACAGTTTGCAAAATAAACAGTTTCATTAAAGCATAGTTTGCGAAGTGAACAGTCTCATTAAAGCATAGTTATTAGTTATTTTCATAGTTATTTTATTTATGATTTATCGCATTTATATTATCTTCATTAAACAAGTATGTACAGTCATCTGTTTCCAACAAGGATCACTGACATTTCATCATAAAGACTAATGCATATTTACAGTTCTTTCACTTTCCTCAGCAACTCACAGGTTAATATAACTTCACATAACTTTTCATTACGGAAGTACTTACATCGTGTAGATAGAAATGAATAACAGTGGTTTCTCTTGACCAATCAGCCGCTTTCATAATGCTTAAACTGAATCTCCCTCTACAAAAGCTCAAGTAAAGCTCTACAAATACTTTTGGTGCTGTGACCAGAACCTGTGTTCAGTTTCTTCCATTTTTCTTTGTAAGCTCTTTTAATGGTCACGGCGATCCACTGAGACACAGTTTGATTAGTTACCGTATTTTGATGACGGTTAGTCGGCCAAAACAGTTTTGTCTGATCATCTCCATCTTCTTGTTTGAAAATATATCTTCTTTCCTGATAAATTGCCTCAGCTCTTGTAGAATCAAGGAGTTAAATTTCGCGAAAAGCTGGGATAAAGACAGTGTTATCCCGATGAATAGGTTTATCAGTCTTTGATAAACCTTGACGAACAAAGACAATGCCTTGTGTTTGTACGTTCACTGAACCTTCTCTCAAGCGAAAAGATTGAGTCAACAAAATATAGTAATTGCCACAAGAAAACCCGTTTTCCATGTAGTCAACTTCAGATAAACTTCATCATCGTCTCAATGGAAGAATAATTCCATACAAGAACATGATTTCTAACAGTGGGTCAGCTGTTAAAAATCGCCATCAAGAAGCCTAATAATGTATGGATATTTCCCTACTAGCATATTGTTGTTTCGGGGCACAGTTGCACAAAACATTAACATGTAGCCTGTTATTGTTCTTTATTGCAAGTCATCTTTGTAAAGGTCAGCCACAAATCAGTTATTTCAACTAAAAATCTGAATAGGTATAAAACTTTATTTCACAAAAGTAGCCATCAAATCGTTGAACTTGCTGGAATAATCTCTTTGTGTTCCAGTCCTCCATGATGTTTGGATGAATGTTCTTTTTTGTTTAGAAAATCCTTTCGAATTTTATTTCCATAGAAGCATTTTATGAAGATTGAATACATCTGGATTTTGATGACAGATCAATGTTTCCAGCTGATATAACACGTCTTTCTGAATTGAAGTTTCCATGTGCATGCAATCAGAAGTTGTAACAGTTGCGGGTACCAATGCATTCAGGGCCTCAGTTGGGTTGTTATGATTATATGACTATGAAATTCCATCATTTGTTTTAGAACTCTGGGTATTAAGTAGCCTAAGGGATATGCACACCCGAAATTTTTCTCAAACGAGGCTGTCAAAGCATTTGTCGCCGGGGATGTAGAGTCCACAAGGAGAGCACTGATGTCTTTCTTGTCTGCTAGGATATCCTGATTTCCCACCATATGATCTGCTTTTAAGCTTACATTTTGCACAAGGATGAAATTCTAAAGTTTCCAGGTTATGTAGCAAAGTGAAATATAAAATTCTTCCGCCTTGCTTGTGTATATACTGGTCAATTATTAAATGTCTGTTTTAATTAAAACGTCTTTGCCATTTAAATATGGCAGAAAATGTTGGACTGCCTTAGACTGTCTACGTCACCACAGTTGAAGTGATGAGATTTGTTTTCCATGGTTACTCTTGGGTAAGCGATCGACCTTTTATATTGTTTGGTATATTAACCACTAAAGCAAATTACCATGTTGTGAAAATGGAATAAGTTTTCTAGGCCTTTGAGGATGGGCACAAATAATAGAGAAGACACAAGTGTATTGGTCTCGTTCGAAGTCTAGCATGTGGGATACGCACTACAAAGGCGCAATTAATCCTAGTAATTGCAGGTAATCTTTCGTTTGACATTCTCTGTGAAACAATGCGTGAACTATTTATATTATTTTCTATATTCTTTTTGGAGTTGGAGACACCATACCCTTGAATAGTTGAAAATGTCCTCAATGTACAGTATTTACTGAGTTTGAACTAGCTGTGATTTTTTTTCGTGTTAACGATGAAACCCAGTTGAATAAGGAGATTGAGGGTTTTCTTTCAGTCTGAAAGAAGGTTGCTTTTGATCTGATTCACTAGAAACCAATGTTGTAAAGAGACTGCCGATATGAAGTTTTATTTTTTCAGACAGACTGCGTTTACTGATACAATTTTAGTGAATACCGTCGGTGCTATAGTGTAGACCAAACGATTTGGTGATTCTGCCCTTGAACACAAAACCTTAGAAACTTTTGGTGTTTTCGAAAAATTGGAATGTGCTGGTGTGCATCCTTCAGATTGATAGATTGCCCAATCGAATGTTTTGTCAATATTTAACAGGCTTGTACTAGTGCTATTACCAGAGATCCTTGTTCAGGGGTCTTTGATTTTGACTGGTCGCATCCCTCGAATTGTCTTTGATAGAAAAAGTGCTGTAAATATCTTTCTTAATTCAGTTGATAGGCGCATGCTCATTATCCCCTTTATCTAATAATTCCGTTGACAAAATAATCCACATTTTGTGCATTGACGAGTGCTGCTTTGTGCATGTGAAAGTGGGAATTTGAAGGAACTTTTGTTTGTAGCCTCTTCTATTATTGATAACACCCATTGGTCGTTTGTTATTTTCTTCCATGTTTCTAGGAAATACTTTAGACGAACTTCTACACTTGCACGTATCTCTGAATGCTTCACAAAATGTTTTACTGAGTCATTTGCGCAATGTCCTTCTTTCACAAACTTCCCTTTGGGAAGGAAATGATTGCATTCTGCACTTCTGAGCAAAATCCTCTCTGACTGAATCATAGTATATGCATTATATGCGTGGTGCACGATTGTCCGTTGTGTTGTCTGACAGTTGATCAAACTGAAAATCTCTTCAGGGTTTTTTGACCTTGTCAGTGGGGTCACGGAAATCTTACTTGTGCTTCGTATTAAAAAAACGTCTTTCTGTCAGGATCTGATAAAAACTCATAAATTTGTTACTTTGTTCTATTTTCTCTTTTAACTTTTTAAAAGTTCTTCTCTAACAGAACAACGTCATTTGCTGTGAGATGTACTTTGAACTGTCTGATTTGAATATTTTTGTCCAATCCCGTGTCTGCTATCAACTTTGCGTCTAACAACAAGACATGCATCTGCACGTGACACCTGATCGAGTGATTATTTGGACATATTTGTGAATATTTGGTCGAAGACATCTCTTGCCGACTTTATTGCAGCGTCTATGTTGGGTTCATTCAGCTGCAAGTTTTGAAGTAGTAACGCTAAACCTTGCTACATATAACTATTGACAATTAAGCCCATTCCGTCTGTCCGGTAGTTCATTGGTCTTCATTTATCATATGATCGACTGGACAATAGTTAAATAAAGAAAACTCGGATATGTACAGTAACCGCTGCAGGCGAACTCTCTTCATGCACTATGACAAATCTTGCTTTTTTCCAAGTAAATATTTTTCTTATAACAGGTTTAAAAGTACATTGGAACTTAATTACTAATATTCGACCGCGCAAATCAAGATGCATTTCATTTTGGTGAAAAGTGAAAATAATATATTCTAGGTTTACTTTGAATACATAGATATAATAATCGACTGTCTCTATAATCGTCGTACATGACATTTTATACTAAAGTAAAACGTTTGTTGAGAATGACATAATTGGATACTGCAAGACAGTACTGTTGACAATTTAAAAGCGAACACCTCTTGCAATCGGCTTAGACTTGTGACTAAATAAATGTATTGGAATTACTTCAGCTTTTTTTTATCAACTATTATTAACTTTTTGTCTCGCCTGCGAAAGATAAGCAATACATATGGATCACGTTTCGGACGTCGTTGTCGTTGTATTCGTTGTCATAGGCGTAGAGGCTATTCTTTGCATTTAGCTTAGTTTGTCCCGACACAGTTGTACGCACAGTCATGAAAAATAATGGGTATATTCATCTTGGAGGGTGCTACTTATCACGAGCAAAAGTAAGTCACGGTGACTTTCTTTTCAAGCTCCAGCGCTTACGTTCAACTTTTGCATTTAGTTTAGTTTCTCTGACATCGTTGCACGTACAGTCATGAAACCTAATGGGCTTATTCATCTTAGAGGGTTCTACTCACCACGGCAAAAGGAGGTCACAAGGTACTACCTTTCATGCTCCAGTGATTATGTTTAGTTGTTGTATCTAGCCGTCTTTCTCTGACACTTTTGTAAATACAGTTCTGAAACTTGATGGGTTTATTCTTTTTTGAAGCACACTTTTCACCATGGGCAAAAAATAGGTCACATTGATCTATTTTTCATGTTCTTGGACCTTTTCAAGGTTTAGGATTATGTTACAGAGAAACAGGCGAGACACATGATTCCGCTAAAATCTTGTTTATCTTAATATTTCTTTTTTAACGGGGATATTTGAATGAAATCATGATCGTAACACTCTACTTTGCAAGTATACCTGATGATAAATCAAACATATTAATGACTCCAAGTATATTTAAAATTTTAAAGGTCCATTATTTATTTTAACTTTTAGTAGGAATCTGTTTTTACAAAATGAATGATCATTAAGCAATGCATTTAGGAAAATGTATATGGCAACTATTTAGTCGTTATTTATTCTCTTTTAATGTTATATGTTGTTCAATTCGTTGTTGTTTCCAGGAAGATTTGTTTTAAAAATCAAGGCTTAAAATGTTTTACAACCATGGAGATATTTTTATATCCATATGTTCTTCTTGTTTTGTAAAACAGGTGATTCCTGATTCACAACAGTAATGGATTCTACAGAGCAAGCTCAGAAGACGCTTATTGGATCCGAAATTAGCTACTTTTCGAACAGAAGATTTTCTGGGACTTTACATTTTTTTTTTACCCATTTGGTGTTTTATTTTTTCTAATTCGAGGATTTTTTTAACATGCAGTTTAGTACAGATATGCTCTAGTCCAAATCCCTATAGCAAATACTGAGAGTTTCGATTCTGCTTCATCAGTTCTTTTTGCAACAGTGGTGTGAATACTGAATAAATAAAAGAAGGAGTTTTGCGTTAAGACTATTTAACTTCTTGATTCTCTTTTAAATTACGCAGATATTCATAAATTAAAAAATACACAAAGAGAATTATTAGAGAGGACTATTTCCTTTTCTGAAGCAAACGAAACATTGAAAAATATGGCAAACAATAAAAGTCCAGGATCAGATGGAATTTAAGGCTAACTTTTGCTATGTTCTTTTCTAAGGATATTGGTCATTTTTTGAGTTAAAGCAATACATGTCTGTGTCATCTCTGGCGAATTATCATCGACTCAAAAAGAAGGGATCATTACGAATATACCTAATAGGGATAAACCAAAACAATATTGCGACTAATCTGCCTTTCAAAAGTTTCTTATAAGATATTTATGCTTGTGTTGCAAATAGAATAAAAATGGTTGTACATGATATAATAAACATAATAAACAGGGATCAAACAGGTTTTATTAAAAGGATATATATTAGTGAAAATATTCGTAGTTTATGACATTGTCTTCTATACAAAGAAGTGCAATGAAATCATGCTGGTCTTTTGCTTTTAATAGACTTCGAGAAAGTATTTGACTCGTTAACATAGCCTCGATAGAGACAATATTAGATTTGTTAAAATTTAGTTTTGATGTTAAAAATGAATAAAGCTTTTCTATAATAATGTAAAATCATTCGTAATAGTATATGGACAAGTTTCATCATGGTTCATTGTAGAAAGAGGATATTAACAGGGTGATCACCTATCTCCGTATAATTTCATTATATGTGGAGATTTTGTCCCATATGATACAAATTCAAGTATTAAAGCAATTAAGGCAAACAATAGAAATAATCTAATATCACAATATGCTGATGACAATTCAATAACTTCAGATGTCAGTGAAAAAAAATCTCTTAAATCTGCATTTGAGATTATCATATTATCAATTTTTAAAGTTCACTTTACTTAGTACAAACATTGAATATACTCAAGCAATTTGATTTGGGAATACGACCGTGCGCAATATTGCATACTACTTTTAATATAATCTGGATTGGGAGTCGAATTAATTCACCTTTTTAGGTATAACATTTTATTTGAATTTGGATGATCTAATAAAGCAAAATTATGATCAAAAAGAATGGATAACTCTACTACTCGAGTGGTCGAGAAAATTCCTTACACCATTTGAAAAAATAACAGTAATCAAAGGTTTGGGACTACCTAAATTCACTCATCTTTTACTTACAATACCAAATCCCCATCGAAACGTGCTACAAGAATTAAAATTCACTGTTCTATACATTTGCTCCAAATTGATCTAGAGACAAAGTTAAAATAAATGTAATGGTAAAAGACTACAGGGAAGGAGCTATGTAAAAGGGGAATGTATTCTTGTTTTAAGAGTCGATTAAACTCAAGTGGCTAAGAAGGCTTTTAACAAATGAATCAAAATGGAAAAAAAATCTCTTGGTAGCCAAGTCCACTTATATCAGCAAGTCCTTTTTTTAAGTAGATAATTTGCGAATTATTATTTATATGACTCAATAAATTTTTGATAAATGTTTGTCTTTTTTGCATTTAATTATTATGTAAATTTGAAGTGTGTAACAAGGTAGTTTATCTTGAGACATAAGTATGGTACAATCCAAATATTAAAATAGGAGAAACTATAATATTTTTTGCAAGCATTGGTTTGAGAAGGGAATTTCGCTCTTTCAAACTTTTGTAAATACAGATGGTTCTTGGGTCTCATCTGAAAATTGTACAATAAGTCCCTTTTTCAATTTAAATTTTTTCTTTCTTTTTAGTGTACTGAATGATATGAAAGCGTATATAACAAACTTAATATAAGCATTGACAGTAATATACAGCAACATTTTTGGCATCGATCTTTCATAATAAGAGATGACAAGTTCAGTAGGAGATTATATAAGAAACATACTTATTTTATTAGGTTATAAGGTTCAGTGGAATCTTGAATTTGATAATGTAAAAGAGTTTTAGTGGTTTACAGATTTTTAATTTGTCAGAAAATGACAAAAATTAAGATAGTTTAAGTTTGAACTTTTGCATAGTACTTTGGTTAGAAACAGTTGTTTGAATAACACAGGAAAATTACTTGTAGTTAATGTTTTCTTTGCAAAAATACAGTGAAAACTGTTAACCATATTATTGGGCATTGTACTTAAAACAAGTACCTTTCTAAATTATGTTTCGAATTGGATTTTAGAATGAGCGTCATCATTTATTTTATTTTACTATTACCAATAAGTACCTAATGTTTGACATTTTAAGAAGGAATTCAAACCATGTGTTCTGTCAGAAAATACTCTGGTTATGTCAATAGCAATTCCGAAGATTTTAATACAAAATGGATTTTTTGTACAAAAGAAGTTTTGGTTTAGTATAAAACATGTCTGTCCCTTATGACAATATATTTGGAGATGATGGAGAGAGAGAGAGAACATCATTACATTAAATATACTGTATGTATGTATGTATGTATGTATGTATGTATGTATGTATGTATGTATGTATGTATGTATGTATGGATAGAGAAACAGGATTTGATACAGACAATGCCTTTATTTGTACATATTTGTTTTAGATAGCTGCTGAATATATAATTATTGCTTTTACTAATACGGACATTTTAAATAACTATTAGATGCCTCCAACTGCTTTCTCTTTCTTTCTTTTTTTTTTTTTTTTTTTTTGTTCTTTTTTTTTGTTGTTTGATTTTAAGTCTCAGACAATGACAGAAGCGAATTTGATGAACTATAATTGACGTAACAATTTTCAATATAGAAGTGATTTTCAATATAGAAGTGATTTACAATATAGAAGTGATTTTCAATATGATTTTTTTTGTATGCTGTGAGTCTAAGGCTCCTGAACGTTGACATCGTTGTTTATATGGCTGGAGCAATAAAAGGTAATTTAAATTCACAAAAATGTTTATACTCAAGTGTAAGCAAATTGCAATTTCCTTAACCAAAAGTACTCTAGTTCAAAGCAAAAACAAGTCTGGTCACAATAAAAAAGTAGCTTTTTCTTTGTAAATCATTAATAAATTTGACGTGCAGTTACACTACATGCAAGATTCTCTTTCCTGCGCAATTGTATGCATATGTAAGGTAGGACGTTTTGCTTATAAATGCTTTAAATCAATACTGAAGGAGCTCATTTGGTTCCGCGGAATATTCCCTGGGCAATACAATTTTCATCTTGAAAAAAACGCCATCATCATATACCTAAAAAAGAAAAGGATTTATAAATAGTAATGGGCATATATATATATATATATATATATATATATATATATATATATATATATATATATATATATATATATATATATATGTTAAGAATCTATCAAAACATGTATGCTTGCGGTGTTTTTTTAATATATATTTATAGATTTAAATTAATGTTTTTAGCTAAGTGTTTCCTACAAGTAGCACAGTCCTCTCATTCGATTATTTTCAAGATAAATTGACATAGAATTCCTGATAATTATATTTTGGTGTGAAAATAAGTCAATAAAAGGCCCCTTTAATCAGGAAAAATGCTACAATGCGTCAGTGACAGTCTTTAATCATGCTATACAGTGGCTGAGAGTAATCGGTAAATGTCTATACTGGTCCACCACTACATGTTGGCTTTCGTTTGATATTTTGTTTGGAGCTGTAGCATTACCTGAGCCTAAGGCAACAGATAATTCGTCAATATAATGATGGCCACAATTCCCCTCTGATCTTATTTTAACCCTTTTAGTTTTAGTAAATTAGCTGCTGTCACTAAAAAGTGTCTAATATCTCAAGGAGAATTCAAAACCACGGAGGCTTTGCTTCAGCTCGAAAGAAAATAATCTTTTGATACATGAGTATAAATGCCAAGACAAAAGTAACCATTATGTATCCCTTCGATAGTTCCCATTTTTAAGCTGAAGTATTGAATATATAGGCCAACAACTGACAAGATTCGGTAATGGTTCAGCACTTTCACCTAAATTATTTTCATTTGTAACACAGCATTCTCAAATTCTTGTCCCCAAACTTGATTTGGGCAGTTTAAATCTTTAATGTATGATTTTGTCCTGCTATTATCATCTCGAAGAAATTTCATTAAGCTCCAATTTCTTCGGCATGGTATAGCCAATAATGAGTTAAAAGTGCCGTTAAAACCAACAAAAATAAAAGTTTAATTATAACAGCTGATTTCGTCATAACTGGGTAATAAAGTGTCTTATGTTAACAGCGTTTGTCATCAACATCTGCTTTCCGCATATTAAATGAATCAGTCATTAAAAATGTTTATTATCGTTATTATTTGAATTATGGTTACATTTTTAATTTGTATTTGTCAAAGGCTGACAAGGGGTTCATTGGTTTTCATTTACTAAATGATCGATTGGACAATAGTTTCACATTGAAAACTCTGTTATTATAACACTTATTTTCCTTCTTAGCAACGGATCTTCAAACCGGTTTTTTTTTTTTAGTGCGAACATGCTTAGTGAACAAAAACAACTGCAGGCGACCTCCCCTCGTGCACTCTTACGACCTTTTAAATTCAATTATCTTTTCGTAATATTACCTTTCTGATGAAAAAGTTAAATGACATCAGAACTTAATAACTATTATACTTCTATGTAAGTTAAGATTCTTCATTCTCGGGAAACTGTATTTAATTATTAATTTTGTATGTATAAATTCAACAGCATACTGTCGTGATGGTCTTCGTACATGACACTTAATGTTAAAGGCAAACGTTTGGTTACTACAAGACAGACCTGTTAATGATTTAAAAGCAACTCCTCTGATAATCGGCTTAGACTGAAGCTTGAATACAGTGTATCAATATATTGTCTTTAGCTTACCATCTGTCATCTTCTTCTTTGCTCTTAATGCTTCAAGCTAGGCTTTCTCGCGTAATAGGGGATTGAATACCAATTATCATCATGGAGGGCTGTTCTCTGACTGTATCAAAAGGTCATACAAGTATACCTGACGCTAAATCAAATATATTGATTAAACCGATTATATTCAAGGTTTCAAAGATCCATTATTTATTTTAAGTTTCAGTTGAGATGTATTTTAACAAAATGAATTTTCATGAAGAAAATTATTACGGAAAATATAGTTGGCAAATATTTCCTTGTCAGTTATTTTCTTAATTTGTATCAATTGTACAATTAGAGTTGTCTCCAATATATTTTTTTTTTCATGCTCAAAACTTATAATGTATCAGATTGTTTCTCACAATTATGACCGATGGGTCTATTGTCCTATTTCCTTACCGTTTTATGAAACATTTCATTCTGATCTGCATCAATAATGGATTCTACAGAGCAAAGATTAGATGATGGAAAGTAGACACAAAATTGTTATTACTTGTTTTGAGCAAAAGATTCCTGAAAATTCATATTTTGTGACTCACTAGGTGTTTTATTATTCATTTTTCATCTTGTGATGTGGAAACATGTAAGTTTATATAAATCTGCCCTTGTTGGGAAAGTGCTGAACAAAGCAACAAAAGCATCTTTGCTTGAAACACAGTTCATAAATAACTCAATACGAAGCCAAATCCAAATTCGTGACTTTAAATTGTTCTGGTTTTACGAGCAAAGACAAATCTGGCACAGCTTTATTTTCGTTATTTATTAATTAATTCAGTTTTTCTTAGAAGTATGTGTTTTACTGCTAATATAAATGAAACATGCAGATTTCAAGTATGCCGTAATTTACTTCTGTTATAAAGAAGGTCGTCACCCCCCCCCCCCCTCGACCCCACCCCAACTCCTATCTGATTCTGAAAAATTGGATTATTTAAATGTGAACATTTATCTCCTTCTCCATTCTCTTCGTATTGGTGGTAAAATGTATTGGTTGTAAATGCTTTTAATCAATACTGAAAAAGTGGTGTTGAATTTGTTTTAGCAAAAGGTGGTTCACTGGTTACATTAACATACACATGTCGTCTTCAGAAGCTAGTATTATCACCACCTGCATGATTCAGAAAAGACTTTGAAAATAGTAATAGACAAACAGATTGTTAACAATTAGTAAAAAAAAAGTATGTTTTCTGTGGTTTGTTTGACATTTGTGAATATGAAAATGAATGTGGTAGTTAATTAGTTTTCTGCATGTAATGAAATTCTCTCATGCTGTTAAATTCATTACTTGAAATGGAAATCCTGATAATTGTATCGTGGTATGAAACTAAATCAATAAAAGCTCCTTTCATTAGAAAAACAATGGTACATAATGTAAGTTACCGTCTGTTATGACGAATGCATAGTCTAGCTGAGAGTAATTAGTAAATGTCAGGAATGTATCACTGAATATTGGCTTAATTTGACCTTTGTTTTGGAGCTGCAACATTGCCTGAGCGTAATATGTAACGGGGGGGGGGGGGGGGGATTCATCAGCAAAATGAAATGAGGTTCGTCTGATCTTATTGTAACCCATTTAGTTTCAAGAGATTATTTACCGTCTTGGACGAGTGTTTGATTTCTAAAGTTGCTAAATGCCTGCTTAAGAACAGAACATAATTTGTCAATTTAATGTTGATTCATATACCAAAAGAACAGATTTATACGTGGGATTTTTTCTGTAAGCGCTAGAGCCATAAAAATGGCACTAAAAAGAATGCTTTAATTGATTAGTGCTGGCTTGATTTCATCATGGACTGAAAAGTATCAATCGAAAGTTATTCAATATCGTTTATTAAACAACTGTGAAAGATAGCACAATCATCTGAACAGCGGAAATTGTAGTTCCCGTAAATGGGCTAGGTTCTAATATATCACTACTATAAATAACCAAGATTACAGTTCAAAAGCATGAGAAAAATTAATTAGATGCAATTAGCACTAGGTAAAGTGATTTTAGAAACACGCAATCGTCCAAAGCCGATATTGTGTTGATGCTTAGTCAACGTATAGTGTAATTCACTGTTTGAAGACTCTTGTGTGAACATATTATTAAGTTTTATCGTGGAGGCATTTTTCGGTTTCCTGGTGCAAGAGCCCTTTGGCCGTAGTACTTACTCTTAGCAAACTAAGCAACATTCAGAGACATCATGAAACATGAGTCATTAAAACAAATCAAGTAAAAGTTACTTTATTACATGCACTAGTAGTTCCCTAACTTGAAACTTTTTTTCTTCTGCAGTATAGAAATTATTGACTTGGCACCTCCATAGACTTTCGTTCTTATACTGAAAGAGAAACAAAGAATAATAGAGCAAAATCTCAAAAGCCAAATGTGTCGCAAGTGTCGTTTAAAATGATTATTGCGTTTGTATACAAGTAAGATACGGAGCAAGGTACATTAATATTCACAATATATTGGATATCATGGTGCTCACATTCAATTACTTTTAATGTGTCCCCATAATGCAGTTAATGTCTTAATTTGCATGGTTCCATTCGAGGGGGGGGGGGGACCTAAAAGACCAATTTAAAAAAAGACAACTTAAATTAAACACGAGTTACATTTTTGGGCTTAGACAGTTTATTGACTACGGGGCCTGACCTGAAGATCATAAAACACTTGAGCTTGAATCTGAGCTTGGGTTTTACTATCAGCCAATCAATAAAGCTGTTGCAAAAGTAAAGTCTCTTATGATTGGTTGATCACAAATATCAAGCTCAAACTCAAGCTTTAGAGTTTTATTATTTCAGGGCCTTGTTTTGCTATTTAAAGTGTGTGTGTGGGGGGGGGCATGTGTGTGTTGTGTTTATAAGTGTTTATGTGGTTTATTTTGGCTTCTATTGGACGGCAAATGTGTAAAATACGTGCTTTGTTCACATTTTTTTTTTGTTGTTGCGCAAAATGTTGGTTATTATCGCAATAACATTATTGGGTTGAAGATGAAATATTGTTTATATATTATGTCATATCATGTTCATAATATTGTATTATCACTATTATAACACCATCTATTGAGCATTACTAGTTAGATTGCTTTCTTGTTGAGTTTGAACCTGCTATATGTTTAAGAGAGAAAATGGTTGAAATCCAAGGTTTCCCTGTCGAACATGGTACATTATTTCCTACAAATGACAAAACTGCAAACAGTCTGAAAAGAGAAATAACTGTGTCCACTATTTTTAAACGTGCTGGTAGAATAAAATATTAACGTATATATTCGTGGTATTCCACTGGCGTGTTCTGGCGATTCAAATTTGTTTACCTGGTAACTTAAAATGAAACTTATTCTGATGTATTAGTGATGATTGGTTTTCCTTTGCTTAGCCAGATTTAAAGACATAAAAGGAGAGAGAGACTCTTAATAAAAGCATTGCATTTCTTTAAGCAAAATATAGTAATCGATCTAACTGCGGGACGATCAGAAATAATGACTATAAAATCGCGGTTAAAACCCAACTGTGGAGAAGCGGGTCTATATTTTCATAAAAGGCTAGCTATTGTTGATCTTTGTTTATCTACGTCATAATTGATTTGAACAGTTTAGTTTTCAAAATTGTGTTTCTCTTTTTTTCACGAATGTGAGAACTTGTTTCCTGTTTCCTATTTCATTTCTTAATTGAAAATACAATAAGCCAAGGTTAACTTTTACATAATTTTGTTTATGTGACTTAAGGCGTTTAAACAAAAAATGATGTTGAAGGGTGACTGCTCCACAAACACCACTAATGACTCCGAAAAATCATCAATTAATATTGACTTTCTATATCAGCAAAAATCTACCGTGTAAAAAGGATTTTGCGTCATCACAAACCATGATGTTTACATTTAACGTTTTGATAACAGTGCCGTCTGCGGTAATAATCTTTCATCGGCCGGTTGGTTATAAGTCTAGATGACCACGAATCCACAATAATATTAGAAATTGTTTATTGCTCAGTGCAATTTTTGTGGTAACACTTAAAAAAAAAAGAATTTGATAAATCAGTTTGCAAGTTGAAATGACCCAACTCGCAGTTGAAAAAAATGGTGTGAGGGTATGGCAGGTTTCAATGCCTCAGAAAGCTTCTACACTGATTCTAAAGTGTGATTATCTCCCGAGTTTTCTCTCTAATACAGCAAAACAAGAATTTTCAAATAAAAGATTATTTGTTCTTCCAAGCGTAACATACCTCTTACATATTAAATATTTTTAAAAAATATAAAAAACGAAAATGGAAAGTCGATAAACACTTCCATATTGCATCTTATACTAAATAAAAACAAGATATACTATATTTGAAGGATGAAATTATGAACTAAATCATTTGAAAAAAAATGACATAGATGCTACAATGGAATTTCTTAAAAGCTGTACAATCAAAGTTACATTTATTTCAAAGACTTTATGGAATCTGGAAATGAACACAGTATTTTCAACAAAGGACGCACACTTTTTCAGTTATTAATTTCTTATCAATCGGACACGATCATACAAATTATATTCAGTACTGTTGAAAGCACAGCTTGTGGGAGAATGTACAAGGTCAAACAGACAACGGTTTCTTATGCTATGATACTGAGAGTGCAAAATAAGAAAAGATCGTGGATTAAAGTATAGAAAACACTTAATTCCATGCTTGTATGCCATACAGCATCACTTATTTGGTTTTCCCTTTAATGAACGTGTATGTATTTTGAATGAAAGTTCAAACATATCTTAAATTATTACATGCAAATGCATATTACAGAAATATAAAATAGAACAAATAAATTAAAAAAGAACCTGGGTGATGAAAATTTGTACTACTTTGAAAAATAAATATGCGATATAAGATTATGCACACTAGAACATCAAACAGATGACCAAAGACTGTGATACATATAATCCAACTAGAACATCAAACAGATGACTAAAGACTGTGATACATATAATACAACTAGAACATCAAACAGATGACTAAAGACTGAGACATAATCCAACTAGAACATTAAACAGATGACTAAAGACTGTGAGACATAATCAAACTAGAACATCAAAAAGATGACTAAAGACCGTGAGACATAATCCAACTAGAACATTAAACAGATAACTAAAGACTGTGAGACATAATCCAACAAGAACATCAAACAGATGACTAAAGACCGTGAGACATAATCCAACTAGAACATTAAACAGATGACTAAAGACCGTGAGACATAATCCAACTAGAACATTAAGCAGATGACTAAAGACCGTGAGACATAATCCAACTAGAACATTAAACAGATGACTAAAGACCGTGATACATAATCCAACTAGAACATCAAACAGATGACTAAAGACTGTGAGACATAATCCAACTCGAACATTAAACAGATGACTAAAGACCGTGAGAGATATAATTTAACTATATCATCAAAATAGAAAGTTTTTATGATAACATTTTCAGACACTCAATTTTGATTTATAAACTGTCATTGATCATGTTGTATCATTTTTAAATTGTCTCCGATGGGTAGTGGCGACTTTTTGCTGTTGATTTGTAACTTGTTTCTGCATCAATAATGAGATAACCGTCATGAACGCTTCAAGATATGCGTTTTCTTCATGTTCCTTCCTGAATAAGTTTCCACGGCTGTTGGGAGATTTTCAGCAGACAAAAGCTTTACTTCATCGACAAATCAAATACAGACTGATTCTCAGTATTTCTTAAATAATATTGTGGATAGTCTTGCTCCGTAATTTTCTTTTCAAATATTTCCTCGCTGTGTTATATTGATAAACCAGTCTCATTTTGTCTACCTGGGGACATCAAAGCTAATGCAGTCGTGATAAATGTTCCTAACGGATGTTTCAACCCAGAAAATTTTATTCTTAAAAATTCAAACAATTGACCTATCGCCAGAGGGCAGATAACCACGCCTACTGTTATGACTCTATGGTCTAAGAAAAATGTAACAGAAAGAAAGTAAAACCAACAAATCAAATAGAAATCAGCAAGCAATTTATTTATAGACAATTAAAGTGAAAATTCAAGACAGTTACATAACGTGAATTAAAATCTAAATAATCCAATAATCCTAAGTGTCCGAATCACAAGTTCTAAATATAGAATGTTCCGAATGAATGACTGTACCCTTGAATGTGCTGATGTGCCAATAGTCTTTAATGTGATGATTTGCCAAAATGAAGTACTCCAGAATATCTTTGAATAAGTTCACATAAATCCGAAAATCATCAATTCAAAATCCAAAATCCAAAAGTCTATGAGCACTTTTATAATCCAATGAATATTTAAAATAATTCCTCTCTCTCTCTGAATTTTTGGAATAATTTTTCACAACTGTAATGGCTCTTTAAAGACTGATGTTAAGGTCGAAACTGAAAAACTTTCCACAAAACATGGTATATATAAAGATAGGTCACATGACAGAATGTTCTAGAATATTATGGTGTATGTGATTTTTGACACATAACTCTAAAGGAAATTCTGGTTTTATCTGTAAACAAAATCAACCTTGAACTCAAATTGAATCAACATCTTGTTTACCAAAACCGTCCTTGAACTCAAATATTAAGTAAACAACCTAATTCAAGGACAATTCAAGGACAATAACTAAACATGTCAACATTATTAAGGTTTAAGCAAATATTAAAGTCAAGAAACATTTATAATTTCCTAAAGTATTTATAATATTATATAAACATCATACATAACACTACTCATTAGCATAGAACATACTAAAATCAGATCATTTTATGTTGACACTACCCCATGTAAATTAGCGTTAATCTTTAACTGTATATTGAACATTTCATAAAACGTATTTTGAAAAATGTTGAAGTTATAACGATTCGAATGTGTATAGGCCTGAACGTCCGGCGAGCTTCCAGTGCGTCAGTAGATCACATGATGTCTCTCACCTTGACCAGCGATAGTTCTGGTCGGCACTCCACAAGTATCGGCACCGATTAGGGTTTGCTAACATCCAGCGATACATTAATTATCCTAATATTATATTACCTAGATAGATGACAATGTAAAGTCAATTATGTAACGTCACTAGTTGATCTCCATTTTTCGCATACATTGTTTTAGATGATTCATGATTGCGTTCATAATGAGGATTAGAAAATCGCTGTGATTACTGTGTTAGATGGACTGTTGATGAGACCTTTTTCTTTCTGAATTCAATACATATATTGTTTTTTGCTCTTTTTGGTGTGTGTGTGTGTGTGTGTGTGCTTGGTTTTTTCTTGCTCTTGGCTATGTATCTTCTTTGCTAAACAGGGTCATTAGGTCAATATTTTGTCGAAAAAATATTATTTTGATATTATTACCAAAGTCTTAGTCAATTAATCCATTGATTTTTAAATGATATTGTATTAAAAACCACATCTAGAAAGTTCATTATGTATTGATTTATACTAGTATTTCCGTCTTTTTAATGTAAATTAATGATTTTATGTGGCAATAATATGTTGCCACGTTAGTTTAATCTTTTTATTCATCTGTTATTAAGCTACCTTTCTCATAACTCGTGTTGGAATGACTCTCCATGAATATTTACATTTCTGTTGCCAAGAAACTAATCTAGTGACCGCTGATTATCGTCGTTTTAACCTTTGAAGATGATAAGACAGAAGAAAAACGTTCGATAGATCATCCTATAAAGGCAATTTCCAGTAATTGATCCGACTTCTAAGGTATATCAGACGAATCTTCTTCCGGAGCCCGTCAACAATAAGATTCAGTTAATCTATGTTAATTTTCATTGCCCTGCGGTGAGACGGTTTCTTTTTCTTCAGACTAATGTATAAAACATAATGTCACATATTATTAGTAGTACTTTGTATCAGATAATTGACGATATTTTTTTTTACCCTTTAATTTTAACGATATTGTCGAGTAATCCAGGCTGATAATGAACTGGATTTGACAGAATATTGGTGTTCTTTAATCTTGAATACCTTACTATCCCTATAAATGTTTGTAATAAAGCAAAACCATTCTTATCAGGTGTACTTTAGCTTAAAATTTAAAAGGTCAGCTTCCTAAGATTAATGTTTCACATCTTAAAATATTCTCTCATGATGTTCTACGATATTTTATCCCTTTCTGAATCTATAATTTTCTCTAATAACGCAAACCATGTTTTTCCAAGTTGACTAATATGAAAAGGCCAGTATCCAAAGATAAAGGTTTTACATAAATATATGTTCTATAGGTAGGGAGCGATATAAATATTCCATATATGTAATCTCAACTTACTTTTATATATATATATATATATATATATATATATATATATATATATATATATATATATATATATATAATCAAAATCTTTATCAGGAAAAAAAACCTCAAAAAACCAAAACCACCACCACCCTAAAAAAACAACAAGGCAAACAAGCTAACAAAGGCCGAGAGAAAACCTAAACTATTTACATCTTGGAATGACAGGGGAAGTCTACAGAAAGATAGTTAGGAAATGAAAAAAGAATTAGATGGAAAACAGTATTAATATGTGCAAAGGATGGAAATCATGCGTAGATCAGAAACTACTAAAATTATTTTTTTCAAAGTCGTGTGTGGAGAATGTAAAGGAAATGTCTTGATATTATTGCGGAGCAATACTAGACAGAAATAATAATAATAATAATAATAATAATAATAATAATAACAACAACAACAACAACAACAACAACAATGATAATAATTTCATGTAAAGAGTCCAGGAGTATTTACAAGGGTAAAAGCAATGTGTCGTAAAAGATTTGCGTACGGACCGTAGATTGATGCCAGACACATTGACAAGACACACCAGGAAGGCTAAAATTTTACATTTAGACCAAACTATATTGCTATTCGAAATAGAAAGAGTTACATAGGTGCGATTTATGATGGCCAGGAACTACTAATTTTAAGTGGACTGAATTCCATGATGCGCCAAAATATCGATATATGAGTTACCGAATGTGCCACATTATCGACGTCCGAGTTCACTCATGCGCCACAATACGGATATCTGCTTAGTATAGTGCTCGCTTAGATCACAAGTATATCGAGGTTCCCTGTTATGTATATATTATTTAGTTTCGCTCAAGAGTTTTGCTATTCCAGAATTAGATATCATCATTTCCGATTATATTTGATTATGATCATAATTAAATTAAAATGTATGCTACTGCAGTGTTCTTTTATTAGATGTGCCCAGATATGGGCATCCTTTAGAGACTCTGTGTACACTTGTGCATCCAAAATCTTCAGTCCCATCACACGCAAACGTCAAGATTGGTTTGATGAAAACGATACTGCCATACGGAGACTACTGACCGAGAAACGTCGGTTCCAAAAGATCAAGAGAACTGTCTAGTGCAAACTCAGAGAGTTGCAAGACTCATGTTTGAGCAACAAGGCTGATCAGATTCAGTCCCACGTAGACACGAATGACATGAAGAACTTCTATTACTGGACCGATATGCAGCGAGTGCAGTCTTGAGAACAATTGGGTTGAGCATTTACCTGGTTGCGTGTTTTGGCACTGCCACCTGAAAATTGATTCACCTTTAATGTGTTGTTCAGGAGTGTTAGTAACTTTGGTTATTACTAAAAGAAACGGATTCCCATTAGTGATTTAGGTAAAACCAATTTTCTGGTCATAAGCGCTACAACGCACCGCAATGTAGTACACGCGATGTGTGTATTATCTTCACTACCATGTAAGCCTTTTTGTAAGGGAATGTACATTATGATTATCTTTTGTACAACTGTGGTTTGATATCCGTCAACATCAAGTCTCTTCCAGGTAATAAATTATGTTCAAATGTTATGATTACAGTCAAACGTCAATATCTTTTGTTTTCAATGATACACATACTGCACCCTCAATCGCACCAAGAGCTACATTCGGGACAAGAGAGGACTAAAGTTTCGTATCTTCTTAACACAAAAACGTTGCTACTATTTAATTTACAATTGTGTAATTAACACACGAACATCGCTACTATTCAATTTACATTTGTGTAATTAACACAAAGTTCATAACGTTTTATATGATAGACTGAAATGAAGTTGTTTTTTTATATCGATTTTGGTTTGACAAACTTAAATAAAATAAATAAAATGCGTAAACGGTCTCTCTAGGTGTTATAAATTCATATGAAAGAATATTCATTTTGTTTGTCGTCTTATAGACCTAACTTTGATTTCAAATCTTGTATCCCTATTCTCAGAAACTGGAAGTTTCGATGTTATAAAAAATATCCCAGCGTGTATCATATTGGTTTCTATGAACTCAAGGATGCAGACAAGCAGACACCTTTCACCCTACTTGATTTTACTCTATGCAGAGAAATATTGTCAGCAGTGATTACAAAGAATAGACACATTAATGATGTCAATATAGATGGAAATGAATGCTCAATATCGCAGTTATGCTGATGATATGACATTGTTTTTAAATGGATCTAAAACATTTCTTAGGAATACAATGATGACATCAAAATTCTATGCGTTGACTCGGTGGTCAAGAAAAATATTTTCTCCTTTTTGGAAGAATTGTTGTTACAAAAGGACTTTCTAAAAGATTTGTTACCAATTGCGTGCAAATGAAAATTATAAACGTTGATGGATTTTAGAAAAATAGTTTTACATACTATATAATACATTAGGGACATTAATAAATTTTCTTAAAGAACTTCTTATGTATAATGAAAACATTAAGGCTGTGGGAAAAACTGGGTCCAGAAAGGTTTATGCGTTATAAATGATTCTTAAGAACACTGTAGAATTCCTTTCATGGCAACACACAAATCAATTATATAATGTTGAGACCAACTTTGCACAGTATGCTGGAATTTTGAACTCCGTGAAATTATATATTAATAGATTAACTCTTGAACCCCAACATGAAATTTTATAAAAATCCTGGATTCCCCAAAAGGTCAGTGCTTTTTAAAAATAAAGAATTTTAATAGTATTACGGTGAAAGATACAGAAATAAGACCAGTCAGCTCTTTAAATAAATGTCAACCACTACACATTCTACCAGACCAATTTAATTGGCTGGTTCATTTTGTTTTAACATATCAAATTAATAAAGATACTAGTATAAAATGATTTCAGTACAAAATATAATATAGCATACTTGCAATACACCATTTCTTGAATACATTGGAATATAAAATAAAGAAATGAAATGTTTCTTTGGTAAAAATTAGACTGAAACACCGAATCATCTCTTTTGGACTGTCCTGAATCATCACAGAATCATCTCTTTTGAGACTGTAGTGTAATGATGTTGTTTTGGAATAATTTAAATCAGCATATTAGCATTACCTTTTACCCTCCGTTCACATTTAAAGGTGTGATTATAGGATTGCTTGAAGCCGATAATGTAGCCAATCCTATATTATTGATAGCTAGAAGATATATATATATATATATATATATATATATATATATATATATATATATATATATATATATATATATACCCAAAAATTTATAACGACGCATTTGTGTCTTCTATATTCTATATTTTATCTCTTGTTTGTATATTTTTTTTGTTATTCAGACAAGTAGGAGTCAAAACCTTATCTTTTCTTTTGTGTTAACTATTTGTTTTGTGAATATAAATTCTCTCTTCCCCCGACGAAGAGCTTGTTTAGCTCGAAACATTGGGAAACTGATACTAATAAGGTTGCTTTTTATTATTAACTATATATCTATCTATCTATCTATCTATCTATATATATATATATATATATATATATATATATATATATATATATATATATATATATATATATATATATATATCCATCTGTCCATAGTCCAATATTCATTGATAAGTATTGATAAGTTCTTTGTTTCTTTCATTCTTTTTTCTTTCTTTCTAAATATCACATGGGGTTAACAATACTGATATATTCAATGATATGTGTTTTATTAAAAGAAAACGAAAAAAAACGAAAAAACAGAATATCCCAAGATAAGAAAAACACATTCGCTCCTTCTTATAGCACAGTAAAATGTCATTGCCTATAAACACAAATATTTTACGATTTAATATCTTTATAATAACCTGACACAACATTATCTTTTTCTGCTCTGATAAAATTGGTGAGAGAATAGTTTTTTTTTATTTAGTATTTAGCTACTCTCCTTTTTAAAAGTTGATTTGTCTTTTAATATGAGTTCATATAATGTGCTACTAGAAAGGATCAAGTACGGTACAACTCCTTCATTATAGTACAGTCAGAATACTTTTTTACTTCCCGCCACTAACCAGAATGGCTCTTAAATTGAATGTTTCAAGAGTTAACTTTGAAGCAAAACGTGTATACAATCTGACATTGACGTACAGTTAATATCAGATCAGGGGCAACTCATTATCTTATGATGTACGGAACCAGCCTATGTGTGGCGGAATATGGAATACCGTATTTAAAAGAATGATGGTTGCTTACTGACTGAAAATAAATATCGGGGGAAAATTCTTGTTTTTTTTTTGTTTTTTTTTTTCTTCAGAAGAAGAAGTCTTTGTTGTACACTATAAAAGCCTCAAACTTAATAACATTTTGATTTTATATATGCAGCCACCCATGTACTACTGGATGTAAACGAGGAGATCTCATCGGGCCCGTTTTTGATAGTGGGCACGTTGGTAGGTAGAAGTTTTCTCAAGTACGAGCCGAGCAGCATATCATTTTCATCGGTCTAAAATGTTCCTCTTAGATGGATCGTTCTTATTATGTAAGTGTGTTTTGCCAATCTTACCACGAAATTAAAGTGATTTGGCCAAACATTAGCATTACAGTCTTTGGGAATTGAATTAGTTGTTTGTGACTATAACCACCAAGGATGCACAAGCATGTTAAAAATTGAGTATGGTGCGTAATGGATCTCAAGCTGTTCCTTCTGTTTGTGTATTTCAAACTTATTCATGGGGTCGTAAAACAGAATGCAGCACGACCTAACAAATGCTTTCGGGTCAGGTTACCCTGCACTCGCTCATTCGTAGTGCAATGCAAATGCCAATTTACAATATGGTGGCATGTAAAGATGATAAAGGGTTGATATCGCAGTGCCCTTTGAGGAAGCCTATGCATTCGTTTGCAATTAAGTAACACGCAGGGAGTTGAGTCCACCAAATTTAATAAGTGTTGTTTACATATGAAACACATGATTCAAACATGTTTCTTCTGTATTATAATCTGGACGCAAAAGGTTTGCTACCCCACAAAGATTCGTCTATGTACACACTGTTATTGCTATTACCACAGTTAATACTCCTACCAATAATGAAGCATGCATTAATAACTTTTGCATCCAAATGAATAGTAAACATTTTCGACCAGTCACATAAATGTAAATGGAAATGTTCACACAAAGGCACGTTTAATACATTGATTGCTTCATTTCTCTGAAAATAAAAGCCTTTAAAATATAAAAATGTAAATAATAAGGTGCTAACTTGGTCTTTGACTTCATAGTCAACTTTTAATAGACAAGATAGAGATTGGAATCCACACATGTCACTAATGGGATTCAATCAAACATATATGCCAGCTTCTACTAAAATATGCCATCAAAAGTATTGTTCAAGCTCATGGCAGGCTGACTACATATTTGACGGTGGATGCCATATTATGTCTGATCTACACAAAATGTAAATATTCTCAGCTTCTTTTCCACAGAATCTCAGAAGTGCCTGCTATATTTCTTATTTTACGTTATATTTGACGTTGGATATCAGACTGTTACGACTCTATGGTCCAAGAAAAATGTAACAGAAAGAAAGTGAAACCAACAATGTTTGCAAAATCAACCAACAATTTATTTCTAGATAATTAAAGTGAAAATCAAAAGACATTTACGGTTACATGAATTTAAATCCCAATAAGGCAATAAGTGTCCTAATCACAAGTCCTAAATATAGAATGTTCCGAATGAATGAATGTTCCGAATGAATGAATGTTCCGAACGAATGAATCTTCGTAATGAAAGAATGTTCCGAATGAATGGGTCTGGAATGTCCTTATGTACCAACGATAATGTAAACCAGATCATCTTTAAGAATGTTCACAGGCATCCAAAAGTCCTAAATAAAAATGCAAACGTTAATGAGTACTTTGGGTGACTCTGATGAATGTTCCAATAAATAATTCCTTTCGAATTATGTATACAGCAATACATCATTACGGCATTACAGGATTACGGGATTATAGCACAACTA
The DNA here is from genome assembly GCA_029931535.1 of Margaritifera margaritifera. Lineage (NCBI taxonomy): Eukaryota > Metazoa > Mollusca > Bivalvia > Unionida > Margaritiferidae > Margaritifera > Margaritifera margaritifera. The sequence goes on from JAQPZY010001602.1 coordinate 2,041,138, forward strand.
TTATTCCAAACAATCTGATGATTTCAATGACTGATCATAAAAATATGTATGTTTTTTTTAACACAGGATTTAAAATTGGAATGATTATAATGCGTATATCAAGGTATTATATACTGTTTGCAAATGGCCTATTTCACAACAGGAAACGTGTCATATTACGGCCAAGAATGCAATACTAAATGCGTCTTTCGAATGGAAATTTTCTCAAGAAATGGTAAACAACTCTGACCTTGAACACAAATGTAGTTAATATCTTAATGACAATTTTAATCGAACTTAAAGTGCGACTTACAATTTGACACAATTTTAAAGTACAGTCACAGACCAAAAGTACAGGCACATTATATATTCCATATACATGACACATTCCCTCATAAAAAGAAAGAAAGATTTATGCAATAAAGCTTTCTTTTACATATTAATCAGATATGTATGTAATAATGTAATAATCAAAATCACCTAGTAATATGTCTTATGAATGGCACTCAACTGAATTACACAAAATATTCACATAAAAACCCAAACAATATAGTACTTCTATATACTTCAGAGTGCACCAGTTCTTGTAACTACTAGGCACCGAGAAAAAATAAAAAAATAAAAAATATTGACTTGGTCTTAGGTAAGGAACCGACACAGACTAAATGGTTCGTCAAAATGAAGGAATAGACAGATGAGCCTTGATCTCTTCTGATTGTGTTTTCCCACCATGTGACAAGTATGACAATATCTACAGTAAAACATCACTTTTAAGTTTCGGCCAACAAAAATGATTCAAGATCTTGTGGTAAGTTTTACTGATTCCTAAATTACCAGCAAAGGGAGTTTCATAGGCTAGACTAAGAATGTCCCGTCGATATGACTATTTGACAGCTCACTTAAACAAACAGGATATTTCGAGATCTTGTTCCTGTTAGACAACGAGTTGTTGTTTTCTGTCACCCTGATTAAAATAGAGAGAATGGGTTGTAAAATAGAGAATCAGTATGATCAATACCTATTGATTGATCAATGCCATGAAAAAAGTGACCTCATTAAGACTGACCAATAAATTTGTCAGCTAAAGGAATAATTTCCAAAACAACGTCATTCTCAAGAGCTCTTTGCCATAGCTCTGGTAACTTTACGCCTAGGATACAAAAAACAGGAATTTCAATCTTAATAACATCGTCTCTTTTTGATTCCAACAAGGCTTGTCAGTTACAAGTGGATTAACCACTAAAGGTTATGTAACTTTACACATAGGATTGATCCCAACAAGGTTTGTCAGTTACAAGTAGATTAACCACTACTTGGTGTAACTTTACACAAAGGATTGATCCCAACGAGGTTTGTCAGTTACAAGTGGATTAACCACTACCTTATGTATAGCTAGGTCATTGCCTAGCAATAAATGGATACCGACGATAGGTAAAGAAGTCACTTTCCCAAGAGTCACAGGTCTAGAAACTAAGTCTGATCCTAAATTGACACAATAGAGAGAAAAATTTACGAAACCACACTCTAATCCCAGAATAAGTACACCTTCATTAAAAGACGACTTCTCATACAATGGCAAAGTACTTTATAATAAAAGACTCTGAGAAGCTCCTGTGTCCCTTAATATTATAGTAGGGATAGGTTTGGCAAAATCACAGCTAAGTGATATAGAACCTTCTGACATGAATGGTTCATAGATCTCCAGAATAGAATCAGACTTGGGTTTGTCAGACCAAACAAACGTATTGCCTTCAATACAAGATCGTGACCTTGACTTCTGTGAAACAAGAGCATTTGGAATCGCTCTGTATTTATTCCGTTGCTTATTTTTCAATCTGTAGCAATCTGAAATAACGTGCCCTTTCTTTTTACAAGAAGTGCACGTAAAAAGAGATAAGTATCTCTAATCAGTCTTATCAAATGTTTGATCTCTAAAAGTTGTGCCGTATTGAAATTTGTAAGTAATTATATACTCTAATCCTATTTGGGTAGGACTTGAAACAAAATTCTGAACATTAAATGACATTGCGAATGTTTGTTGGTTTCACTAAAGATTTCTCAAATGGAATTAAAATATTCAAATGAGTGAAATACAAATCCTTAACTGGGACGAAAAAATTCCGAAACAAAATTGATTTAAATTGTAATGTAAAGAAATTCAGATCAATCCTGGACGAGCCCCCAATTTCTGTTACGACTCTATGGTCTAAGAAAAACGTAATAGAAAGAAAGTGAAACCAACAATGTTTGTAAAATCAACCAACAATTTATTTCTAGATAATTAAAGTGAAAATAAAAAGACACTTACAGTAACATGAATTAAAATCTATATAATCCAATAAGTGTCCTAATCACAAGTTCTAAACATAGAATGTTCCGAACGAATGAATCGTCCAAATGAATGAATGTTCCGAACGAATAAATCTTCGTAATGAACGAATGTTCCGAATGAATGGGTCTGGAATGTCCTGATGTACCAACGATAATGTAAACCAGATCATTTTTAAGAATGTTCACGGGCATCCAAAAGTCTCAAATATAAATCCTAACGTTAATGAATACTTTGGGTAACTCCGATGAATGTTCCAATAAATAATTCCTTTCGAATTATATATACAGCAATACATCATAACGGCATTACAGGATTACGGGATTAAAGCACAACTATTATTCCAAACAATCTGATGATTCCAAAGACTGATCTTAAAAACATGTATGTTTTTAACAAAGGATTTAAAATTGGAATGATTATAATGGGTATATCAAGGTATTATATACTGTTTGCAAATGGCCTATTTCACAACAGGAAACGTGTCATATTACGGCCCAGAATGTAATACTAAATGCGTCTTACGAATGGAAATTTTCTCAAGAAATGGTAAACAACTCTGACCTTGAACTCAGATGTAGTCAATATCTTATTGACAATTTTAATCGAACTTAAAGTGCGACTTACTATTTGACACAATTTTAAAGTACAGACATAGATCAAAAGTATAGGCACATTATAGATTCCATATACATAACAAGACTATATCTGATCTACCCGATATTTCCACATTTTCACTTTGTTTTCCATAGTATCTAAAGAAAAATGCCTGCTGTATTTTTATGTTACATGCTATTTGATGGTGATATAAGATTATGTCTGACCTATACTATGTCCATATTTGCAGCTTATTTCAATAGTATCCCAAACCAAGTGCCTGATATATTTCTTAGGTTATATATGCAATAAATGCCAGATTATGTGTTATCTAATAGATTCTGCCACAGTTTCGTTTTTTTTTTAATCGTATGTCAAAAACGTGCTTGCAATATAACGGTATTTAACGGAGAATGTCAGATTATATCTTACCTACCTGATATATCCATTAATTTCAGTATATTTTATATCGTATTTCAAGAAAAATTTCTGGGGTTTTTTTTGTTCTTTTTTTTTTCTTTCTCTCTTTGGTAACATTATATTTACTGGTGAATGTCAGATAATGTCTGAAGCAAATAACCGTTTCAGAGTTTCGGCGTTCCTTTAATAATATTTATCGAATAATGTGTCCAACATATCTTTGTCTAAACGATATTAGACGGTGAATGCCAAACTAGGGTATGATCTACTTACCTGTACACAATTTCCGTGTATGCTCTCTTTATCGAGGTACATATTTTGCATTATAAGTTCTTTATCTCATCTTAAGAGGTATGCATTAAAAATGTGTCTACTTGTCCTATGTCACAAACTATTTTCAACCATTTATTACATATAATTGTAAGTTTGAGATTAACTTCTTTTGGTCATCCTTGGGTCGGGAGGTAATGTGTCCTTGATGCATGGATAAATCATATTGTGCCCCAATTGTCTCGTACAAGTGGAAATAGATAGTTCCTCATATCATTTGTAATTATGTGCATTAGTATTTGCCTGTAAATTTAGTATTCAGTGCTTTTTGCTTTGGGACCTTTTTTGAATTTAATGGAATAGTCATTGTTAATAAATGACCTTAAGACACGGTAAGAGTTTCTTTTATTTATCCCACTATTTTCCAGCTAGGTTGTCTGAAGGAAATGTGTCACATGTTTAATCGATTTTCAATCCCAGCTTCATTGCATGATTGAACACAAAACTGTGCTTATTGCGTATCAATAACCCAATTAATGTGTCGTGTAATAACCTTGTTCAGTTTTTTTGTTATGCTTCTGGTGGGCATATACGGTAATCACACAAAATGTTTTGCGTAATCACTGTCTCGTGGCGAACGGTCCTTCTGCGCTAATAAACGGACAATTTACTCCTGGATAATCAGCCTTTGTTTTCAGATCGGTAGTGGATCAAAGGGTGTAGTCCCTTATATATTGTGTAAGATGTAAATTACACCGACCTATGAAATTTGACCTAAACGCTCATAAGAAGACTAAACATCGGCGGTAGTGCCATAGTTGTCTGCAATATACCCACCATACCTTCGCATCCTTCATCTACTTTGATAATCACTATTTTATTACATTGTCAACAAAAAATGGTATAAACAATCGCGATTAAAATTTTATCTTTTGCATAAATACGTGCAACTTTTGATTATTTTTTGGCATACATTTCTTTTAACGTAACTTTTCATACATTGTTTTAGTTATCCTTACTAACCTTATATCACCCACCAGCGTAGTGGAAAAAGGAAGTTGTTTTTTTCCAGATCATCTGAACTCATTGCGATTATTATGTGCCCGTATATGTAACATTTAATTTCTCCATGCTTTCAAGTGTGCCCTCATTGATGCCTACTCTGTTATGACTTTGAATAGGTTGAATGGGTTATTATCACGTGAAAGAAAATGAAATACTCATATTACGCATTAAAATGCATGTCATGCCCCTGACGACCAGATAAGACCCAGCATCAGCATACAATTACATGTTTATCAATGAGCATTTTGCGTAAAGTGGTTCTCTAGACAGTAAAATGACCCTAAGAATTTCTCTCATAAATAACTTACAAAGCTCAGAGGTTTGGAAATGAGTTCCCTTGTAAAGAAAAGGAGCAGTATTTAAAAACATTACGGATTATTTATACTTACAAAAATGAGATATTACATCTAAATATTGACCCAATGAAGATGAAATCTACACTTTTAGGATAATACATTTGTTTCACCTTGCATCTTGTTGGGCTAAACTGGTTGAAACGTATTTTCTGAGCGTGCGATGGATTCTATGAGTTTAATAAAGCAATTATTGGGATTTGCACTGTTCATTAATGTATGATGGAAACGAAACAACTTCAAAAGTTGGCAAATTACAAAACAGGCGTAGAAGTCTTCGGTCTTCATTTGCTGCACCATAATTAAGACAATAATTACGCATTTACTATCTTTAAAAATTGATTTTCATTCTCACCTATAATCCACACAGCTATTTATTACGCTCTGATAAACAACACAACCTTGGAGCAAACATGCCTAATGTATTAACATTTCTGGTGGGCGACCTCGCTTCGTGCCGTCCGATATGTCTTTCCAGTTCCTTGGTCCTTGTATCCTTTCATCAAGAATACGTTCAATAATATGATACGTTAATTGTTAGTGTTATTTTAGGCATGTCACGATACAGCCTAATCTCTCGAAAATGATTAATAATTATTATTTTAAATTCATACAGACAACATTCATTTGTCGTGGTGATCGTCATACAATTCATGGAGTAATTTTACACTAAGAGAGGCATAACTGGACAATAAAAAAAAAAACACTATAGGACGATTTATTGGAAACATATCCTGTAATTGTCTTGGATATATGATTCGATACATGTATCTTTACCGATTATGCCTGTCGTATAATTATCGTCTATTTCGTTATTCACTTTTTACAGATTTTAACCATCAGTAATAATCAATTGAACTTCAGAATAAAAGCACGTCATTATATGCTGAATAATGAAAGGACTTCCAGAAATATACCAGATGCCCAGTTTATTAAGAACAGCTAGAAAGTACTGTAGTATCAGAAATTTTCGTGGGAGACCCATTTTCGTGGTTTTCGTTGTTGCCCAAAACCACGAATTTAAATACCCAACGAAAAGGATCGTTAATCCACGTCATTTATATCTAACCGAAACAGAATCAGTCACTCAGATATCTGATTGGATGCAACTGAAAAAACTGATCCAATCAGATTGCTCCTTCTATTCACCTAGAAAGATAGTTGGGGAATAATTATCTCGGCCTCGTTGACAACGGCACGTGTCGCATGTTAGTTTCTCCTATTCAAACCATTCATACGCTTTAGAGTCAAAGCATGTGAACGTTATTGAAGTCGTCATATTGAATATCCAACGTGTGTAACAAGTTCTCGCATTGGTCAAACGATTTAGCGTGTAACGAATTCTCGCATTGGTCAAACGATTTAGCTTGTTACGGGCAGTAACTCTTTTCATTCGCAAGCGGGCACCTGTTCAAAAACAATGTTTCATCTAGCAATATATGCCACGGGTCGATGTGGAAAAAATGGATTGATGTACGTTGGCTAGTGAAGATTAATTTGAGTACACAGATCGCATTTGATCGCAATTGCACTGACTATATTAGTGTAATTAGTAAACATCAGTACAGGACCACTGCATGCACATTAATTTGATATTTTGCTCCAAGTTTGAACATCACCAGAGCCTAAAGTGACAGGTCATTTGTCAATAAAATAAAACGAAGCTAATGAAGCTAGTCGTTTGATAATTTGCTCGAAGTTTGAAAATCACCTGAACCTAAGGTGACAGGTGATTCATTAATAAAATGAAACGAAGCATCTAAAAACATGACAACAGTGAAAATAAATATGCTCTGTTGATGACAGTTGAATTCCGATTGTGATTATTTGATTTGTGATTTAGTGCTACAATAAAAAAATTGTAAAGACTGTATTACTTTTTGTAATTGTGGAAAAAATGGAACCTGGCTTCTTTTATTCAACGACCCTACTATGGAAACCGGGGGCTTTGAATATACACTGAGCCTAAGGTGACATGCGATTCATCAATAAAATGAATGACTTTTGGCTTTGAGGGGTTTAGTACATGATAGGCTATATATGGCGGCCAGTATATTCGGTGGAGGAAAAACCCGGGAAGAACCACCGACCCACGGGAAGCTACTGGCAAGATTGCTCACATGCCCACGTTGGTCGAGCCGAGACTCGAACTCACGCGGACAGAGGTGAGATGTATGAGTCATCTGTAGAGGCAAGCGCCTTAGGCCACTCGGCCACCCGGAGCCCCAAAATGAGATGAAGCTAGTCTAATAGGGAAAATAGCATGACAATAGTGAACAAGAAAATACTCATTGATGACTCTTGAATTCCGATTGAGATTTTTAATTTATTATTTAGGGCAATGTTATAAAGCATTTAAAGATTGTATTCCTTGTTTTGGAATAATGGAAAAACTGGAAAAAGGCTTATTACATTAAAGACCCCGTGAAGAAAACCTGGGGGTCAAAAGGACAATACGTTGAATGTAAAGGAAAAGGAAACAAATCTCCAAAGTTAGCTTTATAACCTTTTAAACAGTACTCCTGCGCAAAAGCAAAGTTTTGTGGGGTATCATTTACTGTGAATATCTATCAGGAATGCCTGGACAATATATGTAATCCAATATCACTAAAGACATTCAATGAAATGCCATCGCTTGCTATTTAATGATCTCTAATCCTAAGGAAAATGGTGTGGTTTCAAACACAACTGTTGCTGTTGCTGTTTTTGCAGTACTTAGTAGAGTTTCTATATAGCAGGATGTTTTGGCTGAACACCATTATTACAAATTTCAAATTAGAGGTGAAAATGGAGGATGGATGGAGAGAAAAAGAGATACATATTTATTAACTAAAGCATCTTCGATGGCTTGAAAGTACAAATACCCATTGGTTTTCTATATTGCCTATTTTTAAACAGTGTCATTTTAGATAAGCAAACAAAAAGCACATATAACATGTGATTTTACCACATTCAAAAGTATACTACAAAAATCACATATAACATGTGATTTTGCCACATTTATAAGAGTACTGATTTTACCACATTTATAAGTATACTGCCAAGTGTAGTGAATCTCAGGGAGAGAATGCATAATAGTCTGATGAAGAAAGTGATGGAGGATATCAAAATAATTGAGGCCCCCCCCCCTCCCAGCATGCCTGCGATCTATATGACGTAAAACGTGATGTTCTGATGCTGATTCTAATGAAATGTTTGCTTAAAAAATATAACAAATCAGAAGAAAAAATATAAAAAAATATATATTATAACGATCGATCAAGTGAAATTGACATTTTCATGAATAATGGCCCTTATGTTTGGGACGACGTATAATATATGATGTGTTTTTCAAAATGAATGTTAGAAATACTTATGAAACTAAGGCTGTATTGCGGAAAATATAAGATTATCCAGCTTCATTGGCTTTATCCGCTGTCATTTAAGAAATGTTTCATAAACCTTAGAAATTAAGACTCAGCATCTCATTTATGTTGCACAAAATATTTCGTCCCTGGATGCACTCGTGTTGTGATTTTGGTGGCGATAAGTGAAACGATATTGAAATAAAATCCTATCTACAAGTTTGCATCGAAATTATTGAATTCCTGAAAGTAGGTTATAAAACCCAGTTTTTATATGCAACACTCATCGTCCCCAGAACTCAGATCCAATTTTCGCGAGTAGGGCATGGAATTAGCGGTATGTCTTGGCGATACGTTTTCGTACACTTCTCGTTGCACAACAAAAAAAAGCATGCGCCATGAACTCGACAGGGCCCTGCACAGATCTAGGGAACAAAAATAGAAACGGACCATCTATAAAGTTTTTTTAAAGCAGTGTGTCTTCATAAGTATACTTATCTTAAACGAAAAAATGAAAGGTTATGATCTTAAGTTAGAGGTGTGTGTTCACAAGGGAGCTAACCCACCCACTCATCCTGATCAATTATACTTATATCGAAGACGCTGCGCGACAACGCCATCTCTGAAAAAGAGTTCAAGATTATCCCAGATGAAGTCGACAAATACACAACCAAGAAAATGAAATACGGGCTGCATTGCACAAGGCAGCCCAAACCAGCGAGGAAATCATATAGAATCTCACTGTGAATTCATAATGAGCTGCTTGTTGTCTATCGGAACGACATCTTTCAGAAAAGAGGCCTATTCACAGCGCACCTCCCGCATACGACACGGTTTTTCAATAACAGGCGAAATAAAAGGTGTTGTCAAAGTGACCTATTTTTGCGCTTTCGTCTGCCATTTTAGAAAATTTAAAAGAATAATTGCCTCACGCACCGTCACCCTCATTCGATATGGCCTGCAGATCCGCAGTAGAAAGTCGTGAACTACTAATCCCACTGTCAACAGAGTCATTCCGATGGGCCTGTTCTGATGCATAAATTCCAAACCCAACTACAAATAGGGCTGCCACAGTAAAAAATCCCGAAGACACAAAGGCATCAAGAAGAAAGCATCAGGTGCGCATTTTAACCATAGTAATACTACGACATTTCAAAGTAAAGAAACTAAATTTAAGCATTTTATGCTGCGCCAATATGCAAAGACAATGGAACTTGAGGAGAAAGCTCACACTGAGCATGGGATATATGATTATGACGAGTAAGAAACAAACACTATATACAGAGAAGAGTCAGCAAGGTTTTACAGTTGAACCAAGACCAAACCAAGGGCTATTTATTTATAAAGATGAATTTGCACGTGATCAAAGCAAGAAGGTACTAAACAGAAGGCAAAGGCTCGCGTTTAGGATACCAAACCGGTGCATGACAGATATTACACCACTCTGTGACAAAATCAAACTTGATGACTTTTATATCCAAAACTGTGGTACTGTTTGTGATACACTATTTGACAGCACCATCTACGAAAGAAAGTTTGCATATACCTTAAATCAGTACAGAAATATTGTCAAGCGGTTGTATGTACAAACATTCAATGACGAATTTCTTGTATAATCTTTTCCAGGCCATACATTTTAAACAAATACACCGAACTCTTGCATAGCTATACAAAAGTCTCACGTAAGAAGGAATTAGCACAATCAGTCTCAGACCGCTTGCTTGCTTCTATAAAGCAAAAGAACAACATTCCAAGCAAAGTGTCATGCTGGAAACAATTTTAACCAGTCTAGAATCTATCAAAACTAACTCAGGTACCAAGCCTGCTTTCCTTGCAATAGGCACTGCCAAATGTAAAGTATTTGTAAAAGGTAACCAGGTAAACTGGAGTAAGGTAAAATGTTCAGTGCTTTGGTGTAGGGCTCTATGGGCAGCAACAGAAAAATTCGCCATGAGTTTGGTAGAGAGGACGACGAAACAGAGGCACAAAGAGTGAAGGACATACTTGCAGATGATTCTGTATCCAAGTAAAACAACTACAACAACAGACTTCCATTCGAAGACGCAGAAATTTTTGGAAGGAAAGTTCGTGACCGTTACAGCGTCTGGAAAAATCCGAGAGAGGTTGATGACATAAGAACCCTGAAAACGAAAGTAATGTTAGCGAGTAATGCTGACAAAGAAAACAAAAAGAGATACGGCTAGCAATGCCTATTTGCATGATTTTAAAACAGCAACTTTTGGCGTGGGTCGGGACCATCCAGTATCACATGCTTTTTTGTGCAAATAAAAACGTACGTGAACAGGACTCCAAAACATACCGCTACCTCCATGCCCTACTCGCGAAAATTGGACCTGATGTCTGGGGACGACGAACACTTTTTCATTCCAGGATGCATTCTTAGTGCAAGTTTAGCGGCAGTTGTTACAAGATTTTGGAGTAATAGTCCGACACAAGATGTAAGTAAAACTTTAACTAATGTGGAATACATGTCAAAGATTCACAATTCGGTTCTGTGGCATCCCTAGATATACTTACAGTGCAAGTTTGGGGAAAATAAGGGAAAACGTGTTGCATTAGGACCTGGTCATGAATTTTAAGCAATGCCTCAAGACCCAGGAAAGTAAGTCACAGCGATCAAGTTTTGATGTGACACATATTCGTCACAATATAAACCTTTTATGTGTGTCGGTGGCAAAAGTGAAAAAGCATTAAAATTTGAGCCCGGGCTAGATTCGAAAAAGCTTGGTAAGTCATGGAAAGTATGTCACAGCTACATTGCTTTGGTGTTATAAAGAAGCATTCACAGGACAAGTTTTATGTGAAAGGTAATGTCGTAGTTAAAGTCTGGACAAGGACGATTGACAGATGGATACAGATATAAACACACGGACCAATTGATTCCAATACATACTATACCATCGGTTTCTTTGAAAAGGGGAACAAAATGTAAAAGTGTGGTAATTTTTATTATTCATATTCAAAGTATAAGTTATTAAAGAATTACCATATACCTCTGTCTAGTTCTTCATATAATCTTTGCAAATATTGTACATCTAGTCACCGCCAAAATCAGGATGAATTCGATTACCAGTCCTCTGCACCAATTTTGTTTAAATGATGAGCCAAACGTTGAACCACTATAGAGTGTCCATTGCCATCTTTTCCAGTCATAACAATGATAACGACTCTTATAATTGTATGATATCATAATGAAAAGTATTTATCTAAAATCATCATCCGTACCTTTAAAGACTTTCAAAATATTCTGTATTTTTAATAAATATGCATAATGATAAATATTACAACAAAACTAAACAGAAACAATAGTTGGTTTCAGTGATATCCCCATACATGTTTAATAGCATCGGGGTAAGCGCGCGCTATCATCATAAAAGTAAACCAAAACATCAAAATCAATGAAATATATAAGAAGTACATATATTTACATAGTACACTTTATTTCTCTGACATGAAACATGATTTAATGTCAAACATTATTAGTCTTTAATTTAAATAAAGAATATCCTTCGTACATATATATTCACTGCAGCATTCAAATTAAAGTCTTTTATGCAAAGTCCTTCTGTGCTAAATGTCACAAGGTAATTGAGCACCCTCTGCGACAACCTGTTTTCTTTTAGCACACTCTTGATTCTGTTCTTCATAGAAAATATCCTTTCACAGTCTGAAAAAATGGAACATAAAATTTATTAATAGATGTACAAAAAGATGCTAAACCACCTGAATCCTAAATAAATGACATGATAACTGGAAACCTTATTGGTCAGAGGGATTGAAATTGACAGGCCTTCCAGAATCCTGTTATTAACTTACGTGTTGAATATAGTCACTAATACAAAATATAGTCGAGAATGAATTAATTTCTCATCACAGAACGATCATGATCATGAAGGACCATAACATTTGAGGGTATTTTGCTTACCATATTGCTAGAATCAGGAATGATTAATCAGTAACCAAGGTAGATTTTTTTCAGCTGCTGAGACTGGTCGCAATCTGTGCATGCAGTGGATCTACGTTCATGGCCAAATGTAATCAAATATACGCGTACGTAATCACCTTGTTCAAATACGCAATCAACTTTAAAACTTTTCATTTATAACGTATACTGTTCTCACCGGTTATATTGAATGCAAATCATTGCATGTTTCTTGTAGTGACCTGGTACTCATCCGCATCAGCAGGCCTTCGTCATCATCATCATCATCATCATCATCATCTATTCCTTCTTCTTCTTCTTCACTAATTGCAGCAATCATAACTGAGTATTCTTATCGATGTGTGCACATGCGCCACGATAAAAACTGATTCTTACAAGAGATTAAAAGCAAGTAAAATATAAAGCCGCGTTTTGCAGACTGTAGGAATCCAGAAACTGGTGGAGATATTCCAACGTAGGCTGGCACACGATGTTCTCAGAGAGGCTGTTCTGTCGATCGGGGAAAGAAACGTTTTATTTCCTTAACGGTGGAAGTTGTTCATATATGTCGGAATCACATACAGTGTCCCCTAGTTTTAGAGGCAATTTGTATAAGATATGGCTTGGAAGGAATGTCAACTAGATGGTGAATACTCGTGTACATCACAGTGACTTTGGCCTTATCTTATTTTTTTGTAGGGTCTCCCATCCCGTTTGGTTCAGTACGCATGTTACGCTGCTGGTGAGCAAATCTGGCTGTTTTTCTCTGGACTAGTTCAATGTTGTTGATGCCACTAACTGCATGTGGGGTCTTGGCTATATATAGCACCGTTTTGCTATTCAAGTATCGGTCCAACATAGGCCTTACATGCTTGTGCATTAGCTTGTTGGGGGCTTGATCTAATATCACGCCTCAAGAAAACCATGGTGGAATTGGTCATTTTCTGGTACTATCAAAATATTTACACCAGGACAAATCATTGATGGTGACACCTAGATATTGTGCTCTGATAGTGGTTTGCAGGGTTTGGTCATGGATGGTAGAGTTGTCTATGAGTGGTCGGGGCTTCTTTCTGAAGAATGGTTCAATCGTACGTAGTTTTGATGATTCTGTATACTAATCTGTCATCGGCGAAACGTCTAGCTGTGGGTGTATTTTCAGGTAAATCGTTGTTATATGTGCAAGAAACAGTGTAGAGGTTAGAACTGTGCCTTTAGCGTCGTCAGATGTTACCGGGATAGATAAAGATTTTTGTGTCACCGAGGACTACTTTTGTAACCTATTGGAAAGACAATATTCAATTCGACTTAGTATGCTTTTTCTAAAAAGCCGTATTGATGTGATTTATTGATGGGGTGGGGGGTGGGTGGCTATCGAATGCTTTTGAGTTGACTAAGAGGACGGCATCAATCTCCTGGTTGTTTGTTTAATCCTTTTCCTAGATCTTGCATGCTGATCATAAGTTGATTGTGTCATAATCTCGTTTTCCGGAATCCAGGTTGGTAAGTACTGTGGATGTTGAGATCTACAGAGAGTCACGCGTTGAAGATGTGTATAAAATATATTTACGCTTGTTACATACAATGGATGTGAGGAGTATTGGTCGGTATTTTATAGCTGTTGATCGGTTTCCCTTTTTTAAACTTCCGGGGGTTGTCAGAAACTGGACCCGGTAACTCATTTTTCAAATGGATATTTATACATTTTATCCACAGATTGGGAAACGTCTAAATAATCTATCCTCTAGCAGCCTAGCTAATCAAAATGGTTGCACCCATACCAGCCACAAGGTCTATTTTCAATGTCTAGATGTATAAATTAAAGCTTGTTGTGCGAAATAATTTTATTTGTTGGTTCTAAAGGAAGATTAATTTACACAGCGTCACACATACATGCTAATATTGTTTCTCTATATGGCGGGGTGCGGGAGGATGGGGAATGATGTAGTGGGTCCGTAACAATGTTTATTATTTCTTTATGCAACTAAGATAATACCAATATATTTTCATGCCAGAAATGTGCACGGTTGTGATGAATTCTGCATTTATTCAGACGACAGATTCACCGTAACATAATATCATTCACACCCACGGTAATGGGCACAGTAGCATGTATAGTTCATATGTGTTGCCTCCATCTTAAAAACATCACCATCTGTGTAAATTGTAGGACAAATTGATCTTCTTTACACTGTTTAGTATAAATCACTTAATTTTGTACTTTGCTCCGTCCATACAACCTTGTCTGAGTACCCCTCGAATTTAACATCAAGTTTTATTTTAATCAGAGTTTATCAAGTGTTCAGCTCTATGACTCTCATTACTTGATAGTAAAGTGGGAATTATTAGAAATAGAAATAACTTTAAAAATCCAACATTAATTATAGAAGACGGTAAAGAACATGTTTTGCAGCTTATCCATTATCACTCTCTTCTTCAAGAACAGCTGTCCTATCGTTTTCTTTTAAAAGTATGGTGCCCTCGCTATGTACTTGGGCACCAAATTCTACATGATAATATGAGACAACACTCAGAAGTATGGTGACCTCGCTTTGTAATTGGGCACCAAATTCTACATGAAAACAATATGAGACAACATTCAGAAGTATGGTGCCCTCGCTATGTAATTGGACACCAAATTCTACATGAAAACAATATGAGACAACATTCAGAAGTATGGTGACCTCGCTATGTAATTTGGCACCAAATTCTACATGAAAACAATATGAGACAACATTCAGAAGTATGGTGACCTCGCTATGGAACTGGGCACCAAATTTTACATGGAAACAATATGAGACAACATTCAGAAGTATGGTGACCTCGCATGGAATTGGGCACCAAATTCTACTTGAAAACAATGAGACAACATTCAGAAGTATAGTGACCTCGCTTTGGAATTGGGCACCAAATTCTACATGAAAACAATATGAGACAACATTTGGAATGTAGTTTATTTGTCAATTCTCACATTATAATTAGCAAGCACATGACATTACGTATTATATTATAATTTAATGTTGATGAAGAAATGAAGACAAGCCCAACAAACCCAACAAAATATATAAACAAAATAGAATTTTTAAAAAAAAATTATAACTGGTTTTCATGATTGTCATCTACCTGTACATTCATTTATAAATTGGTTTGACCTATTGCACATCTGAAACCTATACAATTTCAACTTCATTATGTTCTGCAAATTAGCAAATGAATTTGTATTAATACTGAAAGCACAATGTGATGTAATATGATAAATATTAAGTAAACATGATTAGGAAGTTTGTGGTCTATTGCTAAATCAATCAAGAGGTTTAGAATCCCCCTACCCCCCCCCCCTCCTCAACAACACTCCAACATCCTGGCCCAGAAAAAGTCTAGATTTGAACACGAAGTTATTCGGATCAGTCTGCATAAAGTAGGTGTACGATAGAACGATGGTTATTCATTGCAAACAGGATAATGCCGTGCTGGTGATATTCTAGAATGGACTAACCAGGAAGTCAAGTATTGTATGAACTTGTCTTTCTAAACTGTAAACAATTACATGCAACCTTACCGTAAACAATTCTTAACCTCCACGTATTTGATATATCAAACAGCCTGACAAACAGCTTTTTGTTATGAATACCTTCAATTATGAAATCAGAGAACTAAATTACTCTCATTCCTCTAAGCATGCCTAGATGAATTTGAATCTTGATTAGGGACATGATTCATAACTAATACTTCTAGGACACGAATATAACAGCCTGTTGTCACGCAATATAACAGCATACTGTCACGCAATATAACAGCATCCTGTCACGCAATACATTTAGTTTTAAAAAAACAGAATGCGTATAAAATTAAAACTGGTTTAAAGTGAAGCAGGGAGAAAACATAATGGGGGAAAAAAGCATGATTGGACAATTTAAAAGCGGAATCCATTTAATAATAAGATTGGACATTAGATTGAATTGCAGTATTTTATTTTATTATATTTGTCGTATTACCTTTTTTCTTTCTTTAATCCACTTTTCTTTTACAAGTTTTAATGAGTAAACACCAAAACTAATTCCACGTATAATTATGTAAAGGTTTTTCCAAACACATCATATCCTTACTAGTATCAAAGGGATGCTAGATCAACCTTTGATGCATTTCGTTATAGAAAATAAGTTACAGTAATTCCAGCTTTGATTTAAGTTATTACAATGTACCAGCCTAAAATGAACATACAATTTTGCAATCAGGAAATTTTAAATGGCACTATTTTCATCGTTTTTTTATAATACCTATTAGTTTTGAAAGTAGTCTACATTCTTACATAGAATACCATGAAGCCACTTAAGTGACATGGATGCAAATATATTTTGTTTCATTATAACGAAATATATTTCACTTAAACGAAATATTATTTCGTTATTTCAAAGTATTATTGCGTTTAAACGAAGTAGTATTTTGGAATAAGAAATAATATTTAAGTTTAATTGAAATATATTTTGCTATAATGAAATAACAATTATTTGTATCCATGTCACTTAAGGGACTCTGTAGAATTCCCATTTCTTCTAAAGTTGATGGCAAAAAAAACCCCCCAACATGCATTAAGAAAACCTCAGTGTGAATAAGTGAAAACTAATGT
Organism: Margaritifera margaritifera; assembly: GCA_029931535.1. Classification (NCBI taxonomy): domain Eukaryota; kingdom Metazoa; phylum Mollusca; class Bivalvia; order Unionida; family Margaritiferidae; genus Margaritifera; species Margaritifera margaritifera. Next base: position 2,058,065 of record JAQPZY010001602.1, read on the forward strand.
TTTGGGTGGTAATCGTACCTGGACATTCATTATCACTCTGTGTGGCCTGGACAAATCTGGATGGTTCATTTCTAAACATTATTTATCCGCAAATTGGCAAAAGCACATTTTGTAAAAGTACAAAGTGTTATAACGGAAATTAACAAAATAATAAAATATGTAATATCAATCACCACACTTCTATTACACTGATTTCGAGGTGGTGATAACACCTGAACGTTATTTTTCACTCGGATTTACCTAAACTACATGTGAAAGATTCATTTATAAAACCTGATTTTCTGCAACTTTGCAAAGTACAATTGGTAAAAATCTATAATTGTTATCGCGAAAAGAAAATCAGAGTATAATGAAATATATAGTAATGACCATCACAGTTCCAGCAGCAAGTCTATGTTAAACCATACATAATAGTAGTACATACTATTGCCGACTTTTTACTCGTCCCTTATTCGGTATAAGGTTCAAAAAGTAAGTTTACTGTCTTATGAGCAAAATAAGATTGAGAATGGAAAAGTCTACCTATGGTGTATACATTCTGCGTCAGTAAGTCGTTCTGACTTTTTACAGTTAACACAAGATCTGATTATTGTATCCTACGCCACAGTCCTAGAAAAAATGGAAACTGGAAGGAATATTCGTGGATAATGTAATATATGACGTGATACACGTAATGTATGACGTGGAACAACACCACAAAAATGTTTGATGTAACAAAGGGGGAATTGCTGCTCACTCAAATAAATGTTTGTAAAACAAAAAGTCTCTTTGAAGTATACTGACAAACAGATTTTATCTTTCCATATTAGGTTTTCACTATAAATCAATATATTCTGACAGTTCCGCGTCTAGATGAATTTCTATCTCAGTTAGGGGAATAATTCATAATTAATGCGTTGCTTGCAATTATCACAATCTGCTTCTGGCGTAATGGTTGCCGCACATGACACTAATCCGAAAGAAGAACTTTGGTTGATTAAAACAATGAATGTGATATAATGAGACAATATTAGAATAAGTAAATAGAGAGAGTCTACATGATCATGGTGAATTTTTAAATAGTACGATATTTTAGTTATAAATAATCACATGATTACATCAATAAATTCTCTCTCTCTCTCTCTCTCTCTCTCTCTCTCTCTCCGTACTACAGCACTACCCTACTATCGTGCTATTTGAAATCTTGCTCCTACAAATAAATGGACATGATAAATGCTATTATTGGGGTGTTATTTTGGATACAACCCACTCTCTGACAACCTCACTACTAATCTATGACTCTCTGACAACCTCACTACTAATCTATGACTCTCTGACAACCTCACTACTAATCTATTATTTCATAAACCTAAACTAAACCTTTGGGTACTCAAGTGAGGCAATGCCTAATATTTTATGCATATTAACTGACGCAAATTAATGTTAAAACAATACCCAAAAATATTTTGAAATAAGTACAAAATTCAAATAGAGGTACAGAGAATCGAAATTCTTTTTGAAAAAAAAAAGACATTTAATCATATAAATACAGGACAACGTCTTCTGGCTATGGTTTGTGATAATTATGAGAAAATGACAGAGACAGCAACCACTTAATAGACATAGGTAACGTGAATTACACAGAGGGAGCAGAAAGATGCAGTACCGAACCTATTACAGAGCCTTTTTGGCGATAACATAATGGTTTTTAAATAATTTAAGACGACAAATTTGACACCAGAGGACAACAGGTAACACTATTAAAAAACATTGTTGGGAAACTAACTCTAGTATACAGGTTTATATTTAACGAATTTAAGTTGTAACAACTAACTCTGTCATACGGGTTTATTGCAACGAATTTAGGATTAAAAAGGCAATACTTTTAAACGGACAACCATGCAACACAGATAAAATTGCAGTGGAAGGTATATGCAAGTTTGGTTCAAATGCAGAAAACGTTGCTATTGCTCCTTATAAAGTCGAACTGGCAAATATAAAAATATATTGTGTTTTGGACAAGCGAGATGGAATTCTATAAAAGTCAACTAGGGGAAATATTTACTTCACTGCACAAGATATTGTGGAGATTTTTAACGAGGTGGAATGTTACAATGTCTACTGAAAAAATACAACTTTAAAACAGAAGAACAAACATAAATATATCAAAGGATAACATAAAATAGAACGACAACACAGTGCGCTAGAGATGTGCCAAAGTGCCAAAGATGGTTTTATCAAGTTTGTCGCTTTAAAATTTACAATAAATTTGTCTGCCAGTTAATATCCCCGAGTATAAACAAACATATCGGTACACATATTGAATTTTTTGTATTATTTGACGTATGCAAGACTAGCTAGTACTTTAAACGGTATTCTAGTAATGGAAAACGGTTTAACAAGATTGGAAGAGACAGTTATCAACTATTGTAATGCCCTAGAACTTTTAAGTGATAACACGGTAATAATCGAGGATGAAACATTTTAGTACCATGCGTGGAACAGCGAAGAAGGTTAGTTAGACCTATATCTAACTCTTGTTTTCTTTACCACAGATCCACAAAGCTATTGCAGATTTGTTATTGGGAAAACCTACGAACAAAGAATATAAAATGGATCGAACATAATTTGCCAAACGAATGCAAAGAAGATATAATTGTTAACTAAAGTTCAGCTTTAACTCGTTAGTAATAAACTATATAGAGGTAACAGAGCAAGAAAATACACTATAGCTAACACAGGATACATTCCTCAAGAATGGTAAACAGTTGTAACAGGAAACGGAAGAATCTATTCCGTGTGCAAGATTGTTGATCCTGACAAACATGGCGTAACATATATAGACGTTGTGCATATACGTCACCATTTTATCAGCTATTTCGTGCGCAAGACTGTTAATCCTAACGAATATTGCGTAACATATATATAATTTGAGCATATATGTCAGAAATCATTATCATATGTCTACAGATCAATGAATTCGGAAACACGTCACTGTCTATATCTTTTATCTAGAAAAATATTTGCTCGAACCACTAACTTTTCAATCTGCATTTATGTGCTTTACGCGCACGCCAAGAGGCCTTGCTTACAAACCCATGTACACTTTGTAACATATATTTACCAGTAAAATCCTAGCACGACATTTTATGAGCTGTACTCCAGTAATTCTGTTAAAATAAATTATTGCATTTTATCATCTCTATTTCTTTGTGGTAGTCAGATTTCCAATTGCCCGATAGTAGGATATAGTTGTCAATTAGGCAAATAGAAGCAGAACTGATATTAGAATTTCTCGGTGTGATCACTTTTTTTTATTACGTGTACTATTTTAAATTTCACTATCATCCAGTATTCTATATATTTACCTATTTTCTAGAAAATAAATCAAAATAAGAGGAAGTCACAATGGATTGGATGCTATTTTGTTATATTACAAATCATCACGTGGACATGCTAGTTAAAGTTGACGTTAGATCAAAGATATTTTATGCATTCCAACATTTTAAGGCAAACTTCCGCAGGTTAAGAGTGTAGTTAAGTTTTAATTGGGAAAAATTACAAGTCTAAACTACAATTTGGAAAGCAAGTACGATAATGTTTTCATTTTAATCTTCAATTACCTTTAATGAAGAAAGTATTAATTTCTTACTTCAGAGAATTATGAATAATTCTATGGTTTCCAGGATATACAACTTTTTTCGTGGTCAAAATATCGCGTGTTCTTTCTCTCCTATTTTTAGTGTGAAACGGTTATGTACAATCACCGTACTGTTGCTCCCTGGAAGGAGATAATCGAATGAAGGAAAAGCGTTAGTAACATTGTTAATTTCAATCATTTTAACTGTCAGTAATTGTATCAGTATTTAGATGGAGATGATGATATGGGGGTTAATACACTGGTTTTTCGTGTCAGAAGTCTCAGAATCGAACCCAATTATAAGGAAAGAGACTGTGTTTCCTAACACATCCTTCGCCAATATTGGTCGATATTTTGCTACAAAATTGTGCCGTCTGTCGAATGGGCACGTTAAATTGTGGCTGGGCAGGCACACCCTGTGCAACTAAAAGATTCCCGCCCGTGATATTCTAAAAGAGCAGGCTCTTGTCGTCAATATGGAGATTATACCTGCACTACACCTGTTTATAATACTTGATAATAAAGGATGTGACAATGTGATTTGGGTAATCAACGATAGATAGATACAACATTTTGAAGAAAAAATCATGAGTGGCTTCATTTTCACAACTTTTCCCATCCAAGCAAGAATAGCTTAAGTTGAACAATGCAAAAGTTAGTCACTGATGTTTTCTTAACTGTCATCAGTATTGCATCTTATTAGATTTTCTGAAGGAACTAAATATAAATACGTGTACTTGCGTAGTTTTTATTAATTGCATACGATTTCCCAAACCACGGCACTATTCACGAATATGTGAACATTTGTATGCGTGTTTCCAGTACAGATAAAAGTCAGCTTGCCAAAACACGATTCGTTCAAATCATATACTTAGATTCTTATTACCCAGAAACCCATCAACCTGAAACAACATCCCGCACGTTACCATGGTAAAATGGACAAAATTATCACTTTAATCACAGGTCTAAATTAGCCGAAGATGTTAGTTGAAAGTAAATAAAAGGATTTGAATACTCTTCAAGCTCTTGGTGGCATAGACCATACATACATACATACATACATACATACATACATACATACATACATACATACATACATACATACAGACAGACAGACAGACAGACAGACATACAGACAGACATACAGACAAATTGACGTATGTCCATATGTACATCCTAGTGCGTACCTATATACACGAAAATTCACGTATATTTAAGGCTAGGCATATAGGCAGACAAGCAGGTTTACATGCGAATAGAAAGATAGATGGAAAGGCAGGTGAATATAGAAACATACAGAGAGACAAACATGGTTCATGATAATTGACAACGTACCGTCAGCTTCACACTTAGAAACTTTGGAATTGAACTTATAAAATATGTAGAAAAAATTAAGTTAAATGAGGGATTTGACTCTCTCTCTGTCTCTCACTCTGTCTGTCTGTCTGTCTCTCTCTCTCTCTCTCTCTCAGAGACTTTCTTCTTAGCAACACTTTGTTCTGATTGGTCCTATTATTAAAAAGTCTAAATCAACTCTGGAAAATACTGTTTAAACTATACTTCTGAAAATTATACCCCTTCCTCCCGTGAGGCAAATGTTGATATAATTTAGTTTTTTTCTGGCTATAGTTTTCTCATTTCTTCTATAAGTACTAGTGGTTCTAAGGAAAAAATATTCAACATTTCTTCAACATTCCGACAGAACAAATTGTCCTTTTATATACCTGAAATGTTATTAGGGTCATTTTATCTTGAGTATGTTACGCAAATATTGATCGCAAAGTTAGGATAGGGCAGATTGGCACAGAGAGAGAGAGAGAGAGAGAGAGAGAGAGAGAGAGAGAGAGAGAGAGAGAGAATTAGACAGTCCTTGCGATTGACTATTAAATGCAAGTGAACTGGAGCTTTTGGGGAGAATAAGATCTGCAAAAGGATTTTTGACAGTTATAAAACGATATCATATAATCTATTAAAATTTCCTCTTAAAATAAATAACGTAGAGCAATCTTCTTTAACATACATTACTTTCTTTGTAAGATTTGAAGCTGCATTGTCAAAAGCGTGTACCTGTACTTCCACCTCAGTAGAATTAATCAGATTGTTGTCATTGGCTTTGCAATATGGTACAGTGTTTCTAAAGTAAAACGAAAAATTAATAACCTACATGTTTTAGCGCTCCAGCTTTCAAGGAATAGACTGTATTTTTCGCAAGACTAAAACGAGAAAGATTTTTTGTAAAGATAAAAAAGTTAATATTGGAGCCAAATTTTGGGGAATTATAAATTATTGCAATATTCGGTTTTTATATCCAAAATCAAAGACCAAACACAATTCATGGCCGACTGAAAGAAAAAGAAAACATAAAACTAAATTTTCGTAACAATGATGATATTTTTGCTCAGTTTAAAATTTCGACATCGATGCAGTTGGCAAAAGCGCTCACTGTCCATATTACGTATTAGCTGGTCGCAAATTTGCTGTATCTTCCTTCGGCATAATGGGATTTTGAAATGTATCAGTGTGAGAAAAGTTAATATCGCCATAGTGGCGACATTACCTACAACTGGAACTACTTTTTTCATTCCTATCTAGGAAAAGCATCAGCTCTTAAATAAGATGTATTTCGATTGTTAATAAAATGTATTTCCATAGTTGATCTCTCTCTCTATCTTTGTCTCTCTCTGGGCCCTGGGTGACCGAGTGGTTTAAGACGCTCGCCTTTACCGATCACTGTCATCTCACCTCTGTCCGCGTGGGTTCGAGTCTCGGGCTCGGTCAATATGATTATGTGAGAAAGCTTGCCAGTAGCTTCCCGTGGATCAGCGGTTCTTCTCGGGGTTATTTCGGGTTCTTCCTCCACCAGATATACTGGGCGCCATGTGCTGAAAAATATCGTTAAACCCATAAAACCACAAACCTATCTCTCTCTCTCTCTCTCTCTCTCTCTCTCTCTCTCTTGTGCACTCTTCGAACATACCATAAATAAAATGTGCCTACATTTATTAGCGTGTAACGAAGAAATATGGGTGGGGTGAGGGTCAGTCCAAAGATACCCAGAAACAAGCTCCAAAGTTTTACAAGTAGCTTTCAGGTTTTACCTTATTTGAAAGAATGAATCAAATAAATCCTCTCAGGCATTATTCAAAATCTATGGATGAAAATAATCTGTAAAGTCTGATGCGGAAATCCGGAGAAAATGTGAGTCTTCAAAGGAGACCAAGCAATCATTCAGTCTGAACAACCACATGATCTACACTATCAAAAGCTGGAGTGCCATCAACAAAAATCATGCAGATTACTGAGTAGAGAAATATTGCACCAATTGCAGGCATGAGTCAACATATAATATAGCACGACTTTATTTCAATACCTTACGACTAATGATATTAATAAAATTGAGACAATACATATAATCAACTTTATGCTATCCTTTTTTTCTTTCAGTTTTTTTTTTCTTCACAACTCAAGAATTTACCTATTCCTTACAGCTGCGATATTTTAAAACTGAAATGTTGCTGTTTGTTATCAAACTGAAAAATTATAATATTTCTGTCAGTAGTGACTGCAGTAGTATTTTGTGATCTGTAATTAGGTATGATATTTCTTACTTAGATTCGTATGTAAATATGAGAGCCTTCAAACTTTCCGAATTTTCAAATTTTGAAACAAAACTGTCATCAACAACAATCATTTTCTTTCTTTTATTTTACAATGTCGGTCTCTATGCAAAGAAAATATAAATTAATGAACAATTACAAACATTTATCACAAAGTTTTTTAAAATAAAAAAATTAATTAAATATTAATGAATATATGATGAATGAATAAATGAATGAAAAAAAAATGAATATTAAATATATGTGTGAATGAAAGGATTATAGAAAGTACATGGTCTAACTAGAAATGTAATGTTAAAACTACACTTACTGACCAATACCCAGTATCCTATTATCCATAACTCCTCCACCCATACTATCCAATACCACTACACCTACTAAGTGACACGCCATTTTGACTGACCAGAACTCAGAGTTGCTCTTCAACATAGGGCAGGAGTAGGATGTAAAAGAAAGGGGTTTTTAAAAAATAGAATTTAAATTCCTTATAAACATATTATTATCACATATAAACAAAGTAAAACCCCTCCCCCTACCATCCTCTTTTTAAACAAAAGTACTATTCCCTCACCATAATCAAAATCCCTACAACTCTATCAATAATAGAGAGAGAGAGAATAAAAAAATGCAACAAAGACTGACACAGTGAGACAGAGAGAGAGAGAGAGAGAGAGAGCGAGAGAGAGAGAGAGAGAGAGTGTGTGTGTGTGTGTTTGAATATCGTATCCATGCCTTGAAAAAAGCAAACAAATCAAGACATAGAGACACTTACGTTTTTTATGGTATATTCTCGTGAATAGGAATCACGATGAAATTTCAAAAACACGTTACAAAAGTCCATTTTTTTCTTCATTTTTTACTGTCTTGGGATACAGCTATAATTCTGCTTTTCTTCTCATAAGGTCGGTTCTATCGTATTCAAGAGGAGGTAATTCATGGGAATCAAAATATTCCATCTTTGTCATGCTTGGTACATTTCTGTGTACATTTTAACAAACTCAATTTCCCCACGTGTATAAGCTGAGACCAATGCATCATAACGGTCCAGTAACAAAAAACTTAATTTCTTGTAGAGGTCAACCTTTTGTCGTGGTGCCAATGCATTCACTAAAGGGGTTTCTTTTTAATTTTTTTCTTCTTCCAAAAATGAACCTTTCTCTTTAGACTTTTGAGTAAAAGACTTATCTCTGATCCCTTACTTTTACGCTACCCTTTGAATTTCCACATGCTTAAAAACTTGACTTTGTATTGCTTGGGGATATTGTTTAATTTCTATAATTTCTAAATATAAAAGTCTCCTTTTGCAGTAGACGATGAAAGTGATCTAACCCACCTACACCCCTAATGTTGCTTCTGCGGTGTGTAGAACCCACGAGGCATAATCAGAAACAGTGCAACAGCCACTAAATATCTTTTCACGTCATCCTGGAATCACACTATAATTTTGACACTGATGAAAAAAGGTTCTTGAATGCACTGGTCGCAAGCACGATGAGCCATGTAAAAGTTAGGAATGTGAATTTCAGTCTTTTGAGAAGATTCAAAGTAAAAAAAGAAAATCCACACGATGGTCCTGTTTCTTTGTCTTGTATTTGTCGTCATTCAATGCGTCTTTGAGTTCGTTGTTATGTCTTAGAATATTACATTGAGGACCCAATTAGACGATTGCCCCAAAAAAACAACATCTTTTTTTGTAAAAAAAACTGTTACGTATAATACTGAGTCTGTTTGGTGGGAAATGTAACATTGTAACATTATGGATATGTTTGGCCTCTAATGTGAATTTAACATTGAGGTTATAATATTTGGTTTCAAATATGGCGCTATCGGGAAAAAAATGTCATTTTGGGACACGGAATAAAATTTAATCTTATTTCCTCCACAGCCGTTTCTGAAATGCTGCATCCACCTGTCTTTAATTTCATATAAGTAATGTAACCAACGCAAAGCTTTGGCTGAATTTTGGTGGCTGACAGCTTGAATGAACTGAGGTGGTATGATGGCTATGGAAAGAAAGAAGGAGAGATACATTCATGTTAACTAAAACTACATAGCGGAGTCACATGTAAACAGAACGTCACCTACTGGGGAAAAATGTAAATATTACCTTCGTTTTTATCATTGTTAAAGTATTTGAATAGAATTATTTTTGTCTAGAAGTTTTGTATGATATAAGGGAACAATTTACATAAGATTGTGAAAAGGATCTATTATTAAGTTTCATGACTCAAACATGAACAGTACCCAAGAAATGAACTTTAAAGACAAATTTCAACAAAATCAATGGAGTTTGATATATGGGTCACAGAGACCTCTTTTGTAATAAGAGTGTAGTGATTATTAAGATGCACCCTCTCTGTACCTTTCATGCTTCTAGGTATGATAGTATGTATGTAGCAAAAAGAAACCATGTCATCAAGCCAGTAAAAGTAGATATATACGGAGACTTGTCTGACCCACTTGCTACTGTTTTTTGACTGCTTTTGAATTTACAATTTAACCCACCTACCCACCCCCACCCAAAAAAAAACATGAGCAAAATACAACAATTTTAAAGCAGTTGCAGCAGCTTCGCTACTACCAAAAAAAAAAAATAAAAATAAAAAAAAAAAATAAAAAAATAAGAAAAAGATGTAAATAACTTAACTAGAACTCAGAATGACAGAATGAAGGAAGACGATTGTTTCCTAATGTCATGCTGAATTGTTTGGCTCAACGTCCGATATTGCCAAACACAAAATACTTGGTAGATTCACTAGTCCATTATGGGACTGTCTGTGGACAATGAGAATTTAACATCGGCCTGTAATGACCCTCTGAGAACAATGGAAAATGAATATTAGGGGGGGGGGAGGGGATTGGCATCTTTGGTCTCTAATAGGAAATGTAATGTTAAAAATATCCATAGGTTTAAGATGTGTGGGCCTCTATATGGTCAAACGGGAATTTAACATTCCGCCTCCATGCTGCAAAATGTATATGGTCAAACGGGAAATGTAATGTCAAAAATGCCATATGTTTAACATGTGTGGGCATGTATAGGGTCAAACGGGAGATGTTATGTTAAAACTACATCTACTATCCAAAACTCAGTTATCTACTTTCCAACAACTACCGATCTACTGCACAGCAATCAAAAGAAAGGCCGTTGGGGTCCATAATGTCTACGAGGTCAAAGAAAAGAAACCTCTAAGACCCGAGAAAAGAGAGACAAACGTAAAGAAACCTATTATCATTGTCAAGAAAAAGAACAGTGGTCCACAGAAAGTGAAACAGGAGGAAACGTCAGAAGGTTAAGAAGAAGAAGAAGAAGAAGAAGAAGAACCCATTCCAGCAAAGAAATTCAAAGCAAAACAAGCAGAAGAAACAACAAAAGAACCCATTCCATGAAGAAATTCAAAAACGAAAGACAGTTAAAAAAAGAAGAAAAATGTAGTTTTGTGATGTGTTTTGAAATTCTTATTCATGAGAATATACTCCAAAAACCGTCAGTGTCTCGTAATCGTGATTTGTATTTAAAGTATGGATAATTAGATATTCAGAAACACTTTACTTTGTCTATAAGAGGATAATATAGGGAAGTTATAGGATGATAGGAAAGTTGGTCTTGTTTATTAGGGATTTAAATTCTTTTTATGACCCTTCTTTTGCATCCTACCTTGTGTAGTCATTCGATGAGTGGGTATTGGTCACTCCAAAAGGCGTGTTAAATAGTAAATGTGGGGTATTGGATAGTAGATACCTCGGTGATAGTCACTCCAAATGGGGTGTTGGATAGTAGATAACTGGTTGTTAGATAGTAGATAAGTGGGTGCTGGTAACTCCAAAAGGAGTGTTGATGATATAGTGTGGTTATTCGATAATAGATCACTGGGTGCTGGAGGGCAGATAAGTAGGTGATGGTCACTCCAAACGGCGTGTTGAATAGTAGATAACTGGGATTTTGGATAGTAGATAACAATATGTTGAATAGTAGATAACTGATTGCTGGACAGTAGATGTAGTTTTAACATTACATTTCCCATTTGACCCTTTACATGCCCACACATGTCAAACCTATGGAATTTTTTAACATTACATTCCCGTTTGAACAATTACATTTTTTAAGATGGAGGCATAATGTTGAATTCAAGCTTGATCCTATAGAGGCCCACACATGTTAAATCAATGGACATTTTTAACATTGCATTTCCTGTTAGAGACCATAGAGGCCCATACAAAAACACAAAATTATAGCCTCAGTGTTAAATTATTGTTAGAGGTCATACAGGTCTACAACCTATATACATTTTTAACATTACATTTCCCCTTGCCCCTATAAATCCTAAAAATGGCAGCCTAATATTAATTTCCCACTGATCCTAAAGGGTCCAAACAGGCCTATGTTAAATTCCCATTGTCTCCAGACAGCCTCATAATGTTAAACCTATAAAGTAATGAATCTACCAAGTATTTGATATTTGGCAATATCGGACGCTAAGCCAATTTTCCCGAACACAGTTCAGCCTGACTTTAGCAAACAATCGTCTTCCTTCTTTCTGTCATTGAGAGTTCTAATTAAGTCTAATACAATTACTTATTAGGTTTTTGTGTACGTATTTTTTGTTATTTTTTTTAACAGCGAAGCTGCTGCAACCGATTTACAAATGTATTTTAATAATGGGGGGGGGGGATAAAATTGTAAATTAAAAAAACTGGCTTGATGACATGGTCTCTTTTTGCTACATAAATGCTATCTTACCTTGAACCATAAAACACACATAGAGGGTGCATCTTGATAAGTACTACACTCTTATTACAAAAGAGGTTTCTGTGACCCATATATCACACTTCATTGATATTGTTTAAATTTGTCTTTAAAGTTCATTTCTTGGGTACATTTCATGTTAGAATCATGAAACTAGTGTAAATTGCTTCCTTATATCAGTACCTATTCTTGAACACATTTAGGTTGCGCGATCGTAAGACACACAACTTCTAGACAAAAGTATTCTTATTGAAATATTTTTACAATGTAAGCTGATGCTGAGAATAAAAGGATGTAATTTATATTTTTTCCCAATAGGTGGCTTCTGTTTACTTAGGATTCCACCATGTACTTTTATGTAAACATTAATATGTTCCTCCTTTTTTCTTTCAATAGCCATCATACCACCTCAGTTCATTCAAGCTGTCAGCGGTCAATATTCAACCAAAACTTTGCGTTGGTTTCATGACTTGTGTGAAACTCAAGACAGATGGATGCAAATAAGATTGAATTTTAGTCCATGATCCAGAGTGACATTTTTGTCCCCATAGCGCCATATTTGAAACCAAATATTATAACCTCAATCTTAAATTCACATTAGAGGCCAAGCAGACCCATAATGTTGCCATTTTATATTTTCCCGCCAAGCAGACCCAGTAACATACCTAACTTTTTTTTACAAGAAAAGATGTTGTGTTTGTGGCCAAGTCGTCTAGTTGGATCATCAGTGTTATATTCCAAGAGATGACAACGAACTCGAAGACGCATTGAATGACGACAAAAACAAGAAAAAGAAACAGTACCATCGTGTGAATTTTATCTTTTTTGTTTTACTTTGAATGTTCTCAAGCGACTGGAATTCACATTCCTAACTTTTGCGTGGCTCATCGTGCTTGCGACCAGTGATTATCGTAAACTATCTGATTTTGCCGTAGCAACATTAGGGGCGTAGGTGGGTTTAGACCACTTTCATCGTCTTACTGCAAAATGAGACGTTTATATTCAGAAATTATATGAACTGAACAATATCACCATGCAATACAAAACCATGTTTTTATCATTTGGAAAATCAAAGGATATCATTTTCGTAAATTTAAAAGAGGTTAATGTATTCAATGACACAATAAATGTCAGGGGTCAGATACAAGTCTTTTACTCAAAAATCGAAATAAAAAGGTTCATTTTTAAAAGAAGAAAACAACAACTTTAGTTAATGCATTGGTAGCACGACGGAAGTAGACTTCTATATAAAAAATTCTTTTAACTTTTTGTTGTTGGACCTTTATGAGTCATTGGCCTCAGCTTACCCATATGGGGAAATTGAGTTTGTTAAAATGAACAAAGAAATGTTCTAAGCATGACAAAGATGGAATATTTTGATTTCTATGGATTACCTCCTCTGGAAGTCGATATCACTGACTGTATGAGAAGAAATGCTGTATTATAGCCGTATCACAAAACAGTACAAAAGAAGAAAACCGGACTTTTGTAACGTGCTTTTGAAATTACATTGTGATTCTTATTCACGAGAATATACCTATAATATGCCTTGATTTGTTTTTAAGTATGGATAAGATATTCACACACACACACAGACACACACACACACACAATCTCTCTCACTGTGTCAGTCTATTTATTTTGCATTTGTTTATTCTCTCTATTATTGACAGTATTAAGGGGATGATAAGGGAGGGGTTTTACTTTGCAAAGGATAATAGGGAGGAAAGAGCTAGGGAGGTTAATTTTTGTTTATAAGGAAATTAAATTCTATTTTTTAGTATACCCCTTTCTTTTACATCCTACCTCTGTCCTTTGTTAATGAGTAACTATGAGTGCTGGTCAGTCAAAATGGCGTGTGAGTTAGTAGGTGTAGGGGTATTGGATAGTATGGGTGTTGGCAATGGATAATGTGTATTGGTCAGTCAAGGTTTATGTTACACCTACGGACGTGTTTAACATCACGTTTCCTGTTTAAGGCCAGACAGCCTCACATATTTTAAACCTACTGCGTGATATTAATTTTGAGAAAAAAAATATGGAATCTCTCTCTCTCTCTCTCTCTCGTGTATGTCATAATGACCTTGCCGTTGTCAAAATTCCCGATGATTACGTAAAAACAAATCTAGAAATGTGTGCTGGTCAGTCATAGTGTATGTTTAAGCTATGAATCTTTTTAATATAGGATTTCCCCTTGTCGCCAGAATCCCGCAAAAATGGTGACCTCAGACCCTTTTTAGCGTAGAATTCCCCTAGAGTATATCGTCCCTTATTATATGACTCGTATTGTCAAAAAACCTCATATACATTACGTCAAACGATAAAGAGCTTATTTGTAAAAGTCTCAATTTAAAATAATACTAAAACTTGGTTATTTATTGATTTTAACTCTCATCACACATACATCTTTGCTTGAAAATCAATTAAAAAAAAAACTGTACAAGGATGAGAATGGATTGCAAGCCAAAATTAAAAGACTACCCTAATTTGGACGGTCTCTTACTGAACTAGACTGTTAGCATGTCAAGGCCACATACTGCACATTTAAAGGCAGAAATAACCAAATAATTAGGCAAAATCAAACAATTAAACCCACAATAATTAAAATCTTTAGCTTAAAGATGGTACAAAATGAAGGTTGTCGCATTCGACCACGCTGTGATGCTACTCCAACCCCAATAATGTTCTCGGTACCAATGCAAGCTAGAAATGTGTTTTAAAAATTTGCTTCTTTGAGAGAGTTGTAAAAACCTGACAACGAACAGTGCAAAACTAGCGTAAAAGCTTTCGACTCTCAATTAGTCTTTATCAAAGGCAATTACAAAACAGAGACAAACAATACAAGCAATAAACACAAAAGAAAACGTTCAAAATTTTACAAAACTGTATATGATTATGGATCTAATAGAAGCATTTTTTCTAAAGTTTGGATATCGTGCCTTATTAGTTTGAACTCCGATGATAAAATGGCAACCTAGTTGGTATTGAGCCACAAAATGAGGAGCTAGAATGCCATCTTTTTCTTAATACAAAGTCATGTAGCCGTAGATTATATCCCGGACAATTTATTGTCTCTTTATTAATAATAGCAACTAATAATAATAATAATAATAATAATAATGCCAGCAAAAACTAAAAAAGCGGTTTATTGTTTGTCTCTGTTTTGTTATTGCCTTTGACAAAGCTTCAGTGACAGTCGAAAGCGCATAGGCTGGTTGAAACAAACTAGTTTGATGTCAGTTTTACAACCATATATACTGAGTCTCGCCTTCTTGGGTTCTTTTGGGATAGATATTTATGTTGGAGCAAAACCCCGCTGTATCTGTCTGAGGTCAAGAATGTAACAGATCTCGGCCGCAGCGGGATTTGTCGTATTCCAGGCTTCAGCTCGCGCCTAGTCACAAACTAGGTCGTTCTCCTGATCTCTATGTCGCTCCTGTCGTCGATTGTGTCGTACCGTGAGTCGCCGGCTGGGTCGTATTCTGGGTCACCCACTGGATCGTGGTCGGAGTCGTCGACTGAGTCGTGGTCGTGGTCGTCGCTCCTTCAAGATCAAAGGAGAGACGAACAGAGACAAATTAATGAGAGAAGAGATATCTTCAGTATATGTTTTCTTGCAAGGTACTGGTTAACACAATCTCCGTGCTTCTTTGGACGCAATTGATTTAGCGTTCGGTGTACACCTTTGAGTGTTCCGTCAAATCAAGTGCCACGGTGCAGCGTTTGGGACAAGAACTTTCTGAACTTTCTTAAATGTAGGTGCATAGGGTGTAGTGACGAAAGCACAATAGCATCAGTCATTTACCAATGTAGAGAATGCAAAAGTTTTTTTTCCCTCCATGGAGGATGTTAGACTACATCAATGCTCCACAACAGCAGGTAAGTTGTAAGTTTGTATATAAAAATGAAATAGACACATATTTTTGAACATAACAACTGTTATCTTATAAAATAAAGTGACACGTAATCGGTGAGGTGCATTTCATGCTTTGGCTTTGCACAGGCACATGCGAATCTTAATCCAGTGTGGGAAGTTTCAACTATTTAATGTTCGTTGAACTTTCAAGCTTTGCAGGATGTTTGGCCAATTAGTGTGAGTGTTTGACAAATAATGTATTGGTTGTCCGGGATTATTCAACTTATTGTTTGGTTTTCTTTCTGGCCTTTCATCATAGATTTGAAATTAAGCAAGGTACTATCTCGAATGATAATGTAAATTTATACACATTAATTTAAGAAACATCTTTGGCAAAGAATTTGTGACGAGGTGTACCACATTTGTTCATTTCCCACTGCTGTCTTTTGGGATTACCACTCAGTTGTATGTGTGTCTGTGTGGCTATATATATATATATATATATATATATATATATATATATATATATATATATATATATATATATATATTATTATTATTATTATTATTATTATTATTATTATTAGCAGGTGGACACATAGGCATGACTCTGTTGAGCACCGAATCAGCTGACACATTTAGCAATACTCCGTTTGAGAAAAGGAGAACTCTGATGCAGTGCGAGATGTGGTTTACTGACTGTAGTTTGCTTTCAAGCCATGACTGTCATGCTCTGGAAGCAGATGAGGACCTTGGTAGTATAGGTATTAATTTAACATAGTTTAGATTTTTCTTTCATATGAAGGAGTTTATTAGACACCCAAAAGCTGATGTACACCGTAAATGAGGCAGACTATGACAGTTATATGTATGCTTATTGGAATGAAAATGTTATTATCAGAATTGCATCACCGTAGAAATAGCTTCGTGTATAAATGAAAGAGGCAGCCTTATGCATCATAAATATATAAATGTTATACATGCCTTATCTCAGATTATTTGTTTATTTGTAGACTCAAATGACCACGGTGGAGCAGAAAAGGATTCAAGCTGCAGCTACGATGAACACACATATACACACACTGGACAAGGAGTGCAACTCTGATCGTGATACAGGAAATATCAAAGAGGATAGAACAAGTTAATCAAGGGAAAAAGAAAATGAAAACAATGTTCTGTCAAGTAGCAGATGTTCTAAAGCATATGTTGGTGTTTGCATGTGATGAAAACCAAGTGAGCAACAAGTGGAAATCTCTCAAAAGGTCATATAAGGACATCCAAGATCACAATAAGAAGTCAGGCAACGACGCGAAATCACATCCATTTCAGAAAGAGCTTGATGAGATTTTACGCAAAAGCCCAAATATAACACCAAATAAAACACATGTTGCCACTGCAAGTTCACCGCCCTCTGAGGACCATGGTAAAGATCTTACTTTGCTTGATTGATAATAATTACAATGCTAATGATCAAAGCAGAAAATGAAAAACGAATGTCGGAGGATGACACAGAAATGATAGAAGAGACCCGTCGCAAAAAGAGACATTCTCAGGTGTCTGAGGTTGTTAACTTTTTGGAATCATACTCTGAAAATCAAGAGAAGAGATATGAAGAGGAAAGAAAAAGATTAGAGAGGATGCATGATGAGAAAACGAATGTTTTCAAAGATTTAATCAAAGCTTTAAAAGACAAATTATGTTCTTTCTGTCTTTTTCAGATGAGGAATGCCAAATCTGTTTTGAAAATGTAAGGAATTCTTAACCTATTCCATGTGGACATTATGGATTTTGTTTAAAATGCACCAGAAAATTGGTATTATGTCCCATTTGCAGAGCAGATATTAAAGACAGAGTTAGTGTATTTGATATGTCTAAAAAAAATCTATTAACGTTTATGGTATACTTCTGACAAAACGATAGGAGATATGCATGATATTTTCAGTGTGAATTTTTTTGCCAAAAAGTTGGTGGAAATGCTTAAAACATAATTTACTTTTTTTTAAACGAGTAGAGTTTCTATGTGATACTTGATTGTTTGACAATTTTTCTGTGAATTGATCTCCTTTTAACAAAATCCTGTAGCTTAATGGAGGTAATGCTGTTTTCTTTCCCTTTTTCAATATGGTTGTTCTTTTATTATTGTATTAATCGTGTATTACAGTGGATTTATTTCTTGCTATACATTTCATCCTCATGTGTTTTCTTTGCGCGATAAGCTCAGGGAAGAGCAATATTATTGTTTTAATATTTTGCAATTTGCAGAGAGATTATTGACTTGAATATGTGAGGACCTAAAACACGATGTCTAGTTGTATTTGTTTTAATGTTAATTGTATTTGGATTTACTACTGATTAATATTCTCAGGAATGCATACATTGATCTTTTATAGTTATTCTTCTGCCAGCTGCTACTCTTGTAAACAGTTGATGGATAATTTACTTATGTTTTCATGTTTTTTTCTGATTAGTATTAGATTTACTTTATTTACATGGAGTAAATAAAATAATTCTTAAACAATAATGTTTTTCTCTTCTTGAAGCTTATTATTACACTAAGTTATATTTGGCATTAATTCCACCCACACACAAACACACACCTTATGTGAAGCAAAAGGTTGCATATTGTGTCGCTTATGTCTGTCAATCCGTCTGTCCAACAAGATAAATAAATATTTTTTTAAAGATATATACTTTATTTTTTCTTCACAATAAATGTCGGTCACTAATGTTTCTGACATAATATTTGTCTAGGTAATATTAAATAAGCCACTTTGACATAAATGAACAGCAATACGTGGACAATGATATGAATGGATTTATTTTAAAAAAGAATAAAGGATAGTGCCTTAATTAACTGCCATAGAAATAAAGTAGTTTTTAACTTTTGGTGGACTTCAAGTTGCATTTATTCAGATAATAGCATACATATATTACTATATATATATATATATATATATATATATATATATATATATATATATATATATATATATATGTGTGTGTGTGTGTGTGTATGTGTGTATCAACAAGATAACTATTTCAACATCAATTGTTTCTAGGAAGGTTTCGAGCACTCATATCTCGCTTTAGAGCACCCTCAGCATTGTTTTCTACAAGGAATGCAGGAGCAACAGGTCGAACTACATCTTATTGAATATAATCTTCCAGGATGTAAGCGCGTAAAAGGCAACTATTGAACAAAACACAGCCAGATAAGATTATATCCACAGCATCTTGCTTGTTAACAACATTCAAAAACTGCATACGTCTGAATCTACCCTTAAACAAGCCAAATGATCTTTCAATGACAACACGTGCTGATGACATCAATTTGTTGTAGTTCTTCTGCTGTTCTGTCAAGTTCCCCGTATTCCTATAAGGAGTCATTAGCCTTAGTCTCAGTGGGTAAGCTGCATAAGCAACTAGGTGTGCATCACCACACCATTTCAATCCCTTTTCTCACAGATCAGAATTACGCCGAACACGTGAATCATGAACACTACCAGGCTAGCCAACGTAGCAATGGATAAACTGCATATCATACTGGCAAGCAACTTGGAGAACAACAGAGTGGAATCCCTTCCTGTTAATATATATTTCAGGATGCTGTCGTAGAGCTTGAATTTTTATATGTGTGCCATCTAATGCACCAATAGTGTTAAAGAAATGTCTAAAATGTTGAAAATTTTGAATATTATCTTATCTTGTTTGTCCAGTTGGCCATCGAATGAATGACTCTTTTAAATTACACACAGATCTGGATAACCGCTTTCGGATTTCAAGAACAGGAAATTCAGTTATGCCAAATCTGTCAGCAATTTGAATGATTGTGTCCTGGGAGCCCATGTACCACAGATATACCAAAGCTTGTTTCTCCAGTGGAATGGCAAGCCTTCCACCAGGTTTTATTTCAAAGTCCCCTCTTATACGAACTAAACTGCACAAATGCCCAACTGTTTTTCTACGCATCCTGAAGAAACGCTTGAATTCGTCAAGTTGATACATAGGGAAATATCCTCCACATATGAAACAATTATTGTTTTGGGATTTCTGCTTCTGAAATGTAAAATATGGATATGGAGTAAAGTTTACAGCTTAAACTGTATAAGACATGTATGTCATCAACATTGCATTTCAGTGGCAAAACAGTAGGCTAGCTGTATCAGACAACTCTCAAACCCACTTGCTGTGAGATCAAACCTAACAGGTATGTACATTCACGCGAGACATATTATATATGAAATATATGTTTCATAGTTGAAAGTTCTGTTTCTTTTGCTTATAGATCTGCTTTGGTCCTCACAACAGGAACTATGGATCATGATAGCCATAGCAATAGTTAGTCAGTAAACATACCTACACCCATTTTAATTTTCCCCTTTTATGGATCTGTTTTTGAAGTTAGATAAATACATAAATCACCTCTACAATAACAAAACTGTGACCACCTTAGCTGTTAATATTAGTCGTGCTAAAACGCTGCCTTTGCTGCTGATATCAGCTCCAAAGTCTGCGTTTTAGCATGAGGCATGACTAAAAACATTACCATTTAATGAAACTGCAACTATATATATATATATATATATATATATATATATATATATATATATATATATATATATCCACTAACTGGCTGTTTTCCTAAATTCAGACTGCAACATTAAACAGCAGAATAAGCTTATCAGAGCCAACCTAACTTTTTTACGATAAGTTAGAAGCACACTGCTGGTTACTGAAACAGTAGTAAAACTTACAATGCCTGTGTAAGAGCTGGGACAGCAATAAAAGTCAGAAACTATTCTTCAAACCCTATGAAGTCGTCTGCTTCAGAGAAAATATGTGCTAATTATTAGGGATTTTGATGTGCTTAATTCAAATATGACAATTAAAACAACTGATTGGCTACAGTTTCCAAGATATTTAAGTTTTTACATTTTACATCTATGTATATTGTGTACATAGTAGAGTTTTAATCATAAATTGTAAACCTAGGTCTTTTCATGTGTTTATGGTTGCTTTACATGATAATATTTCACCTGTCCTGTTTATGTAACACTTTAAAAAACAGCAAAAGGGATATATAAATAAAAAATATATTGAAACAAAAGTCAAAAACTTGTTATGTATGTATAAGAACATAGTTTAGTCCTTATTCAGTGTCTACTTGGCGCTTCTTGGCTTGTTTCTTGTATTCATTAAATGGAGCATCTCTTGTCACTGTCCAGCAATAGTCTGCAAGTATTAGTGGGCTACATTTGCCCTGATAGCATTTCTCCATTGTTGCAATGTCCTGGTGAACTCGCTCGCCGTGCTTGTCGCTCACTGCTCCGCAGTTCGGTGGAAAATAATCCAGATGGGAGTGCAAAAAATATATCTTTAGTGACATGTTGCAACTAAGGCTTTTGTATGCCTTGAGGAGGTTTTCCACCAACTCCCTGTAGTTGTCTCCCTTGTTGTTTCCGAGAAAATGTGTTGCCACTAACTGGAAGGCTTTGCATGCCGTCTTTTCCTTGCCACGCAGTGCACAGTGAAATGATCATCTCGAAGAAGTTCACGAATCTGAGGACCAACAAAGACACCTTCCTTTATCTTAGCTTCACTTAACCTTGGAAATTTTCCACGGAGGTACTTGAAAGCTGCTAGTGTTTTGTCCATGGCCTTGACAAAGTTCTTCATCAGACCCAGCTTGATGTGCAAGGGTGGTAACAAAATCTTCCTTGATTCAACAAGTGGTGGATGCTGAACACTTTTCATCCCAGGCTCCAATGACTGTCAGAGTGGCCAATCTCTCTTGATGTAGTGGGAATCTCTCGCACGACTATCCCATTCGCAGAGAAAACAGCAGTACTTTGTGTATCCAGTCTGCAGACCAAGCAAGAGAGCAAGAACCTTGAAATCGCCACAAAGCTGCCACTGATGTTGGTCATAGTTTATACACCTCAAAAGTTGTTTCATGTTTTCATAGGTTTCTTTCATATGGACTGCATGACCAACTGGAATTGATGGCAAAACACTGTCATTATGCAGCAAAACAGCTTTAAGACTCGTTTTCGATGAATCAATGAACAGTCTCCACTCATCTGGATTATGAACGATGTTGAGGGCTGCCATCACACCATCGATGTTGTTGCAGGCTACAAGATTATCTTCTATGAAGAAGAATGGGACAAGATCCTTTTGACGGTCACGGAACATGGAAACCCTAACATCACCTGCCAGGAGATTCCACTGCTGTAGTCTGGAACCCAACAGCTCTGCCTTACTCTTGGGTAGTTCCAAATCCCTGAAATGGTCATTTAGTTCACCTTGTGTTATGAGGTGTGGTTCAGAGGAGGAGGATGGGAGAAAATATGGGTTATGTGACATTGATGGTTCAGGACTAGAAATTTCATCCTCTTGCTCTTCCTCGTCTGGCTCAAGTGAAAATGACACGTGTTGCAGCATATGTGTGGGGCCCACACTTGTCCTGATCTCCAATTTTGCAGCCAAAATAAAGGTGATAGGCTTTCTTAACCATAGTAGTTATACTGCGCGTTTGTGATGCAAAAGTCACTTCACCACAAACATAGCAGAAGTTATCTGCATTGTTCACACAAGTACGAGGCATCTCTCCTCACTTTGGCTAAACAGAAATGTGTCCCTTTGCAAAATCAAACACTGACAAATAAGACAGCATGACACTGTATGATTTGTAGAGCTGATATAGGGCAATTTCTTCAGCAGAGTGATGTAAGCTTAGTTATGATTGCATCATCCATGACTTCTAGGAATAACATGATGCAATTCATATCATGTATGACGCAATACCAGCTTCAGATTGCATCATTCATTGTTTTGCCTAAAAAGCAAGTACTGTCCAAACCCAGTCGTAGATTTATTCATAGATCCAGTCAAAGATGTATTTTAGTCATTTCTGGTTTAAAATGAGATCCCTTCCCTTTATAACTCACGTATCCTTCGCTATTCCCAAGTCAAGGGTCGTATATACTGACCCAGTATAATATCTTTACAACTAGAGCCAATCAACAATTTTAAGCATCATTTTCGTTCTCAGTGACCCAGAATTAGTAAAGTTTGACAACATTTATTGCGGAAGCATTTTGGCTGTAGACCAGTGTTACATGTGTGTTTTGTGTGTTGAACCAGTCTAGTGCTTTGGAATAGTATATCTTTCCCACATGCACATATTTGGTATCGGAATCAACACAATCTTCCACATAATCAAAGTAAATTCTTACAGAATTTTCTTCATTTTTTGACTTGAATTTTTGTATTATTATACCTCATAAAAGTAACAGTGTCAATGATTGGCGCACAGACTATCACGAGTCCTTCCAATTATTGTTGGATTCGGTATAATAAACAATGTATTGCCTTTGTTTGGGAGAGACATGAAGATTTGTTCACCCGTAACAAGTCATTTTCCCTCTGGCTTCGCCCTCGTGGAACATGACTTGCCTTGGGTGAACAAATCTTCATATCTCCCCCTAACAAGGGCAATAAATGTATAATAAGATTTTTAAATGGAAGACATCTGACTGACTTAGCTGGATTTAATGTCGCTTTTCAGACAATTTTGTCATGTGTGACAACTTAATAGTGTTCCCATGGCACACTTCTAAATTACAATCTGCCTTTCCACCAGTGATCGGGAAAGCAATGGCGGGGAATTACATCCTTGAGTTCTTTCTTGACATAACGAAAAAGACCGACGATGTTCTGATTGATCAGAGACTATCCGGGTTCGTTGCGGTAGAATCGACTGAGATGACGTATTCTTGGCCAAAACATTCCCAAGTTTCTTTTTCAAGCATGTACTCACCAGAGAACTTTCTTTTACAGAACTTGTCCAAATAATTTCATAAAGGAATCATAAAGCCTAAGGGGGTGAGGGTGGGAATGAGGTGTAAACAAGTAGGTGAAGGTTCTGTGGTACGGAACCCGCAGTGGGGCCCAGGGGCGAAGTTCCTGCATTTTAAGCGTTTACAGGGCATACTTTTAACCATCTAACTGTAAATAAAAAGTACTCAGGGAAATGTTGCGGTTGTTTCGTGCTCATTTTTATAATGCAGGGGGTGTGGGGTGCGCGTCGGCTCTGCACCTCACCCACCCCATCCCCACATCCCCCGATCGGCCGCTGATAATTCTAATTTGCATAGTGTACTTTAGCGTGTGACTGAGTTCTCCGCCATTTCCGGCGATTTCCATCATTCATCGCCGTATCACTCCATCTAAGTATTTCCAGAAAGAAATTTTGTACAAAAGTGACAAGTTTTTTATTGTATTTAATTAGTGTCTAGTTGTAGCACAGTTAGAAAATTACTGATCTTGTGGCACCAAGCGACACCGGAATAGTGTAATTAAAACACCAGTTATGTACTGATGTAGTCAAATTCGGCCAAGTTGCCTAACTCATGTGTTCATTACAGCGTCAGTTATGTTGTAACCAAATATTATTGAGTATAATATGTGTAAATAGTTGCATCTTTACATATTTCAGGAACTGAAATGAAAACCTATATTTTAAAAGTTAATATTGATGGCGCTGAAAAGGACATTTTCAAGCAGGCTCTAATCTTGATTCGTGCAACGAAAGGAACCGTTTGCTAAGGACGATCGGGTAAACTTCTCTTATTTTTGCCCCGCTGGATCGGTAAACTAGTAAACTTGTAGCGTATGTTTGATGCCCTTCCCGGTTTCTCTTGAGTTCAACTCAGAGCTGGTGTCGCGCCTCTAAGTAGTTCCCCAGTGTATCGGAGCAAGTTAGTTGGCCCAAGGTATCGAAGCTGTTGGCTAGGAGGTTGGTCCAATGTATCGGAGCTGATGTCTCGCCGCTAGGTAGTTGGCCCAGTATATCGGAGTTGGTGTTGCCCCGCTAGGTAGTTGGGCCAGTGTTTGGCGAAGTTAATGGACTTATAAAAGTACACTTTTCCTCACAGATTCCGCAGTAAGTCACCGCCTAGCTTTGTTCTTGTCTTGCTAGGAGTGGGCTCGTCTCATCGCAGTAGTCATAGGTCGTTTGTTTTAAACAAATCTGTACATTTCTGCCTAGACACCGTTCCACCATAGGTTCTGGACTCCTCCATCTTACGCCTATTTGTTTTCTGCTCCGTTCCGGTGAATATCTTGTCTCTGTTGCGGTTGTCGAGTTTGGGTAGAGGTGGCAGGCTGGATGCCCGGTTCCTAGCGTTCTCGCCTCGTCCGTGAGCAGTAGTCAGAAAGAAGCCAATCGATTTTGGCGTCAAAAGGTGAAAGGTCAAGGTCAATGTGACTGAATGAAGAAGAAATGGTTTCTGCACAATACCATTAGTTTTGCATCATAGACATGGGCCAGACTTTGTGGTTAACTTGCACTTGTGTATTAGAAAGAAACCTGCTTATTTTGGAGTCAAAAGGTCAAAGGTAAAGGCCACTGTAACTGAAAGAAAAACATATTTCTGCACAACAGCATTAGTTATACATTACTGACTTGGACCAAACTTTGTGGATGGCTTGCACTTCTAATAAGGAAGACGCCTAACGATCTGGGGTCAAAAGGTCAAAGGGCAAGGTCACTTTGACTTAAGGAATACAATGGTTTCTATACAAAAATTTCAGTTCTCGCTCATGTATCTTCGCTACAGTTTGTGGATGACTTGCAATTTAGGTAATAAAAAAGCCTTTGCTTTTGGAGGCAAAATGTCAAAGGCCAAGGCCACTGTGGCTGAAGGAAGAATAATGGTTTAGGCATAATAACTTAAGTTATTGATGCATACCTTGACCACATTTTGTTGAGGGCATGACCTTAAGGTATGAAAGAGGCCTATTGATTTAGGGGTCAAAAAGGTCAAAGGTCAAGGTCATTGTGCCTCAAAGAAAATGGGTTTTGCAGAATAACATTTATTTTTAGTAAGTTCCTTGACCAAACTTTGTAGATTGTTTGCACTTCGGGTAATTAAAAAATATTCTGGGGTCTAGAGGTCAGAGATCACGATCATGGTAAGTCTAATACAAAAATAATGGTTTCTCTATAATGACTTTAGTTCAAGATCTCATATCTTGACAAAAGGTGCACGTCACTGAGACCCATTGGTCAATAATCTCCAGAGTATACTATGCCCTACTAGTTCCTACATAGAGGACTATTAAACATGGGGCGAGTGTTTGAAGGGCACTTACATCTAATTCCATTCCCATCGACCGTAATGTTAATGTTTTGCCAATGTACTACACCTTCGTGTTAAGACCAGCAAATCAAGCTTCCAACCTATGCACGATGTATCCAACAGGAAACTTTTTAAAACGATGAAAATGATACGCGGCATGTTTTGATAAAAATTCCCTTGCTCGTGCACATTATAAAAATGCGGCCCGGTGAGATCATCCCATTTACATACAATAGTACGTGTTTGCCGACAGCGATCATATGAAAATGGTTTTAAGTTCAGGCCTGCTATTGCGAACATTTTACACAGAGGCTTCTTCTGAAAATTCCGGTATTTATTTTCTGCCAATCAGCGACATTCGTTGTTTTAAATACGGTATTTAATATACTACCACACCTAAGCTGGTTCTATACCGCATACAATAAATTAGTTTCCTGTGAAAATAATGTTTCATTGACTGTACTCTTGACATTCAATTGATTGGATTTAATCAACATTACAGGGTGCTATTTGAACTGAATAATTTCTTTTCATATCTCTACACTACTGTAACTAACTGTGGCATTTAGAAACCCACATCATTGTCTTGAACATGATATGACACTATCAAATTATTGACAGCAAATGATTGAAAACATAGAAATAATTAATTGGACAATATCCCATAATCAGACATGAAGCCTAAACGAGCCCCAGTTCCTTCTTCGATTTTTAAAATTCCCCTAAAATGAAAGCATATGATAACACAATTTAAAAAAATATATATATAATGAGTTATCCAGCTCATTTTTTAAATTTTATTTTAAATGAGTAATTTGAAAAGTTTGTTTCGAGAAACGAATAAATTTAGGATACGTACAAAATACTAATGAACAACTGTGCCATTTTTATGAAGAGTTAACAATGTCTTTAGCGGTATGGCGCCTTCGCGATGCTTTAGACGCTATATTCTTCCTTTAAAACAGTCCCATCCGGAGAAAAAGATGAAAACGTTATGACGTTGTTTGTTTACTGACAAGTACAAGTCAAATTCTGACCCATTCTCACATAAGAAATCTAAGATCTGACGAAGAATTTTATCTTGAGTTATTGGTCAAGAAAAATAAAATCAGCTAACCATGAGAACATAATGGCCAATAAATCAAGACTAAGTTTCATGTTTAAAATCACACCTGTATATAGACTCTTACACCTGTATATAGACTCTTACACCTGTATATAGACTCTTACACCTGTCCATAGACTCTTACACTAATTGGTCTGTAAAAATACCAAACTTTAAATGCTAAGTTCCGTTTTACATCTTGTAAAGACGCATAAGCAGATTAAGTTAAACACAATATATAATGATCTTGACCATCACATCCACTTTGGTGGAAGACTTTGTTTTACAGGATGTTACAGCACAATAGAGCTTTTCGCAATCAAGAGCAAGAACTCGTCAACAGCCACCATAGGCGTTTATTATTCGTCGCAGAGCTAAAGAAAAAGATTGTCGCCTATATGTCAAATCAGTTTTCGAATGAAAAATCCAAACTTCAATATAAAATGCGACCCTCTCATTCATGAAGAATTGAATTCGTCTGCAGTTATTAAATTCGTGTGACGCAAAATCTTATTAAATTATGTGGCGCTAAAAAAAGTGGTAACTACGAGCGATATCTAAAAAGTACTGAATATGAATGTGCTGTACAAGAAAGTTTTTCTTTATTAATGAACAGTACACGAGTTTTGTCTGGAAGCTGTGCATTTTACGGAAGGCTTTCTGCTGAGGCTTGTCTGGGGTCCTCTCAGATTTCTTTATATCTGGATCCATCTCAGTAAGTAGGGTGGACTCGGATGTTGGAGATTTTTGTAAGAATTAAAAACTTGAGAATTAACATCTGGATCTGCCCAACCAAAACAATGTGTTAACTGAGTATCTGAAAAGATGCACACCAATAACCACGATTGCATCCCCTCAAAGTACTCCACATGCACCTCTACACACATTCTCAGTCTGATTTTCCAATTATTAAATGTCATTGTGTATTCACCTTTTTGGTATGTCGTTCATACACTGGAAAGCTGCACTTCCAACCGCATGGCGGCTTTCAAATCGTCTGCCTCTCGGCGAATCTTTGATAACGGGATTCAGCCAAAAATCACTTGGAGCTAAATCAGCGCTGTATGGAGGTTGTGGCAAAGTTTGGATGCCTTAGATGCTGTTCTCCTTCAGGAAATCTGTCACTATGGCGGACTTATGCGCCGGTGCATTGTCATGAGTAGATAGATACCTCACGGAATGGTGGTTCGGTAGTGTTCCACAACTTTTGGCAACAGGTTGGAGGTATACAAATGTCCAGTGACACTAGCAGAGTCAGCCACAGGTACCTGGACTACCAAGCCTTTTGCATTGAAAAATAATATGTATTATGCTCTCTTGACGGTCCGACTACATCGAGCAATTTGTGGTCGTGCTCGTTTTTCCGATCCAAACTTTCTTATTTTCTCCTGAGTCGGGTGCAAAAAGTAAATTCATGTTTCATCAAATGTGAGAATTTCATTCAAATATCTCTGCTTACTCTTTTCATATTTAACGAGTAGCTGTTTGGCAATTTCAACCCGAGGTTGTTTTTGTTCAGCTGTCAACAAATGCTCGACCAACATGCACAAACCTTTCTGACCTTCGAATAATTGTTCAATATAATAAAAACAGCTGACGAATTAATCTTCTATGAATTCGTAACCATCTTTAAAACGATGAAACCACCTCAGAATTGTAAGATAAGACAGAGAATTACATCCGTAAACTTTGTTCAAGTCGACCTTGATATCAGTCAAAGAGTACCCTAAGAGCGCACGGATTTTACTGTATGCTTTTGCTTAGTGGCAGAAATGTTCTCCTTTTCCGAAAGTTTTACGTGACTGTCATTTACCTATGTTACGTCACACTCGTATATCTACAGGTGTCCTGCGTGCTGCTCGTGCCGCTGAATATTATTTTATAGACATTTATTTTGCCTATCTATTTGCATTAATTGTATTGACAGGTTCAAAGAAACAAAAGAACTATAACAAAATATTCGAAACTTTTCAAATTCTCCTCGTATTGATAACTAGAACAAAAAACTTTAGAAAGCTAAGAATTGTTTTGAGCTCTTTAATAGACAGTTTTTAATTATATCCAGTTATTAATTATATCCAGTTATTAATTATATCCGGTTTTTAATTATATCCAGTTATTAATTATATCCAGTTTGTAATTATATCCAGTTATTAAATATATCCAGTTATTAATTATATCCGGTTTTTAATTATATCCAGTTATTAATTATATCCAGTTTGTAATTATATCCAGTTATTAAATATATCCAGTTATTCATTATATCCAGTTATTAAATATATCCAGTTATTAATTATATCCAGTTATTAAATATATCCAGTTATTAATTATATCCGGTTTTTAATTATATCCAGTTATTAATTATATCCAGTTTGTAATTATATCCAGTTATTAAATATATCCAGTTATTAATTATATCCAGTTTTTAATTATATCCAGTTATTAATTATATCCAATTAACCTGCCAATTACATGTTTTTAGTCTAGAGATCAAATACAGTGCAAATGTATAACAAATTTAGAAAGTTGACATAATGGTCACAAACAAAACAAAACAAACAAACAAAAAATACACTATACGAACGTTAGGACAATGTTTTCTGCATGTGTCAAATTCATAATTCTATCACTATGGTATCCTTGACAATAACAAATAAAATGTAGTATTTTTGGCCACAGGCCCATGGCTACAATAGAAGAATTTCACAATCGCCGATAATCCTAGTTAACGCGGGTTATCGCATTAGCTCACTGATCAAACGCGAGGTTTAAGGTGTATTACTAATTTATATGTACTAAAGTCAATGGTGGACTATTATAGCTGAATGCCTACTTATTATGTCATGGGACATTAATGGTCCCAGCTTGAGAGAAAGCCTTCACAACTCAATGAAAAGCAAAAATAATAAAAAAAGGATCTAAGGATAAATACATTTTAATAGGAAAATATTATGTTTTTGATCCCATTCCTGTGAAGCCAACAACTCGAACGAATGAGACATGCGTCGTCAAAATAAGCGCTGAAGCTAGTTGTATTTTACAAAATTAAATTACCGGTAATGATCTTTCAATATTCATCATTTCATTAGATAATCATTGTAAATTATTTCCTCAATATAACTTTAATCAGCTGTTTGACTTATTGGTACCGAGGCCACGCGAACATGGTTGAAGAAAAATCAATGGTCTTTGCTGCGATTTTCTACTGTTTTATATAAATTCTTCAAGGAACCATATACATCAATTAGTGGGAATAAAGAAGGGATAAGGAAACAAAACTGTGTCAAAGGAAATGTGATTGCCCCAAGAAAACATCAGAAATACAGAGTGATCATCGTGTTTGTGTCCGGCAATATGTTGTATAGACATCCCACCCCACCCCCGATTGACTGTTGTACAAAGTAATCATAATGGATATTCCTTAACTAAAATGAAATCTCACTCAGGAAAAGAAATATCCTCTGCGATGCAATGACTTGGTATGTATAGAACAAGTTTGTCGACAAACATGTTTATTTTTGTTAAATTAAGGAAAAATACAAATTTTGACACAGTTTACTAAATGGATGACCATTTCAAGTTTAATACACTCAATTAAATGAGAGCAGCAACCTGTAATGTGTCCCCGTTTTCTTTGCGTCGCAAAGCTGCCAGACAGTGGCTTTGCACGTTACGCATCGTTCTCGATACGCTCTTTGCACGGGAGACAATGCACAGGATGCTCCAAACTGACAAGTGCGCCTCAATGCGTATCAGAGAACTCAGTGTTATGTTATATTCTGATGCCAAAAATGTATTTTTAGGAAGAACCCTATGCACATAGATGGAAACACAAACACGCTAGTTTTTACTTTACAGTTAGAATTGATCAAATTGGTCAAGTATCATGGATTTGTTTTCTGATTTGTAAAGAAAGTTAGAAAATATTTTCAATAATATTAGCCTTATCAGTCTACAGAAGTGAATAAAACATTTCTTCTGTAGAATAACATTGTTAGAATGATGGAAGAAAATTTCATCTTAAGTCCGATTAATATCAACAGGCAATGATCATATGATATTAGCCTTTCTCTTTTTGAAGCATCACAAACCATCACAAACCATTCTTTATGTATTAAAAGGGAAGAAAGCATTGCTTCATAAATTACGACACTATTAATGTAATTAAATTCATTCAGTCATGCTACCTCTGGAAAATTTATCCAGCAGTATTTCTCTCAGACTGGCTATTTTAATATACCTTTTATGTTAGATAGTAATCGTTTTGTATCCACAACAAGCTGAATGTGTTGTGTTAAATGGTTGATTCACGTTTTTTTCATAAATACTAAATAGTCGGTATGTGTCTCTGTTTTCTTTGTTCGTCTCTTTTATCAATCTATATTTTGAAACATTGACATATCATTACTGTAGTGTTATTCTCTACAGTTAGAAAAGCAAATCGATGAGAAGCATCAAAAACGCTATTTCATTGACAATAGAGGAAACAGAAGATAAATCTGAACTTGAATGGCAACATTAAAGAGTACAGAAATCTTAAGTATTAATATCACATGTTGCCATCAGTATCACGCCTCCATCGGTTGAAACAACTGCAACCAAACTTATATTTTGGCAAATTAGAATTTCAGTCATAGTAAATTACTTTAATTTTCAAACAAAGGCTACTTTTTCACAAACATATTGGCATTTATATATTCTTTTTTATACTAATGACGGAAGTAAGTTTTCCAACCAAAAATCCATCCGCCCTACCCTCAGCTTCATACGGAGATAAACCAACTCGTGCTCTCGTCCCCATATACAATCAATTGAATACAGAAACAATTGTCATTTTAATTACTGAGGAAAAATGGATCTGAAGTGTAAGGTAAAAATACATAGATCAGTTGCACTCAAACCTTGAGTGCTAACACCATGGGATTCACACGCACAGTTCAGTATCGTCGTTTTATGTTTGAGCATGATTCAAAATTTCACTGTCTTACTAAACTTCAAACATCTTGATCAGACTTCATTTTGCATGGGATCAATTGAATGTTTATCAAAACTGAACGTCGAAAGCTTTTTGTGAATACAAAAATTAAAATAAAACGACATTTTTTAATTGGCATTTTAAATTATAGCAATATTCAGTCTTTTATACTCCACACACGCTCTAAGTATAATTTATAGTTTAATAAAGTAAGAAAGAAAGAAGGAAAAATTAACTCCTGCATAATGCAAGTAATAATGGTAATGTTACAAAAATGTCAGGTTTATTCGTCAGGGTATTCATAAAAAGAGTTTTGTCTGTCCGTATTTCGTGTACGACGATAGCAAATTTCTGGTGTATCCCTTAGCAGGTATTGGAACATCAATATGTTCTTTTCACTTTCCTTTTCTAAAGTAACGTTTAAGCTGATATATCCTTTCTTGGAATCAGCACTTTCAATAATGTCGTTCAAATACATTCTTATCGATTTTACCATATCTTTCGAATCAAATATAAAGGTGATCAAACTGATGATGTCGTATCTACTGTTATGATACTTAGGATCAATGCTATCGGCAATAAATTATTGTTTGATATTTAACGATGCAAAGATCCTTTTAATCATCAAAGATCAGTGCATAGTTGAGAAAAATCTTGTACGCTTCTGTAAAATTAATACCAAATGTTGTATTGCTCGAATAAAATTAAAAACATTGATTTGTTTGGAGAAACACACGCTTCCAAGGTAATTAAATTGCGGATTATGTGTTTTGGTGCTGACACGATTTGGCACTCTTCAAAAGTACATCCACCGCATGTAGTAATGCGAAAATGTAACTTTTATATAAAACATTTATAGCCAGTTTTCTAATGCAATATTCAACCAGATTGATGTATCCTTGTAATATATTATTGTTTCTACTAGTGGAGACAAACTTGCACATTCTGTTATCAACACTTTAAGTTTATTCATACTAGTTGCGTGCAACCGAAAAAGATAATTGAAAAAAGAAAACAAACATTGCAATAAATTCGAAGAATCCATAAGGATAATGCATTCCAGCATGAACAAGTTACATCAATATACGGTATGCAAATCTTTTTCTCTAATAACCGATACATGATTCTCGGATTAAGCATACACACATTCTTTCTGCTGCAATACGGACCACAGTAGCTGTAAATTAATGACCATTGAAACTGTTAATATAATGTGAACTCACGTACTATCGTAGGTATTAATTTTCGTGGTTTGAGAAAAATGATATTTTCGTCGATACTTAAATTCATGGATGGAGTTATATTGTTTACAAGAGCTTTGTATGTTGTTGTTGTTGTTGTTGTTGTTGTTGTTTGGGGGAGGGGGGCACTTTAAATTCTTGGTTTCTAGTAACCAGCAAATCCACAAAAATTGGTACGAAACCGAAAATAGTGAATTCACAGCAGCTTAAGATATCATCAGCCATACAGTACAGAACTTTTGGCACTCTATAGTAAACATATGAAATTTACCAAAGGTATATTTCCTTCAATGTATACACGGTAACCCTCTCCACCACCACCACCACCACCACCACCAAACAAAAAAGTTTTATTGGACATAGATTTCGTTTTTTGCTTCGAACAAATTTACGCTTGATCTTGCCTATTAAGGGAAAAATGTGGGGTCAAAGGTCAGTTGAGTGCATATGTCCGCTCTTTCAAGCCTTATATCATTATTATCAACTCATTCATTGCCATTTTCAGAACCCTACGTGTCATTGATTCCGTTACCACTCTGGTCATCAATGGAATGGTAACGGAATCGATCACACATGGGTTTCTGAAGCTGACTCAGTACTTGATAAGTCCAATACTGTCAAGAAGTGAAATCAGATTGGCGCAGGTTTTAGATCATCAATTATTGCTTATTGGTAAATGCTTGTGGGCGGAGGACGGTATAGGCCTAGATACTACTAAAAAATTATGTGAAATTATGAATTTGAAGGATGTGCATTCTTAATATTATGCCGGATTCTGATGCTGTAGTACAGACTCCTTAATTTTAGTTTGAAATAGAAAATTAATTAACGAAACATGCTTTAAATGCTACTGTATGCGGAAACATGCCTTAAATGCTACTCTATGTGGAAACATGAAAACAGCAAAGTACTGAAAATACTGTATTAATAATATTTTACATTTACATATACGTGACTGGCAGAAAATATAAACCACTCACGTGCATTAGAAAGTATGTATTGCCTGCTTCAACATTGGTAGGAAAATAACTTGTCGTTAAAGACAAAACCAGTTGTGGATAGACGAGCACTGAAGAGTTAGGTTGTGATACATAAGAAACATTTTTTCAAAATTTAAACTAATAACTAGCATATAACAGCAATTAGTAGATTTTGGTTTATTCAACTGCTTAAATGTAACCTAAAAGGGGCAAAGAAATGCAGAGAATTTCTTAACAGGCACTGTCATAAGAACTATTTTTCATGTCAACTTGCCACCATAATGGATAGGGGCACCTGCCTTGCACTATGAAGAAGTGAGTGCACGAAAACATTGCCTGAAAGTATTTGCTGAGCCGTACTGCATTTTGTTTTACAGCTGCATGAAATAAATTCCAAATATACAACAACAAATTTAGTCGGTTCCACACCATATACAGTTATTTAGCATTAGTTTCCATGCTTGTTTTTCCTGTAATGATCATATCGACTGTACACCAATGCCAGCTTGTATCAAATATTAAGAGCATCTCTGGTCTATGACAGCAAGTATACAATTTTAGTGATTGTAATAAAGAAGTTGAACCGTGCTGGATCATTTCTAGTGATATCTATCTTAGGAATCTCATACGAAAGGCATATAAAACAGAAAAAGTGGGTAGCAAACGAACTGTTCTTAAGCAACATTTTTCAAGACACAGAAACCAAAACAGAATCAGATTATTCTAGGGCATGAAATCCAAGAATATTCGTCGTCACAGATGAGTGCGATTTCCGTGATATAAAGATTAGGGAATAATGTTTTGTATACCCTTTGCTTGGCTATTCCTTATCAAATCTAAAATTCCAGAGTTAGCTAACAATTGTGAAAGATCAGTAATTGGGGTCAAATCTATATACTGATAAAAGAAGTCGAAAATTCTTTCATATTCGTTTCTAACAGTATCCAGAACATTCAGGATAATATTTGTCCTAACCTCTTTGTGGTTTGCAGTTAAGTGACTGATACCTCACCTGTATAAAGCCACATAGAGAAGAGTCCGTAAAACCCAGCTAGTCTCCAATTCTTTTCGCTGTGCTCATTCAGGGCATAAATTAGCTTATGTGTCATAAATATTGGAGCTTCTATCCTCAAATGACATGAACTGACTGTTGTGGTAATGGATGCTATTTTAAATAGTGGAGAACAGACATTTGTATGCTGTTCGTCTGTTATCATAGTAAGTATCATCATCAGTGATGACAAACTATCTTGGCTGACAAAGCCCAAAAAACAAGATGGTAAAAGATGGTAAGTATGTTAGCTTTTTGTCTTTTTACATGTTTTGGAAGACATATTTAGGTAACGCCTGTGACATTTTTGTATATTTTTTTATATGAGAATGCCGAGGAATGTGTCATTGGAATCGACCAGGCATAGTACACTCCTCTTCCTTTAAGTTAAACATGTTTTTAACTTGCTGCTAGTTTTTATTGAAGATTTGTTCAAGCACGAATGTCAGCTTTTACTTAAAAGAAAGCAACCAAGATTTTTTTCTCAGGTCCATGGTTATATGGTTACAGTGTGTACCAAATGACTTAATGAGAGTAGAATGGACGCAGACGGATAGACAAACAAATGAATTTACATTATTATTTTGACTTTCATTAACCTATTCGTCTTCATTCATTACAGATTTTTGTAAATAAATCTTTTAAGATTTGCTCTGCAAGATTCTTATATTATTTTGGAAGTCTCATTTTACAGTGCATTTGCACCCGGTTGACTTCTGACATAATTATGACCCTTCAAGGACGGGACTCGCGTTCGCATCCACCAATTCCATAATGAAAACAATTTTAGCAACAAATTCAGGGTATGGTTATGCTTCTACTTAAAAATGCCATCCGAACAAAAACAATGAAGTATTTTGCTTTTTAAAACTCAAGGCAGTCTAACAATATCAAAAGACAGTTTAAATCTGATCCACTTTAATAAAGATAAATTACTTCGATTAAGGATGTATAACTTTCCTTTGATCGATACTTAATTTTAGAAAATGATATAAAATATTAAATTTAAGAAGCCATAACTGAGGAAAATGACATCAAGTTAATAGAGCATTATTGTGGGTTTATACGCTCAATTAATTGGATTTTGTTCGTCTTTGGTAAGAAAATGAAAGAAGCTTCTTAAGTATTCCGTATGGCCCCTTTCACTCGTTCCATCTAGCAAAGAAAAAAATACGAAACATTACGTCTTACTTAAAGTTGTATTTAAAGACGATTGCTGAATTATGCAGTTGCATATATAATATTTGCGTGCCGTCATTTCTTTTTGCATGAATATAAAAGCAAATCATTTAAATCAATTTTTCATTACATCCTCAGGCAATGCACACTTAGTCTATTTGCTTCTGTAACGTTTCCAAGTAACCGAACTAGTCATAACATATAGGCGTTTTTATTAGCGGGTCTTATAGATTTCACGTTGCCATGACTTCCAACAAAACGCTAAAGACAGGTGGTTGATTGGCCGAAAAGGTATATAATTGGTATCATCGATTTACAGCGATAGACAGGCAAGAAATAAGTCTCAATAACTACCGAATAAAATTAATATGTATATGCTTGGGCTTTGGCGCTTCCAACTCATGTGGACAAACACTATCATCAATGAATCATTGATGGACTTTTACCTGTCGCTATAGCGCTAATTTAAACTGTCAATATCAATCCAGTGTACACGATATTATGGCATAACACAAACAAGAACTTGAAAGAGATTCTAAGCTGAAGCTGCTTTTCAATTAGTAATTATTAGAGAGAGCTTTGCCTCTGCATTTGCCAGGTAAGATTCTTTAACAATTTTGTTGTATCTGTGTACCTATGGAAAATATTGCTAGATGTTTGCTATTGAGGAGTTTTCATTCTGGAGGTAAATTCTTAAGGCATTATCTTGACATACCTTTTTTCCTTTTTCAAAAAGAAAATACATGTATTTACTATATATGTAATTATACTTTGACGGATGATTTGTTTATATCATATATTTACCTGTTGTCTTACAAGCAGGTCATGACGAAAAATCGTCAGGTTTTTCTCAAGCTCGTAATAGATGTAAATGTGTAGTATTTAAATATGGATAAGACAATGACACTGTTATAAATGTTAGGTACTAAGCATTTAATCCTTTTGTTGGGATAAAGGAATGATTTTGTGGAAAGAAAATGTGAGATGATTTATTTACTGCGTATTGAAACAAATATTCAAATGTAATACGCCTGAACATTCCTCGTTGGATGATTGATTAGATTACGAGATAAAATATCCTGTTTGTTGTGTCTTTGTTTGGGGTCTTTTTTTGGGAGGGGGGTGTTTGTTTGTTTTTGGGGGGTGGATGGAGGTGGGGCACGGGGGTTCATATGTGCGCAACCCGAGTAAACTTTACAAAAAAGAAAAAGGTTACTGGTAAATGTTTGAAACGAATGCCAAAATGTGCCTGAAGAATTATTTTCTTAATCAACTCTTGTCCCTCACATGTTGTCTCTTCAATTCGTAATTAAAGCTCAAATTAAGTGCATGTTTAACGTTGTTCTGATGCTGCTTCGAAAATGCGCAGTTAAATATTAGAAGGTAACTCACACATAAGTTTAAGTCTGTCTTCTAAAGCGTGTAAGTTTCAAATGATCATCTATTCAAAAACTGTGCACTAACATAAGGCAGCATCCAAGTCACGAAATCAAACTGTGCACTAACATAAGGCAGTATCCAAGTCACGAACCCAAACTGTGCTTCTCAAGCTAGAAATTGTCCATGCCTGGTCTGTTAAAAAAGAGTGCTTTAGTAAATCAAGAAAAAAGAACTCTCACCAATACAAACTGGCATTCGGATACAACAATACATGGTCCAGGTATTTCTGTAATATTTGGATATGACAATACATGGTCCAGATATTTCTGTAATCTTCTGGTAATTAGTCTACACAAAGGAAATCCCTCGAATTAATCAAGAAAAAATAACTTTCAACAATAAAAATTCGCCTTTGTGTCTGACAGTAAATAGTCCCTATATTTATGTTATCTCCTAATAATCATTCGTCAAAAGGGAAATCGTTATTCGATTTTTTTCTTTGATTGGCACCTTGCATAATTGTAAGCAAACAAAGACAATTGTATCAGTGCATTAAGTAATAATTATTCAGGGATAGAATAGCAGACTTACTATCTAAATGCGCAGTTTCACACATATTAAAACATTTTTACTATAAACATTACGGTTTCTAATAACAAAAAACTTTTTTTTTTTTTAGCCCTGCGCTAAATGCTTTTATGAGCAAATACTAACTCAAGCCCTCCAGGGACCTTCAGTAAAAATGGGGGACCAAGCCCAGTTACCTCCCTTGAATGCAATAGATAGCGCCATCAAAAAACCCGATCCAACAAAACAAAAATTTTTTTAAAAAAATCTAGTGTCTATGCATAAGTTATCTTTCCTTTACCAATACGTACAGGTTATCAATAAAGTAACTTGATCTGGGTGCTTGTATCGCGTTGAGTTTTAAAGCGGAAGGATATCGGATCTCGCAAGACCCAAATGTCGAGCGTGATCTGATGTCCTTCCGCTATCAAACGAGACGCGATACAAGTACCTAGATCAAGTTACTGTACTGGTAATTAGTTTGTTATATATCTTAAACAATTATCTAACTTTTTATTTGTTATTCTTGTTCTTTTACTTTGATTCCATTCATCTACTCACATTGTACATTGCTTCTAAATATAGCGTTATTGTAGTCGTCGTCATTCTTGTGAGTGAGGAATCTCAATCTGTATCAGATGTACATCTATAAATAGCCTTTAAATAGCCTTTATCACGAGTTGTATACTGATGGGTATATTACACATGTGACACAAGGTTAAAGGTCAGCCTTGGGGAAAAATGGCCTTTATCATGAGTTGTATACTGATGGGCATATAATACATCTGATTCAAGGTTTCAGATCAGCCTCGGGGAATGTAGCTTTCTCATGAGATGTATAATAACGGGTGTATAATAAAATGTGTTCCTTTTTTTCTCAGTTTTGCTCTTTTGTCCAATGTATAAAAATGTTTAAATTCATGCAGCTGCCAAAAATATATATAGGTCTTACTTAAGAAATATCTGTGTCGGGAAACAACAAGCCAAGAATTTCCTAAGGATGGCCTGACTGACTCTACATGATTAAGTCATGTTAATTTGCAGCAGATAGCCGACGGCTAGTGCGACCAGACAAGCTAAGTTTGCAGATGTATCTTGTCACGTTCTTAATTAATTAGACTAATGGAAATGATTATCAAGTGCAAAGAAAAAGAAAACGAACACTACTCGGTGTAGTTTTAATCTTCTTTTCTTTTACGTAAAAATGAAATAGTTTCTATCTCAGTATAAATAGAGTTGCATTTACAACTGTCGATGTTCGTACGTTAACAGAGCCGTTGCAATTTTAAATGCAGTTTTTAGTTTTGACAATAGCAATTGGTTCAATGAAAACATTATATGCAATGTGAACACTTCGATTTTTTTCTTTGATTGGCACCTTGCATAATTGTAAGCAAACAAAGACAATTGTATCAGTGCATTAAGTAATAATTATTCAGGGATAGAATAGCAGACTTACTATCTAAATGCGCAGTTTCACACATATTAAAACATTTTTACTATAAACATTACGGTTTCTAATAACAAAAAAACTTTTTTTTTTTAGCCCTGCGCTAAATGCTTTTATGAGCAAATACTAACTCAAGCCCTCCAGGGACCTTCAGTAAAAATGGGGGACCAAGCCCAGTTACCTCCCTTGAATGCAATAGATAGCGCCATAAAAAAACCCGATCCAACAAAACAAAATTTTTTTTTTTTTTAAATCTAGTGTCAATGCATAAGTTATCTTTCCTTTACCAATACATACAGGTTATCAATAAAGTAACTTGATCTGGGTGCTTGTATCGCGTTGAGTTTTAAAGCGGAAGGATATCGGATACCGTAGTTCAGGATACGTTTCGATTACATTTACTAGCAAAAGATTACCGTACTTCTGGATACGTTTCGATTTTAACAATCAACGTAACACCTTTTCAGATAATTTTTGACAAAAGGCAGAAGGTGATGCATCATATTTGCCTGTATTTACATTTAATGGAAA
Source organism: Margaritifera margaritifera (assembly GCA_029931535.1). NCBI lineage: Eukaryota > Metazoa > Mollusca > Bivalvia > Unionida > Margaritiferidae > Margaritifera > Margaritifera margaritifera. The sequence goes on from JAQPZY010001602.1 coordinate 2,098,508, forward strand.
CGACGCGTCGGTGAACCTTTAAAACTCTAAACGCAAACTGTTCCCATCCACTCCAGTTTAGACATATCAACAGAGAGAAATCAACGGACTCGATCAATAATGTTAGAAGAAATATGCATTAGTTTTATATTTAGCGGTGCCTAAGAATACCATTTCTGTTTTTCGTGTCCGACTACAATCAGTTACATAACAAAAAGTCTTGGAAGATAACAGCATCTTTGCTACCTATAGCTAAACTATATAGCTGTATCTTCATGCATAACGTAGGCAGAGAATAGGCACAATATGTCACATTTAAAGATCCCCACGCAGATCTCGCAGGTGTAGAGGCTGGATGAGTGGCATAGAAGAGTAAAGAGTGCATAAAGAGTTGATGACTAAGCTTAAACGAGTGATTTTATATTTTTACGCTACATAGTCCAAGTTTTTCGACGACTATAAAATGAGATTATATGGGTGAAATTGATATTGCAATACCTAGTTAATATGTTTCAATCTTGAGATACACCTGTGTTTGCTCTGATAGCGATCGGTAATATACAACGCCATTCCATCGCCATCGCTCAAGGTGCACTAAATTTGGCTGGGACGAACGATCGCTGGAGATTGCATTGGTACCGTTAGAACGTATAACGTTTCAACAGGTTTTTATTATTAAATAGAAAGACCTGCGGTTATGATAAGAAAACTATATCGAGGCAATATATATATATATATATATATATATATATATATATATTTATATATATATATATATATATATATATATATATATATATGTGTGTGTCTGTGTGTCTGTGTGTTTGTATGTATGTGTGTGTGTGTGTGTGATAGAATATGAAGCACACATCTCTATGAAATATAATTTTTATGAAATATAAATGTTTTAGCTGGTACATGACAAAGCGTTGTTTCAAGTCAACAAGTTTATAGGCATTTAATAACTTTAGCCGATTTTCACATAGAAAACCGAGGACATCTAACGTGACTCTAATATATTTATTATCTTTTGAAACAGTTGGAAAGTGCATGTTATATGAGCACGCATTCCTATGGAACAATATTGTCTTCTTCCATGGAATATGGTCAAAGAACAACTATAACAGCTATCATTAGGGTATTCATGACTGGAAATTGATACTGACTACCAACTGAAATTGGATACACATGTAAAAACATCTTTGTAGGAAAGCTTCCAGACAACTGTCTTAAACCTTGTTGGTCAGATGTTAACAAGGCTCAATAAACTGACAATTTTATATACCTTTATCCTTTCCGATTTCATTTTCTGCAGTGATAAGAACACAACAAAACTCGAAAAAATGCAAGAGCGTGCTCTGAGATTTGTATATGACAATTACACCAGCAGTTACCATAAACACTTACATAAGATAAAAATGCCAACCCTGAAAGTGCGTAGACTTAGGTCAATGACTCCAGAGACTTTCAAAGTTTTGAATAAGTTTGCTCCTCAATGTGTACATGATTTACCATGTACTAAACACAATAAGTACAAAGGTCTTTTAGATATGCATCTGCCATTCTTTGGAATGAGCTATCAAATTATTTTAGAGAGGAATACAAATTTCAATTCATTTAGGTAATTCATTTTATCCTGGAATGGAAAGAACTGTAAATGTAACATATGCAAATAGCCCCCCCCCCCCCCAATTATCCTGTCACGATGACGAAAACTGATATTTTCTGTGTCGCCATTTGTTTTACTGTCTTTGTCTTATGTACCGTCAAATGCCCTACTAATATGTCCCAATTTTTTTTTTTTTTTAAAGTTAGGTTTCATTTGCATCTCAACATGCTATTAGTCCTAACCAGTACTTCCTTTTAATGTAAGATACCTAGCCTTTTTTTTTTTTATACGGTTTAATCTATTTCTTAACATCTTTCTGGTCCTAATCCTGAGCTTTGTTTCAATTACCAAAACACGAAATTCAGTTTTAAATAATACCTTTTTAATGTGCTTTGTTTGCTTGTATTTTACGTTATTTGCTATGTGATATGTATCATTGTGGTTATGTATTATAGTATGTTTGTATGTCTTGCTATGCTATACGTCTCATTGTAGTTATGTATTATGGTACGTTATTTGCTATGTGATATGTCTCATTGTAGTTGTATATTATGGTATATTTGTATGTCTTGCTATGTTATATGTCTCATTGTAGTTGTATATTATGGTATATTTGTATGTCTTGCTAGGTGATATGTCTCATTGTAGTTGTATATTTTGGTATGTTTGTATGTCTTGCTATGTGATATGTCACATTGTAGTTGTATATTATGGTATATTTGTATGTCTTGTTATGTGATATGTCTAATGGTAGTTGTATATTATGGTATATTTGTATGTCTTGCTATGTGATATGTCTCATTGTAGTTGTGTATTATGGTATATTTGTATGTCTTGCTATGTGATATGTCTCATTGTAGTTGTGTATTATGGTATATTTGTATGTCTTGCTATGTGATATGTCTCATTGTAGTTGTGTATTATGGTATATTTGTATGTCTTGCTATGTGATATGTCTCATTGTAGTTGTGTATTATGGTATATTTGTATGCCTTGCTATGTGATATGTCTCATTGTAGTTGTATATTATGGTATATTTGTATGTCTTGCTATGTGATATGCCACATTGTAGTTATGTATGATGGTATATTTGTATGTCTTGCTATGTGATATGTCTCATTGTAGTTGTATATTATGGTATATTTGTATGTCTTGCTATGTGATATGTCTCATTGTAGTGTGTATTATGGTACGTTTGTGTGCCTTGCGAATCATGTTGATTAATGTCTTTGTTGTTTTATGTAAAGTCCGTAAAAGGTTCATCAGAGCTTTTGTTGAATTGTTGTGTTAATCATGTTGACAATAAATAAATTTTATCGTAATATTATCTTATCTTACACACTTAAACAAAACAAGTGAAGAATGACAATAAAATAGTTTGTTATGCAATTGTGTTCTCATTCTAAAGCTATTGTAAATGTTTTTATCTGAAAAAGAACAACATACTTTTGTTTTTGGAGTAATATCTGAGCTCTTGAGGGCAGGCACGTGTCCAGAATTTGCCATAACCGTAATTCCTGCATGTCCTTTTGCATAGATGTTCAGTTGTTGTTGTTCTTGTCATCGTCGTCGTCGTTGTTCTTGTTGTTCATATGATGTTGGAAAAGGGTTTGAAATAAGCTTGTGCTTTATATCAGGTCTGATTATCTTTGCAATAGTCCAGCAATCGTCCACTTAGCAAATACATTTTTTAGAGTCTTAGGAAAACATTACGTTTATATTTACAGGTTAAGAGCCGACGTAAAAAAACGTGCGATAACTCATGCTAAAGTTTAAATTATAAAAATTGCAAATAGTTAAATACTTTTAACTATTTTAAATTTCTAGAATGTAGTCAAGATATTAATAGCAGTTAGAATTAATTACAATATATAGCTTCTGATGTGTTCATTTGAAATTATGTTGCCAAAATACACGGTTAATGATCCAAGTTATGAACATGAATCTTAAACAAAAGATTTTAATAATTGTGAGTTTACATGTTATGGTGTGCGTATTTGTTTTGCTGCTTCTGCATTCAAAAGGTAATTATATGACCTTGAGAAATTAGCAGTCTAGTCGGTGTCAGACGCTTCACCCAAATTTCGACGGTCGCGAGAGAGAGAGAGAGAGAGGGGGAAAAAAGAAGAAAAAACAATAATTCAATAAAGTAAACATATCATATCTCAGAGCAATTATATTTCTTAAATAGGAAAAGAAAGTAGTTTCATCGGCGATATCGCCAGAGGCGATACGACTTAATTTAATCTGTACATGGCATTTTCAAGGCACACAAACATCAATATATCACATTGAATTACTTTGATCATATCTGTTGGGTGGTAATGCAACGCAATTAACAGTGTTTATCATGAATCATGGGATGGAACAATAATACTGTTTGTGTCAGCAGAAGATTGACCGTTAGTGTGTCCCAGTGAAACCACACATGAAAAGAATGAACCTTGCCACTTTACTAATTAATTGAAGTAAGCGACGACAAGTCGAATGCTTTTCATCACTAATGTGATAAATCAATATCAAAGATCGATCAATGCTCAATGAATTTTGCATTGTCTGTGATGCCAGACTGGAAAAAGGGTGTTTTCACGATGCTACATATAGAGATTGAAATTGCAACCACTGATGTTCAAACGTGAATCAAGCGTTTGCACTTTCAAAAGTAACCTTACGTTAGGCAACAAAAACAAAATAAAGAAAAAAATTGCTGAATTTGGAAGTCTATGGCTGTCATGATTTCAAAGCTAAAATCGTGCGATTTTGTTTGTTTTCGAATGAGTATTTTACAGTGAGTAGTTACAAATGTTAGAGAAGTATCGAAGGAAACCTCACTTCTCTATAACCTTCCATCAAGAAGAAAACCTCTCTTTTCTATAACCTCTCATCAAGAAGGAAACCTCACTTCTCTATAACTTTCCGTCGAGAAGGAAACCTCTCTTCTCTATAACCTCTCATCAAGAAGGAAACCTCACTTCTTTATAACCTCTCATCAAGAAGGAAACCTCACTTCTTTATAACCTTCCATAAAGAAGGAAACCTCACTTCTCTATAACCTTCCATCAAGAAGGAAACCTCCACTTCTCTTTAACCACTCATCAAAAAGGAAACCTCAGTTCTCTTTAACCTTGCATAAAGAAACGTCTTTCAAACAAAAAATAATACAGACTGGTGCTGTCAGGTCCGTGTTTTAATTTAGAACTAAGTTCACAATGTAATTGATGTTTAGCTGGCATACTTGAAAGCTGCTAGGTCTCAAAGATTTTCAGTGTCTTGAAGAGGCTATGGCGTTTTAATTTTAGCTTCATTTTCCAATAATTTGAATTTCCTAGTCGATTTTTTCCAACATGATTAAACTTCTTCTGTTTCCATAGCAATATTATAAGGTTCTGAAATTTTTTACTTTAATAGTTTATTTGCCACCAGTAATCACACCGATTGTTAGATTATTCTTGTTTTCCTAAAAGTGCATTATTTATGAAAATAATGTCATTGCGAACAGAGAGTCGGAATTTTGAAAAGACAAATACATTATATCAACTAAGATGAATGTACAAAATTTTCCCTTCAAACTGGATATATTAAAAAGTATTTTGCACAAGCTATAGGCGCTGTACATTCTGATTATATCTTATTTTAGATAATAAAGGGAGATAATTTGAATATATTTTATGTCATTTACGACAACCGAATAAACTGAGATCGTACTATTGTGAAGTGAATATTCTTCCAAAGTAAACAGTGAAAGAAAATATAAATTATTAAAGCGATAATAATCATAAAAGGTTCAAAACAAGTTCAGTGAATTCAGCATCTCTAACACTGCATTAGATGTTCTCTTTTGTTCAAATGGATCAATAATTATATCAATTATATGTATTTCTCACTAGTATATGTGAGATTTATCAGATCAGTTGAAATACGTTTAGTTCAGTTACTTAGATGTGCATAGAAAAATATGCTTTGCCCTTAATGTTAAACTGCTTGTGTAATGTGGCGATGAAGAAGGATCGACATACGAAGGGTTTCGACATACGAATGTACTGCATGTATAATCAAAACACGTCTTGCACTCGTCTAGATACCAAAAACATTTTTTAAGACTGAGGAAAATACACTTTGCGGTCCTTTTTTGCAAGCATATACACACGTTCATAGAAGAATCTCTTACATTCACGGTGAATAGCAGTCAAATTATAAGAATATCTCTAACTCTATAGGAGCAACAATTACTTCCACTGTGCCCCCCCCCCCCAAAAAAAAAAGAAATTAAAACGTCGTCAAATAAAGTTCGCACCAAAAAAATAAAAGACAATAACAAGCATTTCGATATTAATTGGTAATGGAATACTTTTTTTTCTGTACTCACTGAAAAGTGAATTCTCCATTATTGACTGGATGATATTTACTAGAGAAGAAAGTGTGAAACTTGGAGGTATGTATGACATTTTGCACGGTGAAAAAATGTTGGGTAAACTTTCTTCTACAAACTAAAGTAGACAACACTGATAGCAACCTCTTATGATAACTCGTAGTATTCGGCACAGTGGTCCCAACGAAACCCTTCGTGTCTCCGTTTGCTATTTCCGGTTTCTCATTATTTACTACGGATTAGTACTACAGCAAAATATGCAAATTTCAGAAATATAAAATTAAAGAAGACAAACTAGATTAATTTTTCTAATATATCTTCACAACTTAAATTATATTTTCAGTATTCAGCAGGGAAATAATATTACACTCAAAGCAACTAATTCTTTTACACAAGCAAAACAAATGCTTACATGAATATATGGTGTTCTAGTAAATTCCTCCATTAAATGGAGAACCGCCAATACAGTACACAAACTGTAATAGTTAATACCTGTAGCATCGATCGCTCTCTGGACTTTACCTATTGATAATATTACGTTTCATGATGGAGAATGATATTCTATGTAACAGGTTGAATGTCAATGCAATACGATTTAAAATGTCACCAGCTCTTCCCTCGAATAAATAATGAGATCTCCCTTAAATACTAAAATTTAGACGGAAATATGTCTCATAAAAATCGACCAGTCATACTGATACAATGTTAATTCGTGGTTTAGCTTATTTTCCTCTTCCGATGGCCCAGAGATTAAACCCGTTTTTTGTTTTGTGTGTGTGTGTGTGTGTGTGTGTGTGTGTGTGTGTCTATATATGGGTAAGGGGGTTGGGATGTTCATATACATGATATATTTTTAATATTTTTGTTTATGAGATCAACAAAATACCACACATATCAATTAATTTGATTGGAACCGATCGCATTTTCAGGATTACATAAGACCTGAGGGATGTTAGAGCTGACATTTTACGTTGGAAAATATTCCCCTGACCGATAATTTGCATTGTTCTCCTTGAACTCGCTGTGACAACGAAATGCGGTCTAGTTTTACAGTCCTGCGTCCTTTAAACAAACACGTCAATTGACATGCGAGTTTGTCATTTATTGAAGATAATCTCTGCCGACATGCACTCTATCGGACGTGATAAAAGCTGTTAGAATTTTATTTCAAAAATTAAAATTAGTGAAATGGATCTGCTCGATTTTTTTTTTCATGTGTGCCAGAAAATTGCTCTCTTTTTTTTTTTTTTTTTTGCTCATGTCCTCAGTAAGACCAGCAGCAGTGTACATATAGACCACTGGTCCACAAGTCATTATTTACTGAAAGGTAAGGTCAAGTTGATCTGAAATAATAACGATGAAATTTATTGCTTTACGTATACTTGTTTTCGAAAACTCAAGTTGTCTAATTCAACAACTGATATGTACGTCCACATTTGGTCAAAATTGTTCACAATAGAAGATGAAAATAATTGTAAAAATTAAGAGTTTGTAAAGTAAAAGTATGTTAGATCATTAAATCATTATTGTCCTAGGCCAAGAGACATTAGATGGCGGGTTGTTGTTGTTGTTTTGGTTTTTGTTTGTCTCATGCAAAAATTCATTAATCATCAAAGACCATCAGAAGAATATTCTGGTCAAATGAATACTAACAGGTTTTTAATTAGCCAAACTTCTCAGAATTATTTTCAACAATATTTCATCTGTCCACAGAACATTTGTCATACACATGAATTTAATAGGCTGCATTATTTTCCGGTACTTTATCCCAGTGTAAATTTCCTTCCCGCGTTCATGCATTAGCCCTCGAAATAAACATCAAGACATAAAGCCTACGCAAAACCCATTTATCAGAAGTTCAAATTACCTTAATAATTTCTCTCCCTATAAATCTAGGAGTGTATCTCAAATTTAAATACTTCAGAGTCTGGCTAATTGGGTTATCGATCTTTGAATGTGTAAGAAATTTGCTTTAGCGATTTTTTTGTTTAATTTTTTTTTTTTTTTTTTTTTGGGGGGGGGGGGATTTATTTACGATCTGTCTGTGTTGTAAATAAATACCTTCAGAAGTACGTCGAGAATAATCCAATTATCGTCGACGTAAAAAAAACATCCATGCCTGTAAATCTAATTTCATGAAACCTCAAAGTGAAAAATAAAACTTACATAAAACAAAAACTTCCAAAAGCATTTTCTCACAAGCTTCAAAAGTGAAAGGTTTACTACCGATTTGAATTGAGTGTCGCAGCAGCTGCCATTGTCTAGCCTGATTTTAATAACTCCAGGCGACACTCGCCGCGCACCTGTCGAGTAAAGCGCGCATTAGAAAAGAAGATTTATCTAAGCCAACGACTGGTTACAAGAAGTGACACGTGCTTGTGTTAACAGTAACAGTAGAGGCTGCATTTATGTATAATTGTCATTACTGCTAAACGACCATTACACATTACATGGGAATATATTATTTGCTTTATATTGATTTTGACTGAAATGAGCAGGACAGGTACAGATTACCCCCCCCCCCCCCCCGCCGCAATAGGATTCAACTCTCATCTCAGGTTAATTTTAGAAATAGACTATAGTATGTGTGCGCATTGTCTCTGCCATAGGAAGGCAGTGTTTGGCTCAGTGCGACAGAGACAAAGCAACAGTCAAGCCGAAACGATACAATGTAGAAAAAGTGACAAGAATATCGACTCCGTGATACGTTTTATCTGGATGTTATCCTCACATTATCCTGATTTCCTATTTAGTGTCAAGTTTGAAATTCCTTTTGATGGAACAGATTCAAGATCAGCCCCCCCCCCAACACCCCCCAACCCCAACCCCCCGATTTTTTCGATGGACAAGAATATTCATCAAAATCATTAACTAATGATGGATACTAATTCAATTATCAATGTATAAATTATTTTAAATTATAATAAGCAAAAAAGCGGTTGAGACGATCTCCTGGCCAGACCCTTGACAAGGCACTTTACTCAAATTGCCTATGCAAAATATAATATTTCATGTGTTGATGTGCCGTTAAATACCGAACAAACAAATAAATAAACAATCAAGCAAGCTAATAAACAGTTGCTGATAAACTCATTAAAATATGTATAACCTCGGCAAAGCGAAAACTGACATTTTGGCAATATTGCGTCAAAATCGCAAGCCCCTGGCCCATCCGGCAACCCCACCCCCATTGTGAGATATTTTAATATAGCATTGTAATAAACCTAGGGTATGTGCTCTTTATATGTACGTCTCTGTTAGATATGATTAATTATTTATTTGATTTATTTTAGGGGAAATCAGTGTTGGGAAGATATTTTTCAAATCGAGTAACTAGCCAATTATTAAGTACAGACCCTGAACGGTTTTCACGGGACTTTATGGTAGCATGGATTAGTTTCGTCAATTAGCCCCTCCTAAAAAGTTTTAATATAAGGATTTCTCTGAAAATTCGCATGTATAAGTTGCTTAGTATTTTGAGATAGGAATAACTCTGTGTATTAGGTGATTGAATCACGTTTGGTAATACGTGGCATGAAATACCGATCTTGGGCTTAGAAATGAGTACTGATAAAGAATATGAATGTGATGCAAGAAAAACCATGTAAGCATAAAATTAGAGTCTCGTGAATGTGTGGTCGTTACTTTGATTGGAGGAAAATCATTGTTTGTATTAGCGCGCGTTTAAAAAACGCTTTAATTCACAATGAATGTTGTCTTTGCGGTCCTTGGAAATAGGGGAAACATCATCATCAAGCCTAACTCACGCAGTGGGTTCGACATTAAACTATTATTTTGGGGTAGGGTGGGGGTGGGGGTCGGGGTAAACGTTAAAACAGGACAGCATCAATGTTTTGGCTTTTTATGTCTTCGAAGTAATATATGCCAGCTAATATCTATGATCCGGTGAATATATTTTCGTGAAAATAGATTTGCTAATTGGTGGTTTGGAAAATTAACGATGCCGACAGAGTTGGTTATCACTTTGCTTTAATGAGGATTCCAGTAGATATATAATCATACGCTTGTTAAATACTGCAATCCTAACAAGTTCAAATGCTCGCACATAACTCAAATGCACTTTTAAAAAATTCCCATTTAATTATGTTTTTGATCATGATTTAATGCAATAGCATGAATTTAAGAAACGGATTTCGGGCAATTTGTGTTATTTATTTTAAATTCATATCTTGCTCAAAATTATGTATATTGCGATTCTCAATCATGTTGAAAAAAACAAACAAGTTTTGCAGATCTCTTGAGTTTCCTGTCTAAACCAATTAAAAGTAGTTGATACGTATATCCTTTGTAACTGGTTGATGCAAAAACGTGATATTTTAAAGAGTGCCCAAACACGAGTTTAAATATATCGCTTTTGGAACCACAACATAAAACATATCGGGGTTTTCTTTTTATAATACACCAGACTTGCTTCAGAATCAAAGCTTAGAAGATTAAACTTACTCTTCACCACAACACGCCCCCCCCCCCCCCCCCCCCCCGCCCCTTTTCGTAAATTCGTCTCACGTTCATAGGCTGATGGTATAAATATCAGCGACTTAAGAAATTAAGAGATTGGTAGGATTAGGATGACTTAATCTGTCGCAGTAAATTATATTTTTGACATTTTTTAAACTAGTTGACCCTATCTGACCAAAATGGAAGTCCTATTCAGAATGTGTCTCAGCGGGTTGATCATTGTTGTCAAGGAAGTAAGGGGAAATAGCTTCATAGAGACGCTTACGGCGTCGAGTCTAATTTCTTCAGCAAAATATTTCCATGTCTGAAATGTAATTTAGATTATATTTCTTTGTTCTAGCTCACAAAGTACTCATTTTTGTTGCTGCATGCATAACTTTTGTAGGTACACACAATGAAGCGTCATATGGCATGATGGAAAATCTTATATTTTCACACGTGAAATTGTAGGAATGAAAAAACATGAACATTATTTCACCAATAATATTACATATTTCACACTTAAGTATATAATAAACAGACGTAATGAAAAACACCTTTGATATTATAATCAGCAGCAATGTATGTGGAAATTATGTCTTCACGTGTCTCAAATTTAGTTGAAGACAGGTCAGTTTTCGAATATGTAAGCGGATCATGGCAATAACAAGAATACATATGACTGGTATATGTCCAATTCTTTACTCTGATTGCTCTATGCAAAGCCACTCATATTCTTTACTCGAGTTGCTCTATTCAAAACCACTCATATTCTTTACTCTGGTTGCTCTATTCAAAACCACTCATAGTCTTTATTCACGTTGTTCTATTCAACCACTCATATTCTTTACTCGAGTTGCTCTATTCAAAACCACTCATATTTTTTACTCTGGTTGCTCTATTCAAAACCACTCATATTCTTTACTCGGGTTGCTCTATTCAAAACCACTCATATTCTTTACTTTTTGTTGCTCTATTCAAAACCACTCATATTCTTTACTCTGGTTGCTCTATTAAAAACCACTCATATTCTTTACTCGAGTTGTTCTATTAAAATCACTCATATTCTTTACTCGAGTTGCGCTATTCAAAACTAATGGCTCTATTCAGAATCATTCATTATAAATTAATCGATCTTAAACTTTGTTCTGGTAAAGACTGAAAATTGCTGAAGAATAGAACAAACATCGGATAAGAGTATTTCAGATGATTTATGTCCGTCTAAGACACCGTAAGTGTTTAGTTTTCATCTCTACAGACAGTGAGGAATACTTTTGGACATGGTTAATAACATACCGGGTCAGGGCATATTAATTGTTAATTGCTTTGAATAATATTTCATATTTAACCTGTGGACAGTTTTCTATCTTGCATGCGAATTCCTTCCAACCTGCAAATACCACCACCCACCCCCCAAACAAAGAAAGGTATCCTTTTCTTGCTACAAAACTCAGTGGTCATTTATTGCCAGCTTTGAGTGTAATAATACTATATTAAACGTTCATATCAAACAAGGAAGAAAAATATGTTGATAATTTTGAACATATGCTAATTTAAATTTAATTTAATAGATTGTAAAATTTATTAAAAAAAGATTACAACAAATCCGGTTTTGTACATCGAATGATCTGATAGGTTCCATGGTTACCATTATCTATTTTATTTCGCAACAACGGAAAATTTGAAAATTAGCCAAACCATTCTCGAGTTCCATTGTATTTCAGACTTATGAAAAGTTTTGTTGTTTTTTCAAACGAATATCTACTACTTTTTATTGATTGTGTTGTACATGGAAATGATTATGTGTTTAAATACAATTACAAAGCTTGGCAACGAATTGACAGGTTCTATATTTTATATGTTTTGCAAATTAGAACCAAATAAGATTTGATGTACAAAGCTTTTAAATTATATATATATATATATATATATATATATATATATATATATATATATATATATATATGTAAATATATATGTATATATATATATAGATATATATATATATATCTATATATATATATATATATATATATATATATATATATATATATATATATATATATATATATATATATATATATATAGTGGAAAGGGGTAGAATATTATGTTTTACGCACCCAATTAGAAACAATTTAAGATAGGGTGGCGGGTTGAATTCCTATGCAATAGAATCATCAATATCGTCGCCCATCCCCATCCCATCAGCTCCCTCCCCCCGCCCACTCCCTTGCCATCTCCACAAACAACATTGGCTCTACTCCCTAATACCGTTCAAGGAACATATTTATCAGGAATTCTGGAATTTTTTAATCTGAGCAAGCCGTGAGGAAAACACGTTGTATTTATTGAAGTTTTGAATTTGTACACTGTTTTATGTATAAGGTCACACGGCAATTTCAGTTACTGAATAAACCTGTGCTTTATTTGTAAACGCTTTGAAAATATTCTGAGGGCCTCCAATAGCAGCTGATGCCATGTCAATTTAAAAAAAAAACAAATTTTATACAGTGATTAGTTGCAAGGGTGAGCAAAGTTTTCCATGAAGATATAAATGCAACTATATGTTCAAGTCCGGTTATTCCACCATCGTCAAAAATTAATTTGCTAATCTAGAAATCAGAAATCAAAGTTACTGGCCCCTTAATAAGCGCATGCGAGACAAAAAAATACGTCCGTTTAACTACTTGAATATACAATAATAGCCACTGTTTTTCGTGTATTTATAGAAATGCATTAGTATGCTTTACTGATAATTACGTATACCTTTACTTCAAATTATGCTTTAACATGAAAGCACGCTATGCAGTCCTAAAGGCTTAGCAATTTATTTTAACAATATGGCACTTTTATGTTTTTTATAGTAAGCGATGATTATTGTTCCGTCGCAATTGCTTAGATACAGCCTGTATCAGAGATACCCATGCACCCATATAACAAACTGGATCATTTTGATGCCCCATAATAATCAGATAACATAACTTTCTTTAATAATGGTAATAATGTACATTTAGGTCAAAATTCAAATGAATAATAATACCGCGTGCGCAAATAAATATGCGACTAGAATACAGCTACGACATCATCGTGACACTCCTTTTTTGAAGAGTGGATTCCGAATATATCTCTAAAGCTGTATTAGCTGTGAGAAGGAAGTTTACTTTAACCAACAGAGATAAATACACATTTATTTTATTCAGAGTGTACAACAGTAAAAGAATATATTCATTTCTAATCATTCCTGCAACGAAATAATTGAATTATTGCCTTAGTAACAACATGTGTATTTGTTCTCTAACGGTGCACTGCAATTCGATCCTTCACGCCTAGAGACACTCATCGGTCGTATCTGTTGAAATTGTTTCTAATTTATAGCGCTGAGTTGATTTCAAGGGAAAATTCCGTTCATGTACTTTGGATAATTATTTTTTTTTACCTATGGAGGTATTTAAATGCAAGTTTCCTCCAGGTAGTATTTAACAATCAAATAAGACCTACGATGTGATATGTCGATCTACCTGACATTAACGCCAAAAGCATCTGGCCTTAAATCTTTAAACTTTGTTTGATATCGAAAAGCAAAGAAAATGTTTACAGTTCTCAGAATTTTGTTATTATTCGATCCTCAGTTACTGCTTTGTACACAACGTATGCGGATTCAAGAGAATCAACATTAAGGTGACATAACTAAGGCAGCTTGAATGAAAACGTAAAATAATTCACTGGTCTACAGCCAAAATGTTTCCGCAATAAATGTTGTCAAACTTTACTAATTCTGGGTCACTGAGAACGAAAATGATGCTTAAAATTATTGATTGGCTCTAGTTTTAAAGATATTATACCGGGTCAGTATAAATGGCCCTTGACTTGGGAATGGCGGAGGATAAGTGAGTTACATAGGGAAGGGATCTCAATTTAAACCAGAAATGACTAAAATACATCTTTGACTGGATCTATGAATAAATCTATGACTGGGTTTGGACAGTACTTGCTTTTTAGGCAAAACAATGAATGATGCAATCTGAAGTTGGTATTGCGTCATACATGATATGAATTGTATCATGTTATTACTAGAAGTCATGGATGATGCAATCATAACTAAGCTTACATCACTCTGCTGAAGAAATTGCCCTATATCAGCTCTACAAATCATATAGTGTCGTGCTGTCTTATTTGTCAGTGTTTGATTTTGCAAAAGGACACATTTCTGTTTAGGCAAAGTGAGGAGAGATGCCTCGAACTTGTGTGAACAATGCAGATAACTTCTGCTATGTTTCTGTTGAAGTGACTTTTGCATCACAAAAGCGCAGAATAACCACTATGGTTAAGAAAGCACATCACCTTTATTTTGGCTGCAAAATTGGAGATCAGGACAAGATGTGGGCCCCACACATATGCTGCAACACTTGTGCAACAAATCTTCGCCTGTGGTTGAACTTTAAAAGAAAATCTAGGCTTTTTCAGTGCCAATGATTTGGAGAGAGCCAACAGATTATATCAGCAATTGTTACTTCTGCATGGTGCCTCCAGTTGGAAAAGGTGTGGCAAAGAAGAAAAAGTGGACTGTACATTATCCAAACATTCCGTAAGCTATACGCCCAGTACCCCACGGAGAAGGACTGCCGGTTCCTGATGCATCAGAATCATTTTCACTTGAGTCAGACGAGGAAGAGGAAGAGGATGAAACTTATACTCCTGAACCATCAATGTCACATAACCCATATTTTCTCCCATCCTCCTCCTCTGAACCACACCTCATAATACAAGGTGAACTGAATGACCTTGTCAGGGATTTGGAACTACCCAAGAGTAAGGCAGAGCTGTTGGGCTCCAGACTACAGCAGTGGTATCTCCTGGCAGGTGATGTTAGGATTTCCATGTTCCGTGACCGTCAAAAGGATCTTGTCCCATTCTTCTTCATGGAAGGTGATCTTGTAGCCTGCAACAACATCGATGGCAGCCCTCAACATCGTTCATGATCCAGATGAGTGGAGACTGTTCATTGATTCATCGAAGACGAGTCTTAAAGCTGTTTTGCATCATAGTGGCAGTGTTTTGCCATCAATTCCAGTTGGTCATGCAGTCCATATGAAGGAAACCTATGAAAACATGAAACAACGTTTGAGGTGCATAAACTATAATCAACATCAGTGGCAGCTTTGTGGCGATTTCAAGGTTCTTGCTCTCTTGCTTGGTCTGCAGACTGGATACACAAAGTACTGCTGTTTTCTCTGCGAATGGGATAGTCGTGCGAGAGATTTCCACTACATCGAGAGAGATTGGACACTCCGATAGTCATTGGAGCCTGGGATGAAAAGTGTTCAGCATCCACCAGATTTTGTTACCACCCTTGCACATCAAGCTGGGTCGGATGAAGAACTTTGTCAAGGTCATGGACAAAACACAAGCAGCTTTCAAGTACCTCCGTGGAAAATTTCCAAGGTTAAGTGAAGCTAAGATAAAGGAAGGTGTCTTTGTTGGTCCTCCGATTCGTGAACTTCTTCGAGATGATGCATTTCACCGTGCACTGCGTGGCAAGGAAAAGACGGCATGGAAAGCCTTCCAGTTAGTGGCAACACATTTTCTCGGAAACAACAAGGCAGACAACTACAGGGAGTTTGTGGAAAACCTCCTCAAGGCATACAAAAGCTTTGGTTGCAACATGTCACTAAAGATATATTTTTTGCACTCTCATCTAGATTTTTTCCACCGAACTGCGGAGCAGTGAGCGACAAGCACGGCGAGCGATTTCACCAGAACATTGCAACAATGGAGAAACGCTATCAGGACAAATGGACCCCATCAATGCTTGCAGACTATTGCTGGACAGTGACAAGAGATGCTCCATTTAATGAATACAAGAGACAAGCCAAGAAGCGCCGAGTAGACACTGAATAAGGACTAAACTATGTACTTATATATACAAAATAGTCTTTTGACTTTTGTTTCAATATATTTTTTATTTATATAACCCTTTTGCTGTTTTTTAAAGTGTTACATAAACAGGACAGGTGAAATATTATCATGTAAAGCAACCATAAACACACGAAAAGACCTAGGTTACAATTTATGAATAAAACTTTACTATGTACACAATATACATAGACGTAAAATGTAAAAACTTAAATATCTTGGAAACAGTAGCCAATCAGTTGTTTTAATTGTCATATTTGAATTCAGCACATCAAAATCCCTAATAAATAGCACATTTTATCTCTGAAGCAGACGACTTCGAAAAATGCTAATCTATGGTTATTAATTATTTTATGTTTTCATTCAAGCTGTCTTAGTTATGTCACCTTGATGTTGATTCTCTTGAAGTGGCATATGTTGTGTACAAAATAGTAATTGAGGGTAATAACTTGCTACTAAATATAGAATTATGAGAATCAACAGTTATACCATCGGATATAAAGAACAGTTCTTTGTAAAAAGCATTTTTTTTATCGAATCCAATTTCTCCGCGAGAAGCATTGGATATATTGTCTTATCACATAGTTGGTACACTTCACATGCAGTGTTTGCGGTTTATTATTTTTAATATATCAACACGTTAACATATCACTTTTTGTGAATCTTGATTGGTCTAAATAAGCCCATGAACTCCTTCCGCAGCATTCCCATTAATGATTGATTGCCACCGTGGGAATTTGCCTTGCCCCAATGTCGGGAACCAATTTATTTTGCTATTGCTATTAACAATATAGTTGCCATCTTTCCAATAGGTAGTCGAATGGACAATTGGAAAAAACGGGCGACTATCACAAAAATGCACATTAGTGGTTATGTGTGTCGAAATATGGCCCATTTAGCCTACATATAATTTTTCGAATGCCGAACTAAAACTAGAACATTAGTAAACCCGCTGGACGTTCGCTTAGTTAAACCGCAAATGTGGGAGAACCAAGAAAATTCATCACGCTGTCCAACGCGAACATGCTGAGTCTATGCAGAGAAACATCGGGCAGCCGGTTGCAATGCAGACAGTCCCCTTTACATTGCCGCTACCACACGGTGTAGATCTTGCACCCCACCTAAAGGAAAAGCATGATTTAAATGTCAACCTATAGGAGTCAATAAATCACCTGTCTTATGAAGAGAATGTCGACGCATGCTGGTCTCTCAACTGACAAAACTTTATCCAACCACAGCATTCTTCCAAATCAAATAATCCTATTATCCAGTCACAAAAACATTAACTCTTGGAATCACTAGAGTCATATTAATGCAAACCGGCACCGGCATAATACCTTTAGATATAGTACTATTTAACCCTTTAGACAAATATCCAACAACTGGAATCCGATTTCTTCTAACGTATCCAATACTGCATCTTTTTGTGAATGTCCATGGTGAAATCGACACTCTTTTAACAGTCTCATTAAAATCCATATGTATGTCGCCTTAACAACTCCATATGATCCATACTGAGTGAACTATGTAACATCATACAGGAATTTTCATGGGAGAGATCCAATGTTGAAAAATGGTGTTATCCGTGTCAGATGTTATATTGATTGGAAAGACATTTGCTCTTTAATTTTTTTTAAAAAAAAAAAAAAAAAAAAAGCTACTTAACAATCCATTTCACAATCACCATTTTTACTTATATTCTCAATACCAAGTGTAAAAATATAAATAGCACAAATCACGTTTAATTATCACATTTTATTATTTTACCATGAATTATGCCAAATAGCCTTTTTGTCCATAAATACATTGGGTTGCTCTTTTCAAGCTGCAATACAGAACTGATGCTACATTTACTTGCTCTCATTCTAATTAGGCAAGTTGTTTTGACGTCAGCAAAACCATATTATTAGGATTTCAAATAGACTGCATATTGTTATAAAAGTACATCAAAAGCAATAATTGTACGATTGAAATAAAAGAAGAGGCTGAAATTAATCAAGCAGAAATCATACCAAGAGATACTAAGCAGATTAAAGATGACGGTAGGCCTGATGATCACTTGGCATAGCAAAGGTTTACAGCAAGTCACAAAAGCATAACTACAACTATTCTCTAGCATAGTTAACCGTTCGCTGTCAACGAGTCATTACTGAACTTAATGGATTTGCCAATTGGAAAGCTCATTATCAATACAAGCCATACTGTAATTGCATAATAAGCATTTTCCAAAAGCAAAGCATAATGGGGATTATTTTATGAAATTCTTAGATACAGACTCGCACATGTCATTTGGGAATGTTATCCAATCACACATGTCATTTGGGAATGTTATCCAATCACACATGTCATATAGAAATGTTTTTCTCTTACATAACCCGCCTTCATAGAACAACCTCTATTAGTGTGGAAACGGTATCCTTCCTCCAGAATAAAATTATTTACAAAACAGTACAATGTAAACCAACAGCTGCTTACTTATGTTTCCCCTTGGGATTCATTGGTATGTTGAATACAGTTATAATAATTGTCACTTGGGACATACCATACAATTCTAAGGAATGCATTACTGGATGCGTATGATACAGAAATGCGTCCAGAAATGCATCCCTCAGAATTTTGATAGAATGGAATAGATATCAAATGAAGATCAAATTTATTCATCGATTTCTTTTTACACAGAAATGCGGCCGGAAATGCATCCCTCCGAATTGTGATAGAATGGAATAGATATAAAATGAAGACCAAATTAATTCATTGATTACCCTTCGTGGGCTTCTATCTTTATACTTTTTTTTGTCAAGTTTCAAATCAAGTATGAATGTGTATAATAAGGCTCAGTCTTCAGTAATGACAAAAAAAATTATTCGCTGAATTACGTGTGTAAAAATGTGGATTATGAAAACCAAGCCTGTAGTCCAATATTGTAAAGGGCGGTCCATTTCCAATTACGAACTCGAAATAAAATCTTTTCAAGTACATGCATCACCCAGGGTTTGTTGTGTACTAGAGTTTGAGCTTTACAAGTATTTTTTGTCTTCGTTTCTATCTTCTCCCCATGCTGACTCGAATGTAAAATAGGTCTGATGCGCCATCTTGCTTGTCGTAAGAGGTAAATAATGAAGACAACCTGTTTGCCGTTGGATGCGGCACGTGATGATGCTTCAACTGAGGTTTTGAACTTTTCAAAAGAGTGCAGTTTATATAACAAAAAATTTGACCTGGTATTTTAAGTATTGAATCCTATTTGTCGTTATGTTTGTTGTTGTTTTTGTTTGGTGGGTGGGTGGGGGGAATTGTTGTTGCTTTTTTGTACCCCTTTTGGTAGTTTTTACATCTTTCCTTATTTCATTTGTATCACGGTGCATTGGTAAGAGCATTCTTTTCTCATGGAGCATACTTACATTTGGTTAGAGGACGTTTGTCTCGTGGTGCATACTTACATTTGGTTAGAGGATGTTTTGTCTCGTGGTGCATACTTACATTTGGTTAGAGGATGTTTGTCTCATGGTGCATACTTACATTAGGTTAGAAGATGTTTGTCTTTTGGAGATTTTCACAATGGTTTTACATTTACCATTTTTGCTAGCTAGCTTTTGTTTGGCACTATATAACTAAGATTGTGCTGATGCGCAGTTAAACTCAATACATACATTCATACCTATACATACATACATACATACATACATACATACATACATACATACATACATACATACATACATACATACATACATACATACATACATACATACATACATACATACATACATACATTCACAAGTCAGTCAGTCAGTTAGACACACACACGCACACACACACACACACATGAAAGTTTCTGGAATGTTAATAGCAATATGAACCCGATAGAGTATATGGTGTTCGTTACTCCAGCTATCAACCTTTTAAAAGCATCATCTTAAAAGGTTCGAAAGTTTGCTTAGTACTTAGTACTCAGTCTCCTTAACTTCATACTTTATTCCTAAATCGCTGTTCTGCAGGAAATGGTTATTAAACATAAATTGATGGAACCATGTGATCGCAATGAAAGATGAGAAGGTGATCAACATCACAGCTTGACGTTTGCGGAAGTAAAAATCAAAGATTCAGGCAGATATAACGATTATTTTGCGTGATAGGGTTTGCAACAAGTCTGGATTAAACACATTAATATATACAATAATATGTAGATTAAAACTGCCCTGGCGTCCTCTCTGTCCTGGATTCGTCACTATAAACTACAAAATTAGTCCCGAAATGAGTATTTTCCAAAAGTACAGAAAATTACTTTTAATTATGCTATACAATAGTCATCATTTTTCAAATACGTGCTTCAACAAATTCTACAAAATCAGATTTTACTAGCAATAATCCATGATCATAGCATTATTTGTAGAATGTAATCAAAATAATATTGAAGAAAATATTCTTTCAACAAAATATTGATAATTAGGGAACGTCAACATTTTCTATTATAGAAGTTTTTTAAAGTTTTCTGAATAAATACGTTAAGTGAATTGATTTCTAAATATGGGACCTACGGCTTCTAAATACCCTTCAGACAAATAGCCATGGCAGCAACTGGGGTTTCACAATAGCTTATAATTTTGTATCCATGGCATCAACTGGGATTTCTCAGTAGCCTATAATTCTGTAAGATCAAGTTGAAATGATTACGAATGGCAGATAGATTTATCTATCAGAAGTACATCACACAATAATTGTAGCCTTGTCTCATTTGAAGGCTAGAATCTTTCATTTTCCCCTTCAAATGGAGTAATTTAGGATCAAGCAGTGCTTATGCATTCCTCTCTCCAAATCCCATGATATATTTAAGTCTCTCTCTCTCTCTCTCTCTCTCTCTCTCTCTTACTGCCTTATGTAAGATAAAAATAACCCGGTTTTTATTGATACTTTTCCTATATCCGTTATCATGCTGCCATAGGATTGATGCCATATGAGTCATTCGAAATTGTACAGTTTGTCCCACTGTTAATTCGAAAACGAAACCTTTAAAGCTGTTTTTAGGACAACATTACTGACATAAATATTTGATCTTCCCATACATGGTAGTACCAGAAAGTAAATATTTGTCTACAAATCAGGTAGGAATTGTTACGTCCCTCTATTAAGATCTCAATTCAAATATGTGGTTCTCTTATATCATGCGATATCTTCAAAGGAAAATGAGACAATTCTTAGTCAATATTCTGATTTAGAGTTTTTCCATTTCTGTATTGTACATATGACTGCATTTCAAAAATATGATGATTTAAACTGCATCATGCTGAACGTAGAAAAAGATTTTATTTGATAGCTTATTTTTTGAATGACCAATGTATATCTGATTTCTATTAGAATAGATGCGTTTGTTTAGGCATGAAACTGAATCAGTTGAGTAAAGTTGTTTTTTTTAGAAAATACTAGGGTTTTTTGAAAAGTTATGAATATTTTGTTATAACGTTTCTGTTTCTTTAAACACGTCAATAAATTCAATGCGATGGACAGACAAAATAACGTTCGATAAATAATACCAAATTAACAATTCTTCGCAACTGTTTGTGATGCCTGACTAACTTGTAACTCGAGCATCCATACATTTTGGCAAGATGAATTGAAATTCTCCATTATCAGGGAATTCTGAAATAGCTTGAGAAAAGACTTAAAGAAGATTATTGTAAAAGGTTATTGTCGTCTCTTAATATTCACAACACTCCTCAGTCTGACTGTAAACACAAAATCTATTCTTGATATTTGGAAATAAACAACTGATTTACATAAAAATTGGTTTTCAAAACTACAGTATAATTGGTTGATGAATGCTGCTAAAATGAAAATCTGTTTCGTGCATATTGTATAACATATAACACAATCCAAAGAACAATATATGAGTTTGAGTGTGCACTAAAGTTGAGGAGTTTCGTCATCAATACAGGGTCTTGGCTATAAGGCACCACACATGTTTATTATTCCATGGACTAATCAATAAAAACAAAGATCATTTCACTTATAGCCCCTGGTAATGGAAATTAATATGCAAGACTCAACTGAATAAACTGCTGGGATAATATGCGACGATAAGGTGGTTTAGATGCTATCAAATCTGATTTTTTAATATACATTTTTTTCTCTCATGATTTAGCTGGATCTAACAATAAGTCTATATTTTAGCTTTCCCAGACGCTGAGGTCCTTAAAATACAATTGTAAATCATGACCCCAGACCTACCAATTGCCAGATTACAAAAATAAGATTAATTGAAATAAGTGCAATATCTAATGATAAATAGTACCTAACGATACATAATGTCTAATGATAAATAATACTTAAAGATAAATTAATATTTAGCGATAAATAATTGCCCTTTTTGAGGACATGTCCTGAAGTTGGATTATATAGGGATTGATTTTTCAGTTTTTTCGCTTTATCCCAAATTTCCATGTGGTGTGTTATTATTATTTAGACAGAAATCTGCTTCGAATCACCTGCACAAAGAATTTCTGAAATATAAATTACTTACACTCACCAAATAAATGTCTAATATTTATAAGAAAAGAAAAAAAAGATCTGCGCTCTGAATGAACGGCATGCAAATTCTGTAATATTGATCTCTGCATCCTGAAAAAGCTGATAAAAAATCTTTTAAAAATATGAAAGCATCAAATTGACAATAAGTGAAGCACATAATAATTCTGAAATGTCAACTGTGTACTAACTACGGTTTCTTAGTTCCCTATTTCCTTGTCATCTGTGGTCAATTTCTTTATTTTTATTAATTCTTTTTTTTAAAGCCTAGTGGCGACTTAGTTATTATGAGAGTTATTTGATAAATACAGAATTCATCAAAAGGAGATATTAATTCATTTGCTTGATAAACCTAGGTTATAGAGAGATGGCAAAATATTAAAGGTACAAACGTTGACTTGAACAGTTGGTTGTAGTCTTTACCTCCTCATTGGTAAACGCAGTTCACTTAGTGTCTTTTTGAATCTCTCCCATTGAAACTACCGTAACCTGTTTTTAATCCTGGATGAAAGCTTCGCGGTTTCACGATTCCACTATTTTTTGCAGTTATTAATTTCTTCATCCTCCTGTTACTCTCATATATATATATATATATATATATATATATATATATATATATATATATATATATATATATATATATATATATATATATATATATATATATATATATATATATATCTGTTTGGGTATATATTTGTATTTCTCTATAATAACCCCTGTGTACCTTGATTTCTGTCGTACGGCTCCAGAGTGATGGTGTACTGAGATGAGAATCAATTACTGGGTCCGATAAGCGGGTGTGTCTGCTAAGCACGAATGCCAAAACCAGCGAATTTGTAGCATCATTTTTTGGTGATGTGTGCATTGTCCATGTAGTACATGGGTTGGTGCGTGCAGTCAAGGCGATGGGTGCCGTTACCCGCGGACTCGGGTTCGAATCTCTGTAGAGTACGAATCGAAAATTATCTAACCTGTAATATAATATTATTTATTTGTCTGTAAAAATTATGGTAATGTTATCAAGCATTGTACTGTATGATACAGAATCTCTCTCTCTCTCTCTCTCTCTCTCTCTCTCTCTCTCTCTCTCTCTCTCTATATATATATATATATATATATATATATATATATATATATATATATATATATATATCGATATTTCCACGAAATTTAATAGCACGCGTAGGTTTACAGTCATAAAAGTTACATGAAGAGCTTGCGATCAATTTGTGTGATAAGTTGGTTGCATGTCTTGAATGCAAGAAAATGTGAGCACCTTTTCTTATCATCGTGTTATTTAGTCCACATATTGATTTGTCAAGCGGAGACATTCCACTTAATTACATTTGTTCCAAGCATAAGAATCAACCCATGGGTTTTAAATATTGGAATGCATCTCGAAATTTATTTAAAAATTAGGTTTTACAGGTGCGCAAGATTTGTATGTGCATGACACAAATCAACGTTTACGTTCATACGTTTAAACAGTTGCAATCAATTGTAGCTCTTTCAGTGTGCAATTAATATTTATAAAATGAAATCCACGCGCATTCGTTAGCGACAAAGTCTAAAGAATCGATCCCCTCTCAACGATACAGAAAAACCAAGAAAAACAGGGAAGAAAATGCGACAAATAAGTCCTTTTGCAGTGATCAATTGGTACTTAACAATTTTAGCTGTGTATACCTAAATTTTGTTGCCATTCGTTTTCATCCGCGGATTAATTTTTTTACCGTCTTGGAAGAATCTACATGTATGTGACAACGTTGCAACCTACATGTATTATCCTTAATGACTGGAAATGGAACTAATCGTAAGCTGATATGGTAATCTACGTAATATAAATAAACCTTATTGGCGCATTGCATGATGGGATTGAATGGGGTACACTATGTCATTGCTATTCAGTCCAATCACTAAATAATAATACAAAGTTAGTTTGGGTGTTCAAAGCCAAAATAAAGTGCCTAACGTCTGATTTTGTACTTCTCTTTCTATAAAACAAATTTAATAAAGAAATAAACAAGTAAATAAAAAAAATAACATTGTGATACAAAATATTTTTCTCTCGCCTAAAAAAGTCGACGTAGAAACTGTCATAATTTGTCCTGCACAAAGGTGTCTCCATCGAAATTTTGTCTTTACTTTTTTTATGAGATAATCATGCAAAAATATTGAAAGCTTGGCCTTTTAACTTAATTTTCAGTAGAGGGAAGAACTGAAAAATAATACTGACAAAAATCCAACTGCGTACAGGCATAATACAAGGCCGATTAAAACAGATTTTAGGAAGTTCTTATCAAACTTTAGGGGCCATTGGTACACAGATGTTAAATATAACGTATCTCAAGCAGTAATTAGTATACAGATATAAATATAACGTATCTGAAGCAGTAATCAGTATACAGATATAAATATAACGTATCTCAAGCAGTAATCAGTATACAGATATTACATATAATTTATCTCAAGTAGTAATCAGTATAGTTTGGGGCGTTCGGTTCAATATAACACTCATTTACATACATCTACACCGTCGAGCCACTGGTCTGAACGGACATTGCTGTAAGCCTATTGCCCTGTGTTTACATCGGCGACGTCATTATGCATTATGGCCATTGTTGTTATGTTCATTGGCAATAAAATAAGCATCAACTAAAGTATACTGAGGATTTTCGAAAAGATTCTAGTTATAATTTTACGCACTTGATTTAAAGTAACCTGGGAATACTAAATTTATTCACAAAATTCAAATTAATATGATCATTCTTGAGAGAGAGAGAGAGAGAGAGAGAGAGAGAGAGAGAGAGAGAGAGAGAGAGAGAGAGAGAGAATCCTCAGCTTACACGAATTGATTAATTAGGCATTTCTGAATTTCCCATATATCTGCAAAAAAGATTTTTTTCTAAGAGCTCTTGACTACAAAACGGTCTTCAAGTCAAAAACCTTTAAAAATATTATTCTGATGATTAAATGGGTACATATATCACAAAAAGACAAAAAAATAATAACATTGAGAATTCTTAAGTCAATGTCGCCCAACATTTTGCTTTCATGTTTCAAGTCAATTTATTAAATCATTTTACCTGGATAAATTAATAAATAGGAGGATGTACAAATAAATCAATAAAGTTTATCTATATCTATTTCATTCATTCAATAGCCCATACAATTCAGATCACATTACTGCCCAACATGTGTCACTTTTATTGATCTAACTGGATATATCGTAATATGGGCGTTCGCTGATTTCAGGGTGCTGAAAATGGCCGATACATATTGTGACGGTATCAGATGGTAAACATTTTGTTCCTGTTGTTGTTTTTTTGTTGTTGTTTTTTTTTGTTTTAAATTCCACCCAATCATAATTTAGTCTCAGTCATACGGTGAATCATATAACGGGATAGCTCTGAGGAACTGAACTGAATAGCTCAGTCAGTGGAGAGTTCGACTGGTAGCCAACTTGTCGCGAGTTTGAATCTTCAGTGCCAACTAGCTGCTTCGAGTGCCCTTGATGCAAAGCACTTTTTCAGTTCAGCTTATTAGATCAGTTGTTTGTGGCAAACATAGCTACTTGTTAAAGTGAAAAGTCAGGTTCAATAAAGATGATGATGATGACGATAATGATGATGATGATGATGATGATTAATATTATTATTATTATTAGTAGTAGTAGTAGCAGTTGTTGTAAGTCATCAATGAAATACGAGAGATTATTTCCAAAGTTTTCGATCATATAGTTTACAAAATTTAGACTGTAATTAATTATTGTTTAACTGAACAACAGCAAACGAAAGGTTATTTAATGCTGATCCAATTGGAATAAAACCGTTGCTTAGTGACACACCACGGCAGCAAACCTGCCATTGAAGGTATGTACTTTTATCTGAAAAGTAGGTACGAATTCTTCATTTTTAGTATGAATAATGCAGTCCTCAGGAATTTCTCTGAACATTAATGGCCTTTTAAAGCTGCCAGTAGTTTCAACCATCAATTTGCGTGATAACAATTCCACAAAGTCTGCAGGAAAAAAAACTCTTTTCCTGAGAATAAGCTGCTTATCTTGTTAATGTTTTATTGCGGAGTATATTGATTTGTCAATCCTGGAACTTTTGGAGTGTCATCTATGTTAGCCTATACACAGGTACTCAATCAAGTATTTAAAATATGGGAATGTTTCCAGGTAATTACTCCAAAAATAGCCTTTATTGACACGCAATAATTGATGTGCATAATACAATGATATGCTTACAATCACCTCTGTCTGTACTCTTGACAATCACCTATGTCTGTACTCTTGACAATCACCTCTGTCTGTACTCTTTACAATCACCTCTGTCTGTACTCTTGACAATCACCTATGTCGTACTCTTGACAATCACTTATGTTTGTACTCTTGACAATCACCTCTGTCTGAAGTCTTGACAATCACTGCATCACGGTTTATTTTATATACGTGTACTTTGAAGGACATATTCTTTTGTTATTTTTCTTCTTCGTTTAACTGAGTATTATTTTCGAGTGAGGAACTAAAAAAGTGTTTTTGTCTAATTTCGAAGAAGGAAAATTAAATCCAGGACTCAAAGAAGTAAGTCTTGTATTTTATACAGTATGTCGCGTTGTTTTACATAACATTGCTGTATTTTATACATTATGTCCCGTTGTTTTACATAACCTTGCTGCCAATGCTGCTGAGTGTCTTCACGTTTCTATTGATTCAAATAATCTACATATAATAGCGGAGAATGACCATCTCTTGTTTTTATTCTTAAGTGTTAATGAAACTATCTTCTGGACTGTTATATCTTGGAATCTATCATTAAATAAATTATATATTAAAATCCCATGCTTTTTAATAAGGCTGTTTCATCAGCGCTAATGATGCAAAATCAGTTCAAAATATAAAACGGTGCTAGAAAAAAAATGCAATCAGTGCTGAGCGTTAATGGTGTAAAAATGTTTTAAAGTATGTATCTTTTGTGAGCAATACCTGCAATCAGAGTTCAGTGCTTCTGGTGTAAAACTGATTGAATGTATGAATCTGTTGGCCGGCCCAAAAGTTGCAATCACTCGTAATTCTGTCTATTGGCAGCTATGAGATATCGAAATAAATCAATGCATACTGGTCGCAACAAATATAAAATACTTTGATTCTTAAAAGATGCAATAAACCGTGGAAATGGGAGAGGAGTAAGTAGCACTCTCCAAAGAGCTTCCTAGACTACGCTGATAAACAATTCCACTGCCAGCACATACATTTTACCCCGATGTCAGCCTATTTTTCAGTTGTGATTAAAGTCGATTTTGCGTTAAATTTTGACGAATAAAGTTCACAAATTTAAAATTAGAGTGATAGATTTTCTAGATCAAGATTCATCATTTCTTTTTTTTTTTTCGTAACTCCTTGTGAATTTCTTGGAAAACGAAGTAACAACAAGAACAAGAACATATGTCTCTGCACGTTTCCTGCAGAAATAAATATATGGTGATAGTGGCGTTTCGAGAGAAGCAAGAACGTTGTCTGTGGAACAGTTTCAGAACAATCTACAAGAAAATTTAGCAGAATAACTGAGTCATTAATACGAACTGTTTGTTTTGCAGATCTCCATGATTTCTATCCGTTTAGTTTTATCTGATTATTATTATTATTATTATTATTATTGTTGTTGTTTTTTTTTTTTTTGTTTTTTTTTTTTTGCTTTTTTCTTTTTTTTTTTTTTTTTTGCTGTTGTTGCTGCCATTGTTTTCTTCTTAGCCAGTAACTGGGCAAGAGGACAGCAGATTCAGACCAAGAGAAGAAGTGGTGTGAATCGTGAGTGAACGGGCGTCGAGTTGCAGTCGCTATCATCGGAGAGTTCGATCGTCTCTTGATGCCCGCTAACAGAAAGTATACACTTTTTTGTGAGAAGTTCAATCTATCTCCAGTTAAAACAAACGATTATAAGCTGCATGAGATTCTAGCTTAGTTTCTTTTCGAAGAACCCTTATCCTCCAAGAGACCAAGATGTGACAATTTCACGCAGCTAGCGGTCTTTTCGCGAGTCGAGCCGAATCTCGATGGTAAAGACCGGATACTTAAACGAACCAATAGTATACATCGGCTTGATGGTATGATTATATTACACGGTTTACATACATCTTGCAAACCAAACCAATGTCCATAGCTTGACACTGTACAATCCATACTATCCCTAATGAATCACTAACTACCCACAACTGATGTCGAACTGGTTCTAAGATACTTACCCTATATAATGACCATAAGGTTACTCTAACTGCATACAGGGTGAATAAGTACTACCAATTTCCCTTACACTCTTCCCTTCGTAGCGAGTGTCTGGTGTACAAAAGTGTTATTTTTTTTTAATGATCCTCACGCGAAGCGGTGCTCATTTGTGTGGAGATTGATTAAGTCATTTAGCTTTTCCCGCTAAAAAGGAAACGTGGCGGCACCATGAAAATATGTGACTGCCCCTCGTGCTTGAAGTTTATGAAAAAGTTTCATAAAGTCCTAGCCTAAATTGCTGCATCTGTACTTATAGTGATCTTTAAGCGCATTAAGTATTTAGTTATTCTGTATTTCTTCACTGTAATTGCTGCTGTAAGTTCAGTTGTGTGTTGCAAACAAAGAATTTAGTGAGGATCCTATTTGTATTCACCATAGGTTACATATACTATTGGGGTCACTGCGAACCCATTTATTGCTGCCTTATCCACAATTAGAATGCTGTGTTGTATTCTAAAGTCATGACATTTATTTTTTTACAGTTATTGCTAAGAAAACAATAAATATTTTAAATCTGACCCAATGATAACAAGTGGGGCTTGCCGGCTCTGGAACCACCCTTGGATATAGGCCACATAAAAGTGAAGTATAACAAACCAGTTTACTTGTATACTTAGACTGGCACAAGCGATTTTACCACAAAAGTGAGATGAGGTGACATAGAACTGCGCAATAGAACTCCTGATCAGATTATTAGTACATACCACCAGATTAGAGACTTTGTAATTCAGAACGGTGGAAGAGTCAGATTCATTGGGGTACCATCTTATTAAATTGTGGAGCGGATTAGGTTCAAGGGCATGCATCCATTCACCGAGGGTCTCAAGGAAGCTGATGTTAAACTAAAAAAAAAAAAAAAAAAAAAAAAAATTGTAGCGCTCAAGAACGATTTAGGTAGAAATACATTAAAGATTATTGCAAACCTGCTAAAAGCAAGACCCAAGATAAAGTGGACCTCGTTACAGATGGCATACACGCAAAGGAGTTGTTGATTCAAAAGTGGTTGCGAAATTACAAATCGACATTTTGAAAGAGCCCGCTGGCTAATTCAGATTGTTAGCAAATTGACCCACATGAGTTGCTTGAATTTAACTTGAAAGAATAACAGTAGAATGGGAAGATAAGGAGATAAAATTAATAATCTAGAAGTTGGAGACATAAAAAGAAATTATACACAATTCTGGCACACTTTCCAACGGGTTAAAGAAGAAAATAATGAAATGGAGCGAATGTTAGCAGCACCAAATTACAGTGCTAGTTGCAAGTACTTACAAAAGTTTTCACCCCAGCAGGGCCCTTTTGTTTTGCATGAATACACGAATTAACCATACAGGAATGACGCAACACTCAAACACTCACAAGACATTGCATATCTAAGAAACATGTGGGGGCCTAATGAGTATACATTAGCATTATATCGGCACAGTGCACCTCAGATTAAGATGCCAAGTTATGATGGTACAGAGCCTCATCTGTTAGGAGGAAATTGTCTGAAATCAGGTAGCGTCATTCGGAGTAAAATCAATCCGTTGCAGACGAAATCAGAGGGCTAACTGCTAGAGCTTATTCAGGCGTTCCCCCATCACCCCCTAAATGGTGGATGTGACGACAGTCGCAGTATTTTTAAGATAGTTTTAAAAGAGCAGACTGGCTTATGATGCCATGAATCAAAATCCAAGGACCCTTAAAGAAGCTCTTTAACTGGTGACATTTCTAGAGCACAACTATAAGACCACGGTAGCGAAAGCTGCAAGGAACAGCACAAGGTGTGTATCTCTATCTATACTAAAATAAGACAAATTATATTATCAGAATCACTACAAATAAAATCTAAATAAATTTTAATTGGTTTTATACAGGACATGATCAAGCATCCTCATCCCCCTCCCACGAATCCTTTTTTGCAGCTCTTTCTTTATGATTCTATAAAAAAAATGTTGTTACGTGATTAAAACCTTATATCTTATAATTATAAAGTCCAAGTTTCTGTTAATAATATAGTATAAACTGCCTACATTACCTCACACACTTGCCTACAAGTCTATTGATCTTGGAGAATACCAGAGGTCGTAAATATGGACTGTTGGACAGTGATGCGTGATTTTATGGCTGATAAGGTTATTCTTGACCCTGGGGCTATATACATGTACAGGACTCTGGATAATAGTCGAAACTCTAATACTCGATCTGCTCAAGTGAGATCTAGGCCAATCATAGCTGCTTTTAGTGACTACCAAGAATGCTGAACTCATAATGTCAAACGCATCGAAACTGAAACCTACCCAATTCGATATTAGTCGCAATCGCCCGCAAGAAATTGCGGAAGCCCACACAATTATATTTTTCGACAAGAAAACTTTGAAAACAAAGTATAGAAAATAAATGTTCAATATTAAGTTCCCGGCCAAGTTAGTAGCAGACGGAAAAACCTTCAAACATATGTTTTGCGACAGGCATAGAGTTGTCTGTCTCGATAGATTGAGCGAGAATGAGAAGGTAAGGGAGAACCATTTATCATCCATCACCATGTCCTCACGGTAGGATGGGACCGAAGAGCATTAAGACACATGCAGCTCTTATGTAATGGACTCTGATACAGAGAGTTGTCACGAGGACAAACATGAACAACTGTTGTAAACGAGACCAACTTTCTGGAGATAATCAAACCTGATCGCGGTGGCAAAGCATATATATGTGCATAAAAGATGAGTCTTCCCGCTGATGTGGTCTATGAGGCCAATTTTGAATCTTCCCACTGATGTGGTCGATGAGGCCAATTTTGAATCTTCCCACTGATGTGGTCGATGAGGCCAATTTTGAATCTTCCCACTGATGTGGTCGATGAGGCCAATATTGAATCTTCCCACTGATGTGGTCGATGAGGCCAGTGTTGAATCTTCCTGCTGATGTGGTTGATGAGGCCAATGTTGAATCTTCCCGCTGATGTGGTTCATGAGGCCAATGTTGCTGTTGCAACATTTAGTGAGCCGTCTGATACGACTGTCTCCATCCATACACCTGAAACAGGAAGCAAGATGAATACCACATCGACGAGAGTGCCTACTTATAGACCACCAGATGATTCTGGTGAAAATTCCGGTTAGGTTTCTGACAAAGATCTCGTTTCGAATATGGGGTAGAAGTGGGCGGAATGTTCAATAGGTGATGATATTGTCATCAAAATCCACTGGAACACAAAATTCACTTGACTCTAAATAGACTCATATCTAACAAATGTGCATCTCTAACTGCATGCTGTCACAAATGTAAAACTCTTTATCCTGATTTTGTCAAATGATCCAAAACTATGAAACTTCTATTGTTTGTGAAACAAAACTTGACAATTCTGATATTATTGATTTCCTAAACTTGGAAACTTCTATTGTATGTGAAACAAAACTTAACAATTCTGATATTATTGATTTCCAAATCTATGAAACTTCTATTGTATGTGAAACAAAATTTGACAATTCTGATATTATTGATATAGACGGATACACATTTTTATCTAGAACCAAAAGTAAAGTTATTTCTGCAAGAGCAATGGGACAGGTTTCTTTGTGAAGAATACCATTTCTCAGTATGTATTAAGTATTCAGTCTGATTCTGTGTTAATTTTGTGGTTTAAGGTGAGCAAACTTAGTTTTCACACTGATAAAGATATTCGTTTTGGAGTTATGTTCCCCCGTCAGATTCAAGGTTGCATGCAAAAGATGAATTTGATCTGTTGCTATCAGAAAACTAGCATGTGTATCGTGAATAAATAAGTGATTTTAATGTAGGGATCCATAACATAGACTTTTTTGGGCAGTTGATGATTTCCTCGTCAGGCATTATGAGTCTGATGACAGATTAATTGATTCGAATAGTAGAATCACACAATTTCTAGATAAATACAATTTACCCAGGAAACGTACATCCAAGGATGAATTTACAAAGAAAGAAGGTAACGTACTCACGGAGCTATGCAGAAATAAGAATCTGCTTAGATTGATCCGAAGATGTGGTAATGACATGGATGTCGGTTCCATGACTATCGGAGATACTTCTGCGATTCATTATTCAATTGTCTCGTGTCAGACCTTGAAATATGTCAATAATTCTAGCATACATGAACTTGACCCAATTTTTAACGGACGGCCATTATTTTATAGTTACCAGTCTTAATTTTCAGTGGAAAACAAATGAAACTATATCAACCAAGAATGAAAACTTATCAAACAAGCCAAGATGACGGGTAAATGGGGAAGCTGATATCATCAATAATATAGATAGAAGTAAATTTCAGAAATTAGTAAAACAGACTCTGGATGCACGGAACAACATATAATCTAGGAATATGAATCATATTAACAATATGATTTCATCAGTTTCATCGAATTTTCAAAATAACGCCTCAAAGTGTTTTGCAAGGGGTTACTGTAACCAAACAAGTAATGAAATTAATAAGCTTTGATTCGGAACTAAATGCCCAAAATATCATATAACTAGAAAAATACATAATCAATTATCCAACACAAATGACTAGAACAAATTTTATTAATGCAAGCAAATTATACAAAAAATAAATATTTGTATAAATACGGATAAAAAGTATATGCAAAATAGGTTTCGAAGCATAAAATGGAAACAAATAGGATTATTAGAAGATTATAAATAGCCTGGGTATAGAAACTGATAAACAAATATCAAAATTGAAGACCTTTATGAAATATATCTAGCGGAGATGAGAATAATGAAATTGAAGCTGATATAAATATTATAGTTAATAATGATGATGATGACATTTCTAATTCAGTTACTACGTTTTCAGAAATTCTTACATGCCGAGTGTTTTAAATGAATATATCAAATGTATATGTCAAATGTACATCGAATATACTGGTGTCATTGTATATTTTTCTTTCTTTCTTTCTCGTTCAGTTTAAGTTTTGACACTTTGCTGAGTACAGATGCACAGCTTGAGGAAATAATTAGACTTATATTTAAACGGAAAGGCGGTCAAAGTCAACCCCTTATTTAATTGACCAATTACAATTTAAGCTGCTGTGACAAAATTTCATATCTATTTTGTTTTATAAAAGACTTCAAAATTGTATAGATTTTAATGAGATACTTACGGAAATGCAAGCTGGATTCAGGCCATATTGTTGTTGTTGTTGTTGTTGTTGTTGTTGTTATTGTTGTTGTTCGTCCTTCGAGTTCGAAGATGACCATGACATCTCTAACTGGTTTGGTTTCTGTGACTACGTGAGTGGCTGATCAGGCCAATTTGTGTTCTGAACAGTCTGTGACACACTTGACGGGAGATGCCGGTTGGGTTTGCTTGATCAGTAGAGGACGTGCTGCAGTTCTGAGATTTACGCTGCTCACGCTTCTGCAATGCCTCTGCAGTTCTCCTCCGTTCAAAGTCTGTATCTCCAGTATGGATGAGACTCCTCCAGGTCGAGAGATCGTGTGTAAGATCTTCCCAAGACTCGATGTCAATGTTGAAGTGTTTCAAGGATGACTCGAGGGAATCTTTGAAGCATTTCTTCTGACCACCCTGAGATCGCTTTCCTCCTTCAGCTCGCCGTAGAAGATTTTCTTTGGTAGTTGCTCTTCTGACATCCTGGCGCCCATCTCAACTGTGATTTCATCAGCAGAGTGTGGATACTTGGAATGCCTGCCCGTGTTAGAATCTTAGTGCCTGGGACCCTGTCCTGCCATCTTATCCTCATCAGTTTCCTCAGGCAGTCCATATGAAAATGGTTCAGCTTCTTGGCATGGCGTCTGCACATCGTCCAGGTTTGACAAGCATACAGCGGGGATGGCAATACAATGGCTTTGTAGACCTTAAGTTTTTTTTGTAGACATGCCTCTGCGTTCCCACATATTTGCATGTAGTCTGCCAAAGGCCACACTTGCTTTAGAAATTCTGGCATTGGTTTCATCATCGATGTGGACTGCACGTAACAGTGTGCTGCTGAGATAGGTGAACTAGTCCACTTCCACTAGGGTTTGGCCATTTACTGTGATGGTGGGCTCTACGTAAGGCTTTCCTGGAGCAGGTTGATGCATCACCTCTGTCTTCTTGATAATGATTGTATGACCAAAATTGTCACAAATTGAAGAGAAATGGTCCATACTGTGTTGCATGTCAGACTCAGATTCGGCATTCAGGGAACAGTCGTCAGGAAACAGGCCAGGTTACTCAACAATAGATGATACTTGTTTTCTTCACGTTCTTTCTGAAATATTAAGAACTAAGGCAACAATCTGTGCCTTCATCGACTTTAGTAAAGCATTTGAATCTGTGACGGGTAGGGCTGTGAATGAAGTTATCATGCAAAAATGTCAAGGGAGGACTTTTAGTATTATAGATAACATGTAGCGAAGTATTAAGTCCGAGTTTTGCAGGGGAACAGTCTAGTTACTTTCAGTGTAATAAGGGGATGTGACAAGGTGAAAATATCTTACCAATTTTATTTTCCATGTTTCTGAATGATTTAGAAAGTTCTTTTCTTGTAAATATTTGTACTGGTGTACATTTCGAATTTTCAGACCTTATGATGTCATTTGTACTTTAAAATAATTATTATATGCTGATAATACTGTTAATTTTTGAATTGACGAGAAATCTTCCAGGGTAATTTGAATGTATCATGTGAATTTTCAAAGATGTCGAAATTGAATATAAACTTTACGAAAACAAAAATTTGATATTTGGAACACGAAATGGCGTCAAATGTTATTTCCCATTGGTGAGCACGTGATCGACATTTTCTAGTGATTTGAAATACTTACTATCTTTGCTAAGAAGAAGATAGCATAAAGCAATAAAACAATGTTGACCAAATTAAAAACTCTCTACATTTGCTGTATTAAAACACTATACATTGACTGTACTAAAAACTCTATACATTTACTGTACTAAACACATTGACTGTACTAAAAACTATATACATTGACTGTACTAAAAACACTATACATTGACTGTACTAAAAACACTATACATTGACTGTACTAAAACTCTATACGTTTACTGTACTAAAAACTCTATACGTTTACTGTATAAAAGAATTAAAACTTTGAATCTGCCAACTGATTTGGATCTTTATGGTCATAAAATTTGGCTATTGTACTCTGTGGATGTGATGTGTGGTGGTTTTTAAATATCAAAATCATTGAAAATCCGCACAATTAATTTTTAAGAAAACATTGCGAACAAACACGCCCATCTTTATGCTTTACTCTGAGCTAGGAATGAAGCCAATAAATATCACTATCAAATCTCAAATGATATTTTTTTGGATTTTAATTATTAATGACAAAGTGACTAAATTGTTTAGAGTTCTTTAAGCATTACTTTTGTACGAGAATAATGCCAAGTTAAATACTTACAAATAGATGATACGTATCTTTTTAACTATGAATTTAGAAACAGTACTCAAGGAATAAAACCCATCATTGCAGAAACTCTAAAATATCCTTATATGCAGAATTGGTATGCCTCTGTAATCTTCTAAGGAAAGTTTATTACAGTTTTAGACAGGATCTAACTTTTGAAGAATATCTACTACATCTACCTAGAAATGTATATCTATCACTGATACAGTCAAGGACTTCTAATCATATTCATTGCTATCACTGATACAGTCAAGGACTTCTAATCATATTCGTTGCTATCACTGATACAGTCAAGGACTTCTAATCATATTCATTGTTAAAGATTTTCTTCTATATACATGAATGGGGCTCATCATAAACAATTCTAAACAATACAATGCTTCCAATTAAGGTGTGAAATATTTCCGTATATCTACTCAAAAACGTAGATATCCTCTATATATCTATCACCGATACAGTAAAGGACTTCTAATCAAGGGCTTCCTATTGGAACTGATCGATGGGAAAATATACCACTAGAGGAAAGAAAATGTAATTACTGTGACAAAAATGATATGGGAAATGAGTACCATTATTTATGTGCTTGTCCTCTTTCCGAGATGAAAGGGTAAGACTTTGAATCCCTTCAACCACTGTAGACCTAATATTGTAAAATTGCAAAAGCTATTTTTTTGCACATAATTCCAAGGTTCTTCATAATCTGTCAAAATTTGTCACTTTTTTAAATGAAAACAACAACCGAAATTATGCTTCATCTCATTATAGATGTGTGTTTACATTATGCATTTAACGATGCGTTTTTAAAATACTTTTTGTACACACCACGACTGTTATTATTTTATGCTAGTCATACCTGTCTATAATCTGATTATATACGGAGAGCGTTGTTTACCTTTTTCAAATTTCATAACCACCTATATTAACATCGACACAAATATTCTTTATTATCTCCAGTTATGATATTGGAACCATTACTTGTAATGCATATTTTCGGATCAACAATACCATTTCAACTTATAATTCACGATATATTGTGCAATGTCACATTTAAATTAAGTAAAACAGTTGTGGTGCTCTTCTATACCACCTGCGTGTGTCAACCTTCCGACTTGACGGGAAATTAACATATCTACTTTTTTTCTCCAGGTTCACAGTTAGACCTCTACATTCCTGTTGATGAGGGGGTTCTTCTTCCATCGCTAGCATAGCAGCATCAGAAGTCACTGAGCGTACTATCTGTGGATCTTCTTGCATATGATTACAGGTACCCGAACGTCTCCTGTCAACTTCAATAACAGTGGCATGGTCTTGGTCATATTTGATCCAGATTCCTGACCCTGACCCTGACTCTGGAAGTAGCTGTCGGAAACACAAGCAAGTGTCGGAAACACAAGCATACGTGTCATGCGAACCTCAGCTACCCTGGCTATTGTGATCATTACGACAAAATAGAAAATTCAACTCACATCTTGATCCGCTCCTTCATCTGGTGCACTGTACCTTTATCCCTTTAAAACTTCGTGCCAGTCATAAACTTATCTCTCCAGCTGACAATATACAAAGCGGGGCTATCCAATTGAAACATCTTTCTGTTAATTCGCTCTCTCTCTCTCTCTCTCTCTCTCTCTCTCTCTCTCTCTCTCTCTCTCTCTATATATATATATATATATATATATATATATATATATATATATATATATATATGTATATATGCTTCAGCCATAGGCTCCTTCATAGACGTGCATGGCCGAAAGGTCGATATACGTCTTTAATCCAGATGAAGTAAGGCTCCTTCGTGCTTCAACAAACTCATTTGTTAAATGTCGGCACACTGTTTTCAGAGGGCTTCCACGTACGATCCACTCGACGAGCCCGATGTATGTATATAGAAGAACATCTTTAACAATGTCAATACAATTCTCATTTATTTACTAATGAAATAGCTTTTAGTAGGTGATTATTTCGATGGTTTCTAGCTTCAAAGTCAATTGATTTGTATTCAGGAAGCTCATTAGGAATTGACTTTTTTTCAAAATGTAATGACATATTGACCTTTTCGCTGGTCCTATTCGATCATGCAAGTTTCCAAATTGCTAATTTGTGAAAATAAAGCCACCAATGTGTCATCAAGTGATAAATATCTATGGTTTTCTAATGAATACTTGCAATCAGGTCTAAGCTGCCCACCTGTATTTGTCTGCTGACCCTTTCTCTTCACCATGTTTACTTTACCGTCATCATCGTCGCTATTTTCCTTCAGTGAGGACTGTATTGAGAATCTATTTTCCGACACTTCTATATCACTGTGATCTTTTTCTTTTCTTTTCTTCTTTTCTTTTGGTTCAATTGCAAACAGAAACAATTACAATATTAGATTCCACTGAATATCTAGCAACAGTAACTGGCTGTACAACTTCGTACCCAGCCGTCTACATTTACAATTCATGTAGAATCATCATCATCTAGAAATAGTTAGAAAAAAATTAGAAAGGTTTGAGCAACTCAGATATAGATCGTACAAGTTGTGTGGGAGTATTAGGACTTGCTAGTGGACAGCCTGTAGGCGCATATGATTTGTTAGAACCGTTAGAACACGGAGGAAGGTCCTTGAGATGTAAGGCCACAGAAAGTTGTCCAGTCTCAGGAGAACATTCCGCCAGAAATACCATAAAAAGGATGTGACAGATAATAATAATAATAAGCATAATAATGATTTTTTCTGGTGGTAGTAGTAGTTGTAGTAGTAGCAGCAGCAGTATTAGTAATCTTTTACTATTGAATCATCACCATCATCTTCAACTTCAGGTACAGTTGATAAGCTCAGCATGGATGGATATATATATATATATATATATATAAGACACCGACTTAGCTAACGACCTAGGCTTTAATAAGCTCCGGGTTCCAAAGGACTTCGAAGAAAATGAAATTCGAATGCAAACCATCGGCACAAATATTTTATAATGACACAAAAGTTAGAAAACGGAACTGGGAAAATAAAATAAATTTCCTACATTTCGAACTAAAGCAAGGTCTTCTTGAGGAGACAATAAAGAACAAATACTGGGACACACACACACGGTGACACGTATAGAACAATAAATATTTACATTTTGGCACAGAGAAGAAAAACTACCTAGCATAATAAAAAGATGAAAGGTATAAACTAACGATTATAGAGAGAGATAGATAACGAGTTATTTGCTATATGAGACAATGTGTGCCACTTACTTACAGATCTCTGGATGGCTGATGGTCGAAACGCGATGGGGTATGCATAGCGTAATGCTGGGATCACTAACCGCACGGACGGAGAAACAACCCTTGATGATATGGAGCTGTTTAGGTACACTGCATCATTTATATATATATATATATATATATATATATATATATATATATATATATATATATATATATATATATATATATATTGTTAGTTTCTATTAATTTTTAAAATTGTGTTTCGTACGCAAAAGACGTCACATACAAATCAATATGCCATCGTACATGGGCTAAGTTCCCAATAATTTACATTTTTGTTAATTAAACTACATCGATACATAAAATAAAGACTTGACAACCTCAGTATTATCTGTCTGTTTATGGATCTTGTCACAGAATAGATCCATTGAACATTTCCATGGATCCTTTTACAGAATAGATTGTAACACATTTCAATAATGAACTAGTTGAAGCACACGTATGATAACTATCCTGGGGAAAGGAAAGGCCATCATAATTTTGAGCATAATTTTACACTATGGTATAATGTTAATGTAAACACATGGCATCATAATGATCGTTTTTGACGATATCAGTGTGCAGTTTTGATTGACTTCTGTCCGTTCGTGTGAAGCTAAAGGACTTTTTAACAAAATTTTATTCGAGTAAAGACTAAACACTCAGAAAATAAAACACTTCCAATTTACCCAGGATTTCGCGAGTTTAGCTTTTTCACTGCTAATCTGGATTATTTGCTAATTTATGTCAGTGAGTAAAATAAACAAGTTAGCGGTCATCTCAATAATATGGGTCTGTATTTCCTAAAGAACTGCGTTTGAGGCCAAGATGGCAGAAACTCTGACTGGCTTGTCGGACTTGAAATTCAGTCTATTGTTTGTTAAAGGGAAAGTCCATGTTGCATTTTATTTATTGTATATTGTATGTAGGAGACGTGTTTTATATACTCTCAACACCAGTGGTTACATTTTTGTATTTATGAAAATATTTCCATCGAAAAACATTCTTATCTGTATTGTATATAACACAAACTGGCCTCATGATGCAACGAACCGTAATTCAAACATTTGACCTCTAAATGTGGCTGTGCCGAGAACACACGTTAGGTACGCTAGATTTTCAAAAGTTTGAACTAAAATATTTCCATAAGCATGAGGTTTTTCTAACTTAACACTTTCCGCATTTATTAAGGTAATATATGTTCAAATAATAGACACTTTTACATATCGAATCAAACGTGAATTTCTGGCCTCGATTTCATAAAACATATCCAGTAAAAGGGAAAAGATTTTTCTTAAAACTCAGCCGTTATAAATCATATTTCAACCCGAGAGAATCTTTTGAATCTTCCATGTATATTTAAAAGGCGCAAAGGAGCTAGAGTTGCAATTTCATGTAATTGTTATCAAGAGCTTTTATATCAAAAGATTTGGTCTCAACATTTCGAGTAAATTGTTAGTGTTCATCTACAAAGTAGCATGGATTCAAGTTCCTTAGCTGCTGTAATCGACAAATTACGAATATCTAAATTGCATTCTCCAAAATACATGTTTATTTCCATTTAAAAAATACCATATTTCTATTCAAACATTTAAAAAAAAATACTTTTCTTTATTCAAATAAACTGTACTGCTGAGTCGTTTCCACATTCAAAGTCACACACATTCAAATTTTGATCAAATGTAAAAAAAGAGGGCAATCCACTTGACAAAAGTAAGAAAAGGGTCAGTTTTATTTTTGTTCCAAAAATAATCTTTATATTCATGTTCTTTCATTTGTTTTCAGTTGTAATTGTCCTTCAAACGATTGCACAAGGTATGTAAATATTATATTCTTTGTAAATGTTATATTCGTCATAAGAATATTTGAATTTCACAGTCCCTAGGTGAAGAAAAAGTTGTATGTTGTAGGGATTCGAAAAATCCATTTTCAATCTCTCTCTCGGTTCCCTTGTTTCTTTAAACCGTATTTCTTGTCTCAGAGAAGAATATTCTTTACGCCGTCTTTACTCTTGCAGAACGTGCGTCGAATTGTGAACTGCATAGACACAGATCTGCTATAGCATTATACGCCTGCAGATCTGGGTCTATCTTAGTTGATCTACTTATGATTTATACTAAGCAACACATACTCTGATCTTCCTGTGCATACTAAAACAGCAGATCTGGTCTATGATGTTCGTGATTGGGAGTGAATTATACAAACATAAATACGAATAAGACAAATCCGCTCATTATATCTGAAGATTGCATTAGTTGTTCCGTTTTCTGATAAATGACCGTATAATTACTTCCATCCAACAATTATCCAGGAACATTCGGATAACCTTTAATCACCTTAGGATGTTGGTTTCTGAAAACTTATTGACTTTGTTTCTAGTTATCATATCGCAATTCCAGGGCCATCTGCTCGATTGAAAAGCAAGGACGAAAGGTAATCAAGCTAAAGTAATATTGATTCCTAAACTAAATATCTGATAGAGTTTTGGAAAATGTCTTATTCATTTTTTGTGTAATTTATCCCACATATTATATAACACTATATTATTTAAGGTGTTTTAAAATAAATCTTGTAAATCTTATAGGATATCTTATACGATAATGTGTGTTATATCTTTTAAATCATAGCTTATGTTATATATTTTGTGAGATATCTGATGAACTTTGTTTGATATATGACATATTACATGCTAAATAAATAAAATATCTTATGCACTGGCCAAATGTATTCAATATCTTGTAAAATTTATATCGTATCTTAAAACTATAATGGCGCATTTAAATATTCTATTAATATTAATTTGGCATTCAAAAATAACAGTGTAATTCATTCCTCAGTGTAAATTTTCCCCTTAAAGTCATTTTATCCCGTACATTTCATCTCTTAAATTCATTTTATACCTTAATGCCATTCCTTAAAGTCATTTCATCCCTTAGAGTCATATCATGACTAAAGTCACAGTGTAATATTGGCATGTAAATTATCCACGAATTAGATCATTCACAGTGTACTGGTAAACATTTTTATCACACAGAGGAATATCTGGACCACCTTTTTTATTTCTTAAGACTCATTTGTTTATCAAGCGTATACTTAATAAGCTAGAAAATGAGTTTGTAAAATTATATACTTCACAGGATGATTTACATTCTATGGTAATACGTAAAACGTGGATACAATCGATATGCTGTTTTTGTTCTATGATTCTGTTCACAATTTGAAGCTCATAAAAACTGTTATAAAAAGATCATGCGAAGGCACTGTATTTTTGATATTCTAGACAGAGTCATTATCTTAAAGAAAGTCACACAAGCACACACACACACACACACAACAGAGACACACGCGCGCGCGCGCGCGGCGTGTGTGTGTGTGTGTGTGTGTGTGTGTGAAAAAATAAATGTGCTGGTTCATGCATAGAAATAAATTTGTAAATTCAGCAGGATATCAGTTATGTTCATCCTTTATTCCTTCAAGTGCTTTCACATCATCCTGATGAATGTTTTCCAGGTAGATACATTACTTTCAAAGTATTAATGTAAATAAACTATTTGATGTCATTGTTATGTCAATTATGTCACTGCTTTTAGGGCAAGATATAAACAA
This sequence comes from Margaritifera margaritifera, assembly GCA_029931535.1. NCBI lineage: Eukaryota > Metazoa > Mollusca > Bivalvia > Unionida > Margaritiferidae > Margaritifera > Margaritifera margaritifera. Next base: position 2,141,885 of record JAQPZY010001602.1, read on the forward strand.
CTTATTAACATCTATATACAACACTTTTATAAAAAAAAAATACATTTGTAAGACTGAAGAAATCATGAAACACCGTTCACAGTCCTTGACCAAATTATTAAAAAAGAAGAAGAAAAAAAAACAGAACAATTTTACAGAAACGCACTCAATATACGGTATGTTATGAAAGTGCGTCAATGTATTGCTACAATGCATGAAGTGGTCTATACAAATTAAAACAACCAATATGTTTCCTATGGTCATGTTATGAAAATATAAAAGCATTGATACAATGTACAAAGCATCCCGTCACGAATCTCGAATACTTAGTTAGAACTTAGTGTGTATGAAATAAAGTTCCTTTCTTCTCTTAATATCCATTATCATTAAATAATTTTTATAATGGAAGGACTTTGAAGTTTCGTCATGAACAGTTATGTAGATGTTTATTAACTTTATTCTTCTTCTTCTTATTATTATTATTATTATTATTATTATTATTATTATTATTATTATCGTCTTCCTCAAAACGACCGGGGGATCTAAACTATTTATTTCCTTCTCTGTTTGTAACTTGTAGGGCTATCAGTGATTATTTGTTTGATTATGTGGAACTTTGGTGTTGGGGAAAGTCTTTCTCAAACCAAATGACCACCCAGGCTATGTCAGTCTCATGGGACTCGCGATACTTATATGAAAGGAAATAAATCAAGGCAGTGCCGGATTAACTGGGGTTGGGGGAAGGGGAGCAGGGTGCACGTGTACCGGCCCCCCCCCCTAGTCATGCCCTCCTCCCCCCCCCCCCCCCCCGTTGCCGTGGATAAAATTACATGTGCTTAAATAAACCATATATAGTTCTAAACAGTCTACTACTTAGCCTAATATAGCTATTTAATTATACATATATAAAGGACAGTTTAAGGACTGCTTTAAGAGTGTATTTCTTGATTCACAAGGACCTCCCTACCTTAAGTGCCCTGGTTCCCCCAAAAGCCTTAATCCGGCCCTGATTCAAGAGAGATAATTGCCCGTTAATTGCGATACCTTCAAGATCTTTTTGGGAGTTGTCGCCATGTTAAAATGAACATTTCATAACTGAAATTATTCTGCATTATGTGGGTGCTCGCAAGAGCAATTGGTTTTATTCTAATCGTCATAAAAAGTTAAGCAGCACTTTATCCGCCAATCAGAAGGGGTATAGAGTGATAAAGTGAAATATATATTTGAATGTTGGTAGACCCGTCGAACGTTAAGCTTCGCGTCAGGGTTGTGGGCGTTGAATAAACCTAACCCTAAGCAAGCTTTACAAACATACCAATAAGCCAAGGAAATGTGTTTGTGATCCACAGCTCCATGGCTGCTGTGAGTTCTTCCTGCTACCGTAAAGGAGTCCCCCACTTTGCACGCTGGAAGGTCGTCGCGCGTTGTAGTAAACAATCTCTGGTATATGCATGTTTGGCTTCAAACCAATATACCAAAACTGATAAAAACAAGATCAAGGTAGAATTTATACAAAGACAAGCTGCTATATATGAAACAAATACCCACAGAAGTAATTGAAAATGAAATGCTTTGCTAGAACAATAATGGGCTAGCGTTGCTGCATTTAGTGAATTGTTTGGAAACGACTCATCTGGATCGATGACGAAATTACAATAAAACCGTGGACACAACTGACGTGTTACTGCAACAAACAGGAATTGCATCAAATTTATTTACCATTGTTGACAATACACCAAATGGTATGGGCTTAAATGTGGCTTGATATCATATGTGTAGAAATCAACCAGTCCTGTCGATTAATTAATGTGCTTTCTATTGGTCTTTCAAGATAGATTCTTGTCCAAGCACTGAAATTGTAGTACTGTGATACGATATGGAAAATCGAAACTGTTAGTTGCTTACATGGTTTTCCACTCAAGGTGGTAAGCTCCAAACTTTTACATAATCGGATTGCAAACAGAAAATTTGTCAGATATAAAATATAGAAAGGCGAATTTCCTTCAAGTAAAATGCCAGTCAGTGTACACGACACTTCCTTACGAATCACCAGTAATTAAATATAACATTTTCTGACTTTATCTTAAAACTAAAATGTGTTCATAAAACACGAATGTCACACAACCACATTTTGGGCTATATATGATTTCTCCGACTTAATCACAAGCGTGAGCGGATGTGATTGACGGATGGACGAAATAACAGACAGACAAGAGTAATACTACATGACCCTTCCACATTTGTGACGAGGAAAAAAAAAATAAGCTAGAATTCAGTTAGATATTTAGAGCGATGAAGCATGTTTCTTATATTTATAAATCCTTTTAACTCCAATCCACCATCCCAACCCCTGGACCCCCACTTCTTCCTTAATGTACCGAAATCCAAACCGCTTTTGCACATCTGTTAAACACATCCAGCCGTATCCCTATGTCTAAAGCCTCAGATTTAAAAGTTGCTGAAGGAGTGTGCCACTGTACAGCTAATGACTACTGAGTTAATTTTGGTTGAAAGTTTACGAAATGTTAAACACTTATCAGTATTTAATTATTTTATTTGAATTACTTATGGGTTTGTCGACCCAGGAATAATTATAGTCATCGCAATCAAAAAGTTGATAATTGTGACTTCTAATTCCTTGATGTTATTTTTCTTTACTAGTATGAAGACAAAAACACAGCGACCTTTGAAGAGTATGCATAAAATCTCACAGCAGGAAATTTTTATAAAGGAGGCTATTTAGTTCATTAAATATGTCACTTATACGAATTTCGTTGAACGGAGTCGTGTAAATAAAAAAAATATATTAAAATAAAGCAATTGCTCAGAAACAATTTTGATTCTCACCCTACTTTAATTACTTAATCTGATTCGTGTAAAATGAAGGAACTTACAGAAGAAAGGATGGACGGGAGAAAGGATGAACAGACAGACACAGGGAAAATGTAATTCATCCCTTATTATTGATAAATGCTGCATATTTGAGCACGACTGCGTACTCTGAACGGAATACTGACGATCAGCATCAGGTGAGCCAGTGGAATCTTGCATCACCCACATGTGAGCACATGTTTAAGCAATGACAGCCTCTGACGTTATAACCCATCGATATAAAACAAACTCATGTCATACGTTACTAACATGCACTGAACAAAGCATGCATCAGGGATGCACCGGTGGTATCGCATAGTTTCCATTTTCTGATTTCACCCAAACCAGCAGAATTCGCTGAAGTGAAATGTGTGGAGCACAAGCTTCTGAAACACATTTTATACGCCCGTAGAAATAAAATGTATGTCGTCCCGTCTTCCCTTTCAGTTTTATCACTAAAGACGAACCTTTATTTCATCTTTGGACTTTTTGAAAATTGAAAATTAATGTCTGTTAAGCATTCAGTACACAATATTGTCATTTCAGAAACACCGGATTCAAAAGGAACGGAATTTATTTTCGCCACTCCACTGTGTACTGGCAACACAGTACATGTACTCGTGATTCCTCAGTCTACGGAAACGGTTAATGTAACAATATCTTCGCAAACACAGGAATTGTCCGAAATACTTCCAGGGCATGTGCTTAGGTCGCAAGTTCAGTGTATGGAACTTGAATGGGGACAAGTTTCAACATTAGGTAATTTAAATACAACTTTTCTTGCCCAAAACTTTTCCAATTTTTTCTCGAATGATTATGCATGCTATTTTTGGTTTTCTAATTAAAGAACCTAAGGGTTTTTACACCAAATTCCTTGCGGAGTTAAGAAACTTTTTTATGACTGGCTAATGGCTATATTTTCAATCTAAATATTGTATGTTTAATTTTCTTACCGAATTAGTCAAATTATAATGTACTAAGTAAATACGAAAGATTGTCAACATGATTAAACAATTTACACAAATAATTTAACAAATTGAAACATAAATTTTTGATCAGGCATTCGTTTAGAGGATAAAGGCTTTTGTATGCCTTGGTGAGTATGAATCACATGTTATCACCCTTAAAAATACCTTTCTCTGTGTACAACTATAAACTATTTTTTTATTTTTAACAGCCATTAAGCTTTCTTCAACGCAGGAAGTTACCTTGTACGTGGAGTATAACGAGGACAATTACCTTGTTCATCCAGTGGATTCATACGGGTCTAGTTACACAGTAGCTGTTGTTACCTCAGAGGCACGAAACAGTTCCTATTTTGTTGTTATATCTAAATACAACACAACAATCAATATCACGTTATCAGAAGAACTAATGAATCAAGTCGTTTTGGTTGGAAACGTGTCCTATTCGTCGGGAAGTATGATATACGTGGTCCTTCATGAAAACGGAGTATTCTCAATACAGTGCCATTGTGATCTAACAGGAACTATCATTACTTCACATGATAATATGACAGTTCTAGCTGGAAGTTTCAATATGTATGATACTAATAATCATATCATAGAACAACTTTTACCCATGAATACTTGGGGCCAAAGGTATATTTTTTCAAAAAACAATTGGATGTCGGAGAATATATCGGTAATACTAATCGGTAAGTGTTCAATTTTCTTTAGGTAAGAGTATCGTGTAATTTAGATAGAGTATCGTGTAATTTAGATAGAGTATCGTGTAATTTAGGTAGAGTATCGTGTAACTTGATATTATTCAATATTATTCATTATTGAATGACCTAGGTACAATCCGAGTAGAATCACATCATTTTCAGAGAATTCTATCAACGTTTACCCTAGCTTTGTTCAACGCCTTTAATGCAATCAATCATACACTTCTCTACAAGGCCATTACAAGCGAGAAGGCAACGAGACTAAAAGATTTAATGATCATAAGGGATGCTGATTAGCGGTCATTTGTGGCTACCTCGATGTCCATGAATCAAACAAAATATGAATCTAAATAAAATGTGGCTCGAAGACTATCTGAGCTCAGTAACTTGCACAGAAGTGATACAATTGGAGGACCCGCCTTCCCCAGATGGTTTTTTATCTTCCAAAATTATAATCTTCTTGTCCTTTCCATTTCTTTCAAAAAAATACAATCCTCTTATCTTCTTCCATTCATGTGCTTCCTCTTCCTCCTATCACATGTACCTTTCACTCCGGAAATAGACGATCGGTTATAATTCTAGAACTTCAAATACCTTCCCCTACAGAACGAAAGTCTCCTTGGGCAATACAACGGACTCAGCGGAGCAGATGCAGATACATACATACATACATATACATATACATATACATAGATATATATATATATATATATATATATATATATATATATATATATATATATATATATATATATATATATATATATATATATATAATTACAAATATACACCAAACAGAGCGGAAAGTGCTATCCCTGGATTCTAGAAAATGCTTGATAACATTAACAGATTGACTGAGTGATGAGAATTTGGTTGTTTGGTGGTTCGTTGTTATGGGTTGTTATGGGTTTAAAGCCATTTTTCAGCACATGATAGGTTATACATGGAGGCAAGTATATTTGGTGGAGGAAGAACCCGAGAAAACCGGGAAAGAACGACCGACCCACGGGAAGCTACTGGCAAGCTATCTCACATACCCACGTTGGCCGAGCCCGAGACTAGAACCCACGCGGAGAGAGGTGAGATGTCAGTGATCTGTAAAGGGGAGCGCCTTAGACCACTCGGCCACCCAGGGGCCCTAATATGATGAGAATTAATTACTGGGTCGACATGCGGATATGTCTGCTACGCACGAATGCCAATACCACCAACCTTGTAGCATCATTTATTAGTGATGTGTGCATGGTCAAGATGGTATAGGGGTTGGTGCTTACAGGCAAGGTGATGGGTGCCGTAACCCGCGGATCTGTGTTCGAATCTCTGTCGAGTACTAAACATACGAAACATCTATACATCTATTAGCCCATCCATTCATGTTGTATATATATATATATATATATATATATATATATATATATATATATATATATATATATATATATATATATATATATATATATATGCGAAACATCTATCAGCCCATGCATTCATGTTGTTGATCTCAAAATATATTGGATGGCTTTATCTTATTGAGAGATACCTAATATCCTTCAGAACCATTTCATGACTTTTCTTTTACATCATAGCAAAAGGCAGGATCTTGATCAAATGGAAGCAGCAGTAGAATTTAAAACAAAAAAAAAATTCTACTTGTCAAAATGTGACTTGCTACGATCTAAAATTGAAGATACATTCGAGTAGACGAGAATACATAGATAATAAAAGCAAACTGTCTGCAGTCACAATTTTACATCAACAAGAAAACAAATATCAAAGACTTTTTCTACCTGATATTAGAACAACTAACCCTAAAAACAACCAAATATAAAGAGCTATTGGGAAGTTTCCAAAAATTCTATTACGTCTGTAGGATTGTTAATAATTTCCTTTCCTATCCACTTATTTTTTCCTGTTTTGTTTGTCGTTGTCTTCGTCATCAATCTAGCTGCTAATGATGATATTGTTTTTCAGGGTAGTCCCTCAGATTTTGACTTTTTTTTCTTCCGCCCATTATCTTCATTCTTCTTCTTCTTCCGACTACAACTAGTACTATTACTACCATTCCTAATTTTAATACTAATACTGCTGCTTTGCTATTACTACTACTACTTTGATACTGAAGTTACTACTTGTTGGAGTTAGTTTTGATTGCATAAACATCTTCTCTATTTTGGGTCTGACTGAGTAACTTTATCAAACCATTTCTTTTTGCAGGTAAAGGCCCTCCAACTATGGTGACGATATTTTTGAAGGATAAGGTATTTCAGCAGCAACTGTTGGATAAACAACCTCTATCTATGCATCTTAAAGTGATAGACTATTTTGCCATAGAAACCAATTATTCTGTTCTCTGTATTTTGTCACTAGATAGTATGGATTTACAAAATGGAAGACACGGTGCTATGCTTGTTATAACACCCATTGCATTGTTTCATTCGCAGTTACATTTTAAGGCGGATACAGGGAATATTTTTCTCGATTTAATTCTGCAGGAAGATACCCATGATAATATTATAGTCAATCAAACAAGTGAACTTCGACCATTTAGTAGACCCTTGGTTTCATTATGGGGTATGTTTTTAGTACCTAACTTACAAATGGATTCACCATATTTAGTCAAAACAGTTAACGACAATCGATATCCATTCTTTTCATCAATAACTTGGCGTCAAGAAAATTCCTCTAGGATATACAATATGGGCATGCGTATTACCAGCATTTATGACGCATGCGTAAAAACGACAGTGCCTAATGGCGGTAACGGTGATGGAATTGACAATGATTGTGACAACAGGATAGATGAGGAACTACATAATAGAAAAGATGACGATCAGGACGGTTCAATAGATGAAGACACTGTTTTCTCAAAAACTATCCAACAAAGTATTCCAAGAAAAGAAGACACATACGTATTGACTCCTTATCAAGTGGAAAAATATACTCTGTCAGCGTCTGTCCTATCGGTAGTCGTTTCCATCATCGTTGCCTTACTTGCTGTCGTCTGCTTCATCAGTGGAATGGTTCTGGTTGATAGAATAAGAAAGGGACCTATATTTAGACCGTCAAGAGTTAGTCCTGCAAGAAAGAGGTAAGACCACAACCTGCTCTATCCTTTGTGTAGCAAAAGGCAGCTAAAATCATTTCATGCTTTGTGGAGAAGATGAAACAAAGCTCTAATATCAGAATTTGGTTGGACCACATGATCGTATTTTCCCAAATTTAAAGTCATACAAGAAAAGAATGACATGCTTTTGTCAGTATCCTGCCAGAATGGGTAAGAAATTCTAAACAATAAATCGTTTGTGATATAATAAAGGATTCCATAAAAGCATCATCTTGGAAGTGATAGCTTAAGGAGACAAGAACATTTTGAATAATGATGGTCAAAGTTCTTGTCCGTTAGGAATATGCAACACAGCATATGGACTAAAAAAGAAAAGGATCTAGAAGTACAAATTAGGGGGTAATAGTTGGGATGGTGATTTCGAGTCACGTTCAATGCAGTGGAATAGCGATTCAGGCGACCAAGTTGGAAAATATATACAACAGAAACTACTGGTGTGTTTGATTTCGCCTTCTACATGAATTCCTGGTAAAGATGTAATCTCGATTGTGTAAATTAGAGTAAAATATTGGCGATAAGAGCCACCATGAACACAGTATCGTGCTGATTCAAAGGACTACTGTGTTCTTCGCAACGTATAAAAATACAGCGTTCATATGAAATAATAATACAGTCCCTAACTAAACAAAACTGTCACTCTAACCTAAATACACTATCATCAAACTGTTTGATCTCGCTAATAATATTTATAACAGGATCATAATGGGAGATTAATCGGGAAATCAGACTTATATGCAATACATATACTACCAACATACTGAATTTGAATTGGCACATGTACCCCTCCACCCGCACTGCGACAAAAACAAACGACATGCCACATCAAATATTGAATCAGATTATATTTCTTATAATAATTTGACGCAATATGTGTGACGGTACTCTGTATTGATATGTGTAACATACTCGATATTGATATGTGTGATGGTACTCTGTATTGATATGTGTGACGATACTCTGCTTATATGTGTGACGGTACTCTGTATTGATATGTGTGATGGTACTCTGTATTGATACTTGACCGATATATTAAAGTTTCCTTGTGCAGAATTTTAATATTGTAACCAGATACAATATGGGAGCGTGTTAGTGCGCATGCTAACACAATGCACGAGTGTTGCTAGACATTATTTGTACGTACATTTGTTTATTCAAAAGCATGTTCAAATATGTGTGTGTTTTATCCCACATATGTTTGTATGTCTGTTGACAAGTTGGAATGCGTATACCTGTGTGTTGTATTTGTGAGTGTGTACAACCGTCACACAGCCTGCGTGTGTATGAGTGAATGTTTTTTTAATAATATAACCTGTAAATATGCTGAGAACCGTGTGGCACATGGGAAATTTCAAGATCAAATGTGCTATCCTCGTTAAATTAAGATTATTATTATTATTATTATTATTATTACTGCATAAAGTGCACTACCATAATTAGCTGTCTCTTATACTTTGATAAATGGTCCTTCACATACCTTCAAGCATTCAAGTGCCTTTGTTGTAAAGTATATATTGTTTTGTTCTTTAATATGTTTACTTAACTAAATATATCATGTAATAGATCTTTAAACGGAAAACACCTTACTAAGAAACTATATCGCCATTAATTATTTAACTCCATTTGTTCATCAGATCTGTTACGTATTTATTATAGCATCTATGTAAACATATATATTAAGTCTAATTATATATATATATATATATATATATATATATATATATATATATATATATATATATATATATATATATGTGTGTGTGTGTGTGTGTGTGTGTGTGTGTGTGTGTGTGTGTAAGCGAATGTGAAAGTCAAACAAACAAGAAACCTTTCCATTTATTCATACATACATGCATACATATATTCGTAGATATTTACGTCCATCCATTCACGCATTAATCCATTCAACCATTTGTTAATCCATTCGACTTTATATGCAGCCATACACAATTCATCCATGCATGCATCCATTCATCAATCCATTCGTCTATCCATCCATCTATCCATTCATCCAAAATATACATTCATATATACATATCCTCTCTGTCAACAATCGCACAAGGAAATCGTTCACATTATTCAACGGTATTGTTCTATTGTATACATAACTTGTCGTGATTATTCTTATAGAAAATGCACAAAGGGACCATATAACACCATTTCGATTAACGGACATGTTATGTATGTATGTATGTATGATTGTATGTATGTATGTATGTATGTATGTATGTATGTATGTATGTATGTATGTATGTATGTATGTATGTATGTATGTATGTATGTATGTATTTACTAGTGAAAAACAAATTTACGTCGGTGCATTTCATGAATGATATTTGGAGAAATGTCCAGGGAATTTTCATCCATTGAATTCATCTAAAATAATAATAACCGTTTACCATGCCTGATATGCTTAAAGTAAATATTTTGCAAGGGAAATAACCTTGTCAACGTTGGTGTTACGAACGGTATGAGTTATACCGCTGAACAGCAACGAACTATTGTTTTTAATACGTAACATCGAAGTAATAAAGTAAGAACGCTTTAGGATATGATTGACAAAATGCTTAACTGAGTTATATATACATGTTTTGTTTTTTTTTTGTAAAGTTTAGATCTGAAGAAATGAGAGTAAAAATTAATTCAGTCTTAAATTGTTTTTCTTTGCCATCAATAAAATCGGCCATATGTTTCTTCTTAACAATCGAATCCAGTACACACATAGTACACAGAATAAACGAACGAGTAAGTCTCTCTCTCTCTCTCTCTCTCTCTCTCTCTCTCTCTCTCTCTCTCTCTCTCTCTCTCTCCACTTTACAGGCTGTGTATAATATTATAATATTGTGTATGCAATGGAGAAATCGATAGAGCATGTATTAAAATCATCTGCATAAGAGACGATATCTCGAATATTTTGTCAATAGAAAGAAAAATAACGAGAAAAGGGAGATGAATGTAAAGTTATAGACTTTAGCGAAGTGGGATATTTTGTTTGCATGTTTTATGCAAGCACTTTACAAATCAAATTATACTCTATTTTCACACAAATAAAGATGACCAATGAGACTAAATAACATAATCACATGTGAAATCCTTGCATGTAAATTATGCAAAAGTATCTTTGGATTAATATTTTATCAATTTCCATTTCGTGTTGGGTAAGTGTTTGGAAATATGAGAGTGTTTTGGTTAAAAAGAAGCTAAAGTGTTTCGAATCTAGGTTCATAATAGTATACAGGGTGTCGAATCTTGGCACAAAATATTCTTGAATGTTTTGAAAATGGGAGTATTGTGAAACTCCTACACCGTGGTTCTCTTTATCTTAACTCCTCGCTAATGCATATCATACCACAGATGCGAAAAGTGACCAATTTTGAGATTTGTCCTTGAATGACCTTCATCAAACTGAAACATGTTTTGTGTAACTGAACACATACTTATGTACAATCAATCCTCGTTACAAGAGTATTCTGGTTCCGAATGAAAACTGACGGGAACAAACATGTTCATGGTAAATTTTATGTTTTTACTGGAATATTCGGCTTGTGACTCCGACAACAATTTCCCGGTAATAAACATGCTCATTTCCGTTTTTATTAATTGCTCTTTGCAAAGACATTGTAATTCCTTATTTTTTTTTTCTTTTAGCGGGTATGTGTACGATTCATTTGTTTAAAAGAAATTGTATTTTCAACGTTCAAAATATTTATATTGAAAAATAATTAAGATTACATGAAATACGATGGATATATCTTTATTTCATACTTATTATTTCGTTTACATATGCTGATCTGACACCGATAGGCAAGAGAGGTAACTCTTCGAAATTAAAGACTTGATCTTTACAACGACAAATTCGTTACAGCGACAACAAATACTGGAAACCAACATTGCAGCTGTAAAGAAAGTTGAGTGCAGAATGATTCAACTTACACAAGAAGTTGGAAGTGACCAGGCAGTCATGCATGTCTCAAACATTTCTAGATATGATGGGATTCATCTACAGAGAGCCGATTGCTTAAAAATTCTACAGAAAATAGGCCCCTATTTGCTTTAAGCAGTTTCATGTTCTCTCATATGAAATTAATCTTAAACGTACTGCAACCACCAGAGTAATAACGTGCAAAAGACACGTACAAAATCTAAACGAATGCCTCAAAATAAATCTGTATAATAAACACAAGTACTAAATAACGCCATCATGTAGGATGTCGAGTCAAAAATCGAGCAAATAAATTTCAATATATTACGGGACACGGAAACTTATTAATGTAAGTCTTTCAGTATCTGCAAGACTTTCAGAGCAATTTTTGACAATGCATATTTTAAGCTGCAGCTGGTGAACACAGTGACAAGGTCTTACTTGCACTGTACCGACAGGTTCGCACTCGAGGCGAAATTGCTGTTTCATTGAGGAAAAAAAAAAAGCCTCCTTTTATATCGTATCTCCAAATCCTGTTGAACCGAGGTTTCTCTCAATGCTGTTGTTCTTTTACAACCAGAAAAAAGAAAAAAAAAAAAATCACTATCAACTCCGATAATGATGGATACAGTTCGAATTGTTGTCTATATTGGAACAAATCGCATTCCGACGACCATGGAATAATATATGAAATTTAAGGGTCATGAAGGAAAAGGTCGCTCATGAAATTCATCATGGACTTCAAAAATGTGCTTGTGCGTGTGCGTGTATGTGTGTGTGTGTGTGTGTGTGTGTGTGTGTGTGTGTGTGTGTGTGTGTGTGTGAGAGAGAGAGAGAGGGGGGGGTCGGATCCACAAATACTTGAAAGACAAGAATAAGATTGGTATTTTAGAAAAGTACCAAGTGAGGACGCAAGAGTAATGGCATGTTACAAAGTTGTAACTAATGTTAATATGCATGAAATGTGACAACAGGAAGGAATTTTGTTTGTTACATAGAATTTTTTGCTGCATGATTTATTTTGAAGGGTATTTTTGAACACATTATTTTGCATATGAAGTGATGGTGTTGTTTGGTATAGGACAGTAAAGTCCTATATTTGGTAGCACATACGAGAAAATTGCATAATCCCACAAAATAAGAGCATGAGAGAAGAAGAAGTAAAAGGAAAAATGTAATTACAGAAGGGATAGGTAACTGTTACCTACGTTGCATTGTAAGTCTATAGATATTCCATAAGGAACATAGTGATGAAATAAAGCTGAAGAAAGAACTTAGCATATGTACATGAGCATAAATAATAATAAGAGGCGAAGATGAAATATAAGTATGTTCATTAAGTATGAAAAATATAACCGTTGAGTAGGTCATGTTGATTCTGACATCAGATTGCACAATTTTAGCATATTTCAATACTAAATGATTTAAGGTTGTTAAATGTTTAAAAGTTATGGTTCATCAAATAAATATATTGAACCCAAATGTTCGCACTGTTCTTTCATGAATCAAAATACTTATTTCTGTAGCAGTAATACCAAAGAAACATTTAAGATGCGTTATGATACTAACTTGGCAAAATCTAATTTTATTTATTTGATAACTTGTAAAAATAAATATGTTGGAGAAATAGGATAGCCACTGACGGACCGCAAGAATACCGGACACTCCTTTGTACACACAAAAATGGTCAAGAACGGAACAGACGAGCTGAAAAACCAGACTGTTTGGTATAAAACCGGACAAATATCAACTCAATGGACAAACCCGTCAGCAAGTATCTAAACGCATGAACAAACATAGATCTGAGATAAATAAATGTAACTGGTCGATCTTTTTAATTTCATGTCTCCACACACTTTATTGACAGCTTCCACAATTTACAGGACTTTTCATTGAAGGCAATTGATATTGTAAATTCGGAAATGGAACGTCTGTTAAAAGAAACATAATGGATTCACTGTCTGGATACTATCTATCCAATAGGTTTAAATTCTAAGATTACATATGAACTTCGTTCAGAAATTTTTTGTATTTGGTCACTTCTATCGTTATTGTTGTGGATCAGAAACACATTCTAAGTAACTGGTTTGGATGGGCTGAGCCCGCTTTAAAGTATTTTGCCTACAATGGTTATGGTTATTCCCGCTTCTCAACGCCAAACTATAAAATGCAGCTGGTTTCCCTACAGTTGTATATAAGATCAAAATTGCCTAACCCAGAAAATGGAACTGAACTTCTATAATTGTATTTATTATTTGTAGAAAACTGACAAAAATAAAAATAAAAAAAGTATTGTGCAATTCAAAAATGTACATACCTCTCTGTTGTCCTTCTTTGAACTATTTATTTATCAAATTAGCACAAAAAAAATAATTTATCATTTATTTTTAACTTTAAAATCTAATATTATAAAGTTGTACAATCTTGAAAACTTTGTACAATAATTGTATAAAGGGGCAAAATTCAACATTAATTCTGAAATTGAAAGTCTATTAAAGGAAACATTGGATTCACCGTTTGGATACTGTCAGACATATCTTAAATGTTATGAATATAACATTATTTATAATCGTCATTGATAAATTCATAATATTTAATCAATTATACATATTTAAAGGGAAATAAATATGTTTGTCTCTATTTCTTTATAAATGGATTAACCTACACGGCTTCCGTTGCCAGATATAGTTTTACTTTCGTTATGAACGAAACACCTCAGCTCACTAGATGCAGTGCTGCGCATGCTCAGCAGTTTGCTTTCAGCGAAGAAAGCTGAAGGAAATCCTGTTGTTTTACACCCTGGGAAATGAACTATTTTATACCTGTTCAATTGATGGAAACAGTATTCTGTTATTACATTTTATCTTGTTATGTAAGTATGAGAAAGGCAGTCCAACAAGGAAGTACTCGTCTACTGACAGATATAAAAACAGCCCCAAAACACCCAAGTGTTTGACAATAGGTAAGGGCAGACTTCGCAATGTAATTCAATCTTGTAATCCTTATTTAAATAAGTCTGTATGTCTTTTTCATACATCCGAACATCAATTTCATTGTTCTAAACACTATGCTTCTCCTTTACCTAAAAATAAAGTAAGTCTTGTCCTAAAGGTATATATGATCAGAGGACACGAGTGAACTACTTTGTCGGTCAAGTCTTTATGGCAGGTAGCCAGAAAGTTATGTAGAATATGTGTGTACAGTTTGAGCCAATATAAGTAATAAAAAATTGTCACACTGCTTACATACAGTTTTTTTATGTCTTGTCTGTGCAAAAAAAACCAACAAAATAGTACACACACTATTCAGCTAAGTTATGTGTGAATGCCTTGGCAGGCAGGCAGTGCATACATACATACATACATACATATATACATACATACATACATACATACATACATACATACATACATACATACATACATACATACATACATACATACATACATACATACATACTCTGTATATGAAAAAGGAACGCCTTTAGCCATTTACATACTTTGTTTAATGGTATATATCAACGAAATACTGCTCATGAATTGCATATAACGTACGAATAACAAAATGCAACAACATAGGTAAAATATAACAAAATATAATTCAAATATAAATACATAAAGTATTAAAATACCGATACTAAAGGTGATAACAATCGAACGAGATAATTCTCTACCAAGAGAAACTACAGTATGCAAAATATTAAATCATCACTATCTCATCCTTAGGAATGAGGTCAACTGTAAAGATAATATATTGTATCCGATACAATCGCCACTATCTCATCGTCAGTAATGAGGTCATCTGTAAAGACAAGATATTGTATCAGATACAATCGCCACATCTCATCTTCAGTAATGAGGTTGACTGTAAAGGCAAGATATTCCAGTAATAAGGCGAGATGTTGCGTCGGATATAAATTTCATATGGAATCACAATAAAAACAAGTGTACAGACAAATGTTTTGTTTCATATATCTAATCAGTATTGAGGGTTGTGGAATCGTTTGATAAATTCTATAACGCCACTGATGATTAAAACAAGACGTTAATGACAACAGCAAGGAATAGAACTTTCTGTCAAATGAGTATATCTATAGCCGACAGTTAAACATGCAAGTCTTCTAACATCATTTGCAAATGAGACAAATAAAAAGTGAAAGTATTGCTGCTTAAAGATAGGATAGCTTGGTTGGTTGGTTATTATAAACAATATGCTCATATTTCCTATGTCTTACATACGTAGACTTCATTACGAGAATTTTTGCGGAAAGAAATGGAGAACAACATGTTGGCATTTTCGTACAATAGTTGAGTCAATTGGACTGCGGTAAATTCTAAGTTCTCCAACCTCAGTTTTAGAAGTAAATAATGAATCATATAAATATTTTCACTAGGATGGGTTTTGTTCCTATTAAATTTTTCCCACTATTGGATGAAGCTTCATCTATTATATTCTTATGCGTGTTCTGCTCTAATTAGTTAAACTTGAAAAACGTGTGACTATGTATATATCTTCTATATTCTTATGTTAGATATGTACTTAGTTTCACCTTTTCTCAATTTAACGAATTAGAGCAGAACGCGCTGTGGGTCGTACCCGGTTATTACCGGTATTTCATATAAAATCATCACCATACATAACGCCTACGGTAAAGAAGAAGCAGAAGGAGAAGGAAGAGGAGAGGTATATATGATCATTGTGGTGTTAGTAATAGTTGCAGTATAGAAGAAGAAGCAGATGATGAGGATGAACAAGAATAGATCGTGCAAATGGTGAATATTGTGTATTGTACATTTCTCATACAATCTGCAGACGAATAGAGACAAGTGAATTGGTAAATACGGACAGAATCAGGAGGGAAATTTTGAAAAATTTGAAGGAATAAAAACCTGAAGGTAACATTGCAGTGCTATAAATGTTACCACTGCATGTCATGCTAGTACGAGATGCACACAAGTTTCAATAATTTGTGTTCCAAATGCTGAGAAATCTCTATCCGAACATTTGGGATCACTCCACATTCGCCTTTGAAAATGCTGCTTTTGTTATTCGAACTAATATAAGAATGAAAATTTAAGAGCTTTATGTCTCTTCAACAAAAGAGCTGTCCTTTTTCTTTTTCTTTTTTTTTTTTTTGGGGGGGGGGGTAAATATTATTCATCTCCAAAAATAGCTGTAATCCTAGTTCCCTTACTCAGCACGAGAAACCACCATTTTCAGTGGCAAAGTATAAGAATCATTTTTTTATTCTGATAAAGGTATGTCAAAATAATAAATAAATCATTTTTTGAACATTTCTATATTTCATTGCAAATTCAGTTAGATTTGATGTCAGTATGAAAAGTAACTTCCGTAGGGGACCAAAATGTCGGACAAAATCTTAATAGTAAATCCCTCCGCTGAATTTAATGCTCTAGTGTGGAAAAAATGTAGGGTTTCGGGGTTCAAATAATTATAAAGGCATTGAACAATTAGTAATAAAACCTTATACACAATTTGCAAAATGGTTATGGTATATTCAGATAGTACTAGTAACCCTACTGCACGCTTACAACGGTAACACAGCGACTAGCTCATTACATGCAAAGAAAAACGGATAAGGTTTGGAGTCTATATCGTCTTACGTCTTGTATTGTCAATCCTATATCGCAATATGTATTACATCGCCTGTATGATACTTATCAGTATATGTACTGTATCGCTATCCAAGTATCGTGATATGTATCGTATCGCTACCAAGCACGCAATGCACAGCTCTAGTAAATACAATTAATGCCTCCACAATCACAGTAAATTTTACCGTTTAATCTCAGTCATGATTGGCAGCAGCGGAATATTTTCCGTATTCTTCCAAAAATTCCGAATAATTCCTTTCACACTGTCTTAAATTCGTTATAAAATAATCTTCATCTAGTATCGCATGAGAAAGACTGACCGGTGCTACGTTCATGCTAGAAAATGTGTATTCTTCCTCCTGTGTCACGGGCCGGAAAGAGCTAGGGAACCCGTCGGAAGCTACCCGTATATCAACAATACTGTTTCGTCGCCCGGGCCGAATGTTGTCATCAAAGAAGATATGCTGAACACTGGTATCACTGGGGTCTATCCAAAGAGGTTTCCCCGATGATGGGTCATAGTTGCCGTTACGCCAGTAGAGGTAATCATCCTTGATACCCCATATACCAGAACTCTGTGTCAAACAATCGTAGATGTCTCTTTCAGAATGCAAAGAAGCTCCGGTTGATTTGTCAGATTTTAATTCAAAACCGTCATCCATTTTTCGGTGCAAAGAGTGCAGGTTCATGGACACTTTGTTGCTAAGACATGAAATATTGCCATCAGAAGCTGCCATGTCAGAGTAGGTTTGAGAAGCAAACGTTTTTATACTCTCAAGAACATTTATCGTATCGATTCCAAAACTTCGAAATAGGATAACAAAGTCCCTATCTTCTTTCACCATATACTGCAAAAACTTGTAAAATGAAGGCAAGATGAAATGATACCTGCATTTATCTCTCCCGAGGATGGTTAATTTCCGATGCTCCTCTTCCACATACGGCGTTTTCCATCGCAGGGCTTGCTTCAGAGACTCAAAATGAGATTCATAGTCATTTCCAGCGTAATGAAGGATGGAGCTGTCCTCCGTCAGGTGTCGCTTCAATATTATGTCTTCAAACTTATAATAGCTCACAGATCCTTGCTCTCCGTGGCTTTGAGACAAGGAATCCAACGTTTCCTCCGATTTTCGCGCCTTTTCTTTTCTCAAAGGCAGTCGATACAAGTGAATATTCAAAGCATCTTCCAAACTTTCACCAGTAGCAGAATCTAGAGGAACTATGGTCTTGTTTACATCAAAATGAAGAATCAATTTCCTGCTTTCTTTCCCGGCCATATTTTCAATTCTGTTATAAAATAAGTGACAGTTTTCGATTATCCGTAATTGTATCCATATAGGAGATAGTACGTAGTGTACCTAGGATAGATTTTGTCCCCTTAAATGGTGGCACTAATAATCTCAGTGCTGAATGTACACAAGTCCTTCGAACATGAAGGCGGAATTTAAAATCACTCGTAAATGCTTGAATTGTCGTGATCTATAACAAGCTTTGTTGACATAATCTTTCAGAAAGTTAAATCGTTTACAAAGGGTTAGGGGAGAGCCAATACAATTCCCGGTCTACAGTCACAACTTTGTATATGTTCTTTATACTTCCCTTGTTTTCCCATCTTGCTATTTGCGTATGACTGTGTCGAGAAACTCATAAACAAAAGGCGAGTCAGCTGACAAAAGTCATGTATTAATCACACAAAATCCCAGTATAGTAAATTGTATGTAGTCATCCAGGTTTTAGCTACACTTGAATATACAATGACATTTATACGAAGGTATCGTAATACCACTACTATTACTATAAATAGAACTATTGTAAATCAATAACTTATTCAACCCTTAGTTGAACTCTGCGAGGCACGACAAGGTGGGAACAGTTGTCTCTTGTTACTGCCGCTATTATATCAGCTTTATTCTTGGCGACTGAAATGGAACTACTTTCTCACCGCACATTAAGTTTTATGTACAGTTTTATTCTTGGCAGCTGAAATGGCACTACTTTTTCATCGCACATTAAGTTTTATGTACAGTGCTTTAGACAGCATTAAATCTTCTTGAACATTATTTGTTCTTCTAATTCTATCTCTTTCTTTTCTATTCCTTCGTTATTCAACTGAACTAGTATTGATTTATGAAATAAGAACGAAGTGTGTGTAAAGTTAAGTTTAAAGTTAGGTTGAATAATACTATACATCTAATTTTCAATTCGATTCAAAGTTAGAAGCTACACTTGTTTGTTTTTATTACTTACATTTATTAAATAGAAAAACTACAACTTTGTGTAGTGTATGCCCCTTGTGCTATTTACAGTTTATTAACAGTAATTCATGTTATGAACGAGATGGTACTGCCATCAATAAATATTGTCCATTTTTACATATTGTTTAAGGGCCAGTGGCTCCAAGGACAAACACATTCTTCTTCCTAAAATAAATGTTTTACTTCGTCTGAGAATGCTGATAGCATTGTTAATAATAATAATAATAATAAAGAGGAGGAGCACGAGGATGGTGTCGAAGGGACGAGTGGGGGAGGTGAATGCTTCTAGATTTACGATATATATATATATATATATATATATATATATATATATATATATATATATATATATATATATATATATATATAATTTGTGATTTATTATTCATTGAACGTTGGTCGTTTAGATGTGATTTGCTTCAACTGTGTTCTATTTTAATTCATTACCACACACAGGATACAATAAAAAGGCAAAGTATTGAATTGCCTAACAATGAATAACTGGTAAATACGTAAGTGCTTATCCATTCGTAGTTCAAAGTTGTGAGTCATTCCTTTGCATGACGTAATGAAAGGTCTCAAAATAGATGAACTGATTGCAATATTATACATTTCGGTAAATAGACATTTACGGATGCCAAGGAAAGTTTTAATTAAAGTATTTACTCTCATAATGGAAGATGTTGCTGGATACAATGTTTGTTTAACATAATTACATGGATACATGTAAATCAGTGATATGCTAGACTCCTGTTAGACTGATATAAAGGCGCGCTCGTATTAATAATGCTGACTACTTCTATTTTAATATGTACATAAAGAATATTTCTTTTCCTGCATTAATATGGGATATATTTCATCCTGTGGTGAAGATAAATGATATTTAACCTGAAGCGATTCCAAGAGCCAAAATATGTATAAATAACTATAGGGATCAATTGGATACAGTAATAATTTTAGGACAAATAAAAAAAAATCTTTTTTAAAAAAATACAAACTATGCTTCTGAATTAAAGCTAAGAAGCAACCTAGTTAAAATCGAGATCTATTTATAAATACAGTTCATGTTCTGCCAACCTTGGGAATTGCCGGTCCATTTATTTTTAGTAACCCGTAAGATAAAACGTTGGATTCCGTGTCAGAGTGAGTTATCGTTATAAATGATATATTCCGAAAATAGCTTTTAACATTCATAAATGTGAAAATTGTAATTTGATTGGTGAATCGAAATGTTAACAGAACATGACCTTGTATAGGGCTCCGTCAAATCTCCGTTATATCGGAGATCTCTGTGATATTAGATTGAGCTAAGAAGATTACCTCGACATGCAATTCAACCTCATCGAAAGTTCACTTTAACTTGAATTGTTGTATGTGGCTTATCTTAAAAATAGCAGGATTATTGAGAACGGTAGGTTTGAGATGACCTAATCTGTTTCAATAAATTACATTTTGGACATATACAAATATTGGACCGTATCTGACCTTAACAGTAAGTTGGATGTAACGAACTGATACTGACATTTTGACATTGTTGATGCCTACAGGGGACATGGCTTTGTAGTTAAGTGAATGGTGGCGAGTCTTCAGCAACAAATAATTTCCATGTCTAAAAGGTAATGCAGTTCCATTCATTGTTCAAGGTCACACCATGCTCGTTTTTCTTGCTGCCATTTTAACTCCTGTAGGAACATATACGCAAGCGTCGCATGGCATGATGGAAAATCTTGCACTTTCAAACGTGGAATTATTTGGATTTATTATATACTTAAGTATGAAATATAGACAACTTTTGGAGAAATGATTACGATATCTTTTTTTTTTCTTATATTTTCACGCGTGAAAAAAATATCCTTATATTTTCACATGTGAAAATAAAAGATTTCCTGTCATGCCATGCGAAGCTTGACTGAGAGTACCTACAGACGTTATGCATGCAGCAACAAAAACGAGCACTTGCGAACTAGAACGAAAAATATAAACTGCATGGCATTTCAGACATGGAAATTATTTTTTGCTGAAGAAATTTGACTCGAGCTTGGATTGACTAGAAGAATATATTCAGGGCAAGAAATCAAATGATCCATACAGATATTGTACCTGACAGAAGAGATTCACAACCTTCGAACTTCCTGTAAGAACTCAATAAATTTAATTCGCGATCAGTTCAATTATGACTCAGATCTGTATTCGGTCTGTGATCATTTGACAGCTGAATATTCCCGGTTTTTCCCCGACTTTAATCATTAGTTGCAACATTAAAGGGCTTTCTACGCTCAGAAACAAACACATTCTTTTTCCGAACTTTTTCCCGATTTTCCAGTAGCGTGGGAACATGATATTATAATTATAACTTGACACCTTTTATTCATTCATTCTTTATTTCATCCATAAGGAGTTTTCCAAATATATGCATGACAAACAAGACAAAAGAACAGAGAAATCACATGTAAATAATACACAAATATGCAACGGTTAGCTTGAATGATTGTACAGTAAGATACAATCTAAAGGTAATGAACAATCCCATCTAAAGGACAATTAGAGAATGGTGAATGTGAAGAAGATATCTGGAAAAGCACAGACGAACCAAATAAATTAGTTTATAGCTCCAAGTGCCTTGTGTTGGGTTCTCTCGTCACCAGCATATAACCTATACATAGTAAATGTCGTCTGTGATAAAATTAGGAGATTAGTTTTACAATTAAGGTAATGAAAACTATATTCCTTATAGCAGACCAGTGAACTGGAATGAACTAATGGGAAATCGGTGAAGCTGAGTTGCATCCAGGAGTCAGAGGTAAACTCGAGTAGTTTCACCAGCTGTAAATCATCACTGCTTTGGCTGAGCTCCAAGTGGAGGGTTAGGCCAAACTGATAGTATATGTACCAGTGAAAATTATTAGCGACCTGCCTCGTACAAAAGCAAGATGTCACAACATGTTGAAGTAGGTCGGTATACTGTTGGCCCCATTCATGACAAATAGAGACACCGCGGGTTTTAGGACCAATGAAGACGCTATGAACTTAGTTTAAACATGTAATTGCTCGTTGCAGTGGAATACAGAACGGAGGTATTAATTTCTGTATGATGAACGTGAAATCGAGAGAAATCATAATCACAGATTAATCTTTCTCGCCAAGCGACATCTTCGTGTTTGTGAATAGCTTTGTTAACTATTGTCTGCCACTTATATTTGTTTGCGAAGCATGTCTGGTTCATGAAATGTATGAGGAAGTCAATTCGGGCATACTTTTGAAGTGTATATCAAATATTGACAGTATAGTCCGTTGGTATCGCATATGATCATATGCAAGTGTAGGACAGCAACATCGTAAACTGCCTATTTCACAACCTTGATTGCAACTGACCAGCTTTGGAGCAACTCATCAGTGAATATCGGATAGAGAAAGGAGGAAAGAACGCCACCCTTTTGGACTCCTTGTCTGGTCTCAAACCATTCGGACTGGTATTTGTTAGCTACAACCGCACATTGCACGTTTATTCTTGTACGTATTCCCAATTATCCTCCAGATTTTGCCTCTAATTCCAATATTGAAGAGTTATAAGAGAATTGCATCATGCCAAACAGTATCAAATGCCTTTTTGGTATCCAGGAGGGCAGCATATGTAGAACTACCATTGTCAGAGTTGTAGCGATAGGTTGAAAGCAGCAATGTGGCAGCTTCACTGTTTCTTAACACCTTGCTGTTTGGAATTGGGGAACCGAGTTTCATTTTGTTACATGTTCATTGTGCAACAAGTCTTGACTAGGTGCTTTTGGCCCTTGTATGGCTTGAATAGCATTGGACACATCCTGTTAAGTGATTTCATCATCTATAAGCTCTTGTTTACATAATATTTCATCAAATATTGTTTGAGGTTAGAAACTGCTTAGTTTATAGTATTATGGAAATTATTGTCAAAATAATCCCGATCGTTTGGCGTGTACCAGTCGTTGAAGTAATTTGCAAATGCATCGGCTACTAAATACGAGTCAGAAAGGGCTAAACCCCCATGACATATTTTAACAACTGATCTGCATTTATTTTTGGGTTATTTTGTGGGGTTTGTTGTTGGCTTTGTTGTTGTTTATCTTTTGGTGTTGTTATGTATGATGTTTATATAATATTATAAATATTTTAGGAAATTATAAATGTTTCTTCACTTTAATATTTGCTTAAATCTTAATCTTTATCAGGAAAAACATGTTTAACTAGTGTCCTTGAATTAGGTTGTTTTGATCAATATAATGTTTTCTCAATTTGAAGGTCAAGGTTGATTTTTGTTTACAAGTAAAATTCCATTAAAATGACACACATTCTAGAACATTCTGTCATGTGACCAATCTTTATATATGCCATGTTTGGTGGACATTTATTCAGTTTTGACATTACCATCAGTCTTGTAAAGAGCTATTACAGTTGTGAAAATTCATTCCAAATTCTAAGAGAGGAATTATTTTAAATATTCATTGGATTATAACAGTGCTCACAAACTTTTGGATTTTGGATTTTTAATTGATGATTTTGGAATTTATGTGAACTTATTCAAAGATTTTGGAATACTTCATTTTGACATCAGCACATCAAGATTTCTAGTACATCAGGACTTTGGAGACCATTGGCACATAATAACATTCAAGGACACAGCCGTGAATTCTAAACATTCTATATTTAGGACTTGTGATTAGAACAATCATTCTTATTGGATTATTAGGATTTCAAAACACATTACTGTAAGTGACTTTTTGATTTTTCATTTTAATTATCTAGTAATAAATTGCTTGTTGATTTTTACTTGATTTGTTGGTTTCACTTTCTTTCTGTTACATTTTTCTTAGACCATAGAGTCGTAACAGTGTTTTTTGTTTTTTGCTTGAGGCTTTTAATAAGATGCCAGAACAGCCATAAGTCACATTCAGCCGCTTCTGGGATTAATTGAAGGAATTAGATATAAAGGCGTCAGTGGCAAGGCGTTGTGCATTTCTAAATTCACGTTTTGCGTCTTTGGACTTAGCATATGATTCATGGTGAAGACCACGTGGTTTAGTTTGTCTGACCCAGGCAATGCGAGCTTCACGTTCCGTTTTGTGGTAGCTTTCAAGCATGTAATTCCATTATGGTTTTATTTGTGGGTTAAATCGTTTCACGGACAGCTCATCACGTTCAGCTTTCATCATACATTCAGTTATATCGCTACATAACTGGTTTATATCAGACTGTCAATCTCCATTGTAAGGTATTCCTGCAAATTACATGTCAGTGCGTTTTGATCATCACGGGTCAAGCTTTCGTCAACTTTGTGCCACGCCGTTAGATCTTATAATTGTGGTAACTCTCTGGGTACACTGTTTTCTGTCTGGATTGAGCAAATTATAGATAATTGATCCGATATTATGGAAATGTTCCCTTCATCAATTATTTCACAGCTAGATGCATTGGACACAGTAATATAGTCAGTCAATATGTTGTCGAGCATTGTTCGTAAAGGAGTATATACATAGTTTGGTCCAGTGCAGTTTGGTGGAATATTGATGGTTTGGATGCGATTCCGGCCGAAAAAGCCTTTAAATTCATTATCCTTGGAAACAGTTATTCTAAAGCTATTGATTGCGCTAGCATTCATGTCACCTGCAAGTACTACATACTCCTACTTCGAATAATGCTTGTACAAGTCTTGAAGAACTTTTATCATTTCTTTATACTCTTTGATATCATTTTGTGAAGGCATGTATCCACACAATAAGCATATGTGCTTGTAAAATATATCAATAAACATCGCGCCTATTACCCTGCTTTTATATATTCCATTGGCTCAATTCTGGTTCCAAGTTCTTTTCGATACATCAGCGAAACACATGCTTTTCCACAAGTCACTCGAGAAAAGGGATTACGTATATATTCACAAGATGTAACACTACTGTATTTATTATTTATGGAATCCATAAATGAAGCATTGTTTATATTCATTTATGAATGAGATATCACAGTCACTTCGATTCAATAAATTTCTGAGGCAAATGGTTGATGGCATAATGCATCTCATATTCCAAATTATTAGGTTTGGTAACATAAGTAATTTATACTAATAATATGCATGTTAAGGAAAAAACATATAGAGTTTGGATTGTTTTGGGATACTCATAAAGACATCAAGAAGGCATGAGACTTTTGTTTAATTTCTATTGTAACTGTTTATGCTGTTTGTCTTTCATCTTGGATATTGCGATTTCCAGTGGATCGCGAAGATGCCTCTGGACCATGAAAATTGCTTTGATTATATCTCTTTCACGTGTGTACGAAATGCCGGATTTACTGAGATATGATGCGATTAAACTTATTTGCACGCCTTGGTGTCTGAAATGGACACAGATACCCACTCTCATGGACGAGTCATGTGTGATACCAGTATTTTTCTTGATTAAATTCTGCAGAAATATGCACATGATAATAATATAGCGAATTCAACAAGTTCACTTCGACCATTCAGTAGACCCTTGGTTTCATTATGGGGTATGTTTTCAATACATAACTTACATATCGATTGACCATATTGAGTCGAATCAGTTAAAGACAATCAATATCCATTCTTTTCATAGATAACTTGACGTCAACAAAATTCCTGTAGGATAAACAATATGGGCATGTGTGTTACCAGTATCTACGACGCATGCATATAAACGTCAGTACCTAA
Organism: Margaritifera margaritifera; assembly: GCA_029931535.1. Classification (NCBI taxonomy): domain Eukaryota; kingdom Metazoa; phylum Mollusca; class Bivalvia; order Unionida; family Margaritiferidae; genus Margaritifera; species Margaritifera margaritifera. The sequence goes on from JAQPZY010001602.1 coordinate 2,168,014, forward strand.
TGGCGGTAACGGTGATGGAATTGACAATGATTGTTATAACAGAATAGATGAGGAACTACATAATAGAAAAGATGATGATCAGGACAGTTCAATAGATGAAGACACTGTTTTCTCAAAAACTATTAAACTATTATTTCAAGAAAAGAAGCCACATATGTTCTGGATCATTATCAAGAAGAAAAACATGTTGCGTCAGTGTCTGTTCTATCGGTAGTAGTTTCTATCGTTGTTGCCTTACTAATTGTCGTCTGTTTCATCAGTGGAATGGTTCTAGCTGATAGATTAAGAAAAGGACCTATACTAAGACCATCTAGAGTTAGTCTTGCATGAAATAGTTAAAACCATAACCTGCTCTATCCCTCGTAAAAGGCAGCTAAATCCACCTCAGGCCCTGTGGAGAGGATGAAACAAAGCTTTAATATCCGAATTTTGTCGGACCACATGATCGTATTTGCCCAAATTTAAAGTCATACAAGAAACGAATGACATGCTTTTGTCATCATCCTGCCTTAATGGGTAAAGTGTTTAAAAAATAAATCCCTCGTGATTTAATAAAGGACCCGATAAAAGCATTATCTTCGAAGTGATAGGTCAAGGAGAGCAGAAAATGGTGAATAATGATGGTTACAGTTCTAGTCCATTAGGTATATGCAACACAGCATAGGGACTGAAAAAGAAGGGATCTAGAAAAAGAAATATGAAGGTAATATTTGGCATGATGATGCAGTGGACCAGCGATTCAGACGACCAGGTTGAAAAATGTATGCAACACAAAATACTGGTGTGTTTCATTTTGCGTTCTACACAAATTCCAAGTAAAGATGTATTCTTGATTGTGGTGATTGTGTGCAAACAGAGTAAAATATTCGCCACAAGAGCTCCCAGGAACACAATATTGTGTTGATTCAACTGATTACTGTGCTCTTCGGTACTTTAAAAAATTAAAGCGTTCATATTAAATAATAAGCACAATCCGAAACCTAACAAACGTGCCAGTCTATGATCTCGCTAAGAACATTTATCTCAGGATCATAATTTGAAATCAATTAGGGAACCAAACTTATATGGCGTACATATACTACCTACATACTGAATTTGAATGGACACATGTACCCCTACACCCTCACTGCGACTAAAATAAACGACATTTCCCATCAAATATTGAATCTGATTATTTTTATGACGCCAAAAATTAAAAAAAAAATACTGACCATATGTGTGACGGCAATCTGTATTGATACTTGACTAAAGAAAAAACGTATTTTATGCGGCAATTCGCATTGTTTCTTTGCTAAGAAACATTTTTGGGTCCCTTCTATGATGCCTAGCAAAACGGGAAAGCAAGATGAGGAAGTCATAGATCTTCCAAAAAATCAACAACTGCCAAACACAGCTGATTGAGGGATTACGACGAAGACACTTTATTTTTTGCGTGAAGTGTAAACAGGTATATGAGGTAGACGTAACACATACGATTGAGTGGGAAAGATGTAAACACTGGCTCTGCAAGGACTGCATCAACCTAGAGGATGCAGATATGAACATTCTCAGGAAACACCCAGATTTGCACTGGTACTGTGGACACTGTAAGGATACTGCGTTACGTGCTTTCAATCAAGATATTGACTTTGAGAAGCTTTCTTTGTACATGCAATGTGTTATATCGAAAGTATCGAGACAAAAATGGAAGCAAAATCAGATGTTTCATCTGTTTCATCTGTCCAGGAACTTGCTGAAAGATGTGCTGAGATCGAGACTAAAATGGAAGCAAAAGCAGATGTTTCATCTGTCCAGGAACTTGCTGAAAGATGTGCTGAGATCGAGACAAAACTGAACAGCGGAAATCATGTAAACAGTACGCCATCACCAGTAAGAAGGAAAACATGAAGGACGAGATTGACAAGAGTGTGGAAGAGGCTTTTAAAGTGGACAGTGAAAGTGATAAACGCAAGACAAATGTGATTATCCACAACATGGAAGAAAGTGAGGATAGTGAAATTGAAACAAGGCGCAAACATGATATGTATTTAGTGATTAGCATCTGCCAAGCAGCTCATATTGCAATTGATAATGGTGACATACCGATGATGGACAGGCTGAGAAGGCACAACATTTTAAAAATAAGGATGAGTTGAAGAAACCAAGATTAAATAAAGTAATCTTCAAGGAGAGCCGTCTTAAGAAGGATCATCTTGAAAATCAGCGCTAGAAGTCAGGAAAAGGGAAACAGTTGGTAACACCTTTCTCACCTCAGACCATACACAAACAAAGAGAGCGGCTAACAAGGAAATGAGGAATGAACGGAGTAAACGAAGAAAAGAGAGTGAAGTGGATCTTGCGATCTACAAAAATGAAATTGTGACCAAGTCAAGCAATCAGTCATTTCATAAGTACAAGATGTAGTCACGAGAAAATGGAAAGGGGGAGTGTGCCTGAAGCGCCCAGAACCCAGGGAAATAGACGTAACTTAGAAAATCATGTACATAGTGTTACAAGTTTTAACTCACTTGCATGCTTATGCAGCAATGTAGATACGCTTACTAAAAAGAAGGATAAACTCGAGGCTTTGATATGTGTACACAACGCTGACATCATCGCTTTAACTGAGGTGAAACCAAAATATATCTCAACATATATCCAAGATTGTGAGCTAATAATAAATGGTTATTGTCAGCCTTTTCGCAACATAAGCCAAGAGGGACGGGGAATTTGTATATATGTGAAAGATTGATTTAATGCTAATCAAGCAAACGTAAGGTTACCAGATTACAAGGAGTGTGTATGGATCAAATGAAGTTGAACTACACATACACTATGCTGTTTGGATGTATCTATAGAAGCTCGTCAGATACTGAAGAGAGTTTTAATGAAATGCATGACCTATTGAACAGAGCAGTCAATTTGAACTATTCTCATTGGTGTATCGTGGAGGATTTAAAATTGAGTTAAATAGATTGGGAGTGTCTTTGCTCTTGAGAAGGTCTAGGGTCTAAGTCCTCAAGATTTATAGATCATGTGAAAGTTTGCTTCATATACCAGCATGTCAACAAGCCTACCAGGTATAGGGAAGGTCAAGAGCCATCACTCTTGGACTTGAAGTTTACCAATGAGGAAGACATGATAGCAGGCATAGAACACTTACCACCAGTTGGTATGAGTGACCATGAGGTGTTGTTGGTGAGCTGCAGCTGCACAACCAAGACCACCTCTGAAGAGATAACAAGGTATAAATATGATAAAGGCAACTATGTATCCCTGAGAAAGGAACTATCAGACATCGACTGGAACAGTGAGCTAGGGCATAGATCAGCAGATGAAGCATGGAACCACTTTAAACTACGACTGCTACAGAGTACAGACACTCATATACCAAAGGTGGCAAAATGAAGGGTATTCGCAAACAGCGTAAACATGTGTGCATGACAAAGGAGGGAACGGACAAAATGAGGGCGAAAAACAAGACATGGAAGTACTACCTGAACTCGAAAGATGACGAAAGCTATCAAAACTATGTCTCAGAAAGAAATGAACTTTGAAATATAACCAAGCATTTGCTGAGAATTGCAAAACAAACCCCAAGGCATTCTAGAAATATGTTTCCAGTAAAATGAAAACAAAGTCTGGAGTGAACGACCTTAAGTATAGTGATGGCACACTCAACAAGAACTGTGAAGAGAAAACCAATTTACTAAATGACTTTTTCTCTAATGTATTCACAAATGAGGATGTGCATAGCATACCATCTTTAGCAAGCTGATTCTGCTGTGCTTGTGTCAGCGACTTTTATGTGTTAATTAGGATTTTATTTTGAAGATGCTGAAAGGAATCAAACAGAACAAATGAGCTGGCCCAGAGAGATTTCACCCCAAGAAGACGAGTGAAGTATTAACCAAGGCTCTTACCTTAACATGTTAAAAATCTAAAGATGATGGTCAGCTACTCAAAGACTGCAAACTTACACATTTGACGCAACTCTTTAAAAGCGAGGATAGAAGTTCAGCCAACAACTACCGCCCTGTGTGTCTCACATCCGTCCCATGCAAAGTTATGGACTACTTGGTTAGAGATTCCATGATCCATCATATGACAGGAAACAGTTTATTCTGTAACGAACAGCATTGGTTTCTTCCAGGACGCTTTTGCACAAGCCAGTTACTACTCACGTTAGCGGACAGAAATGTTCGATATGTGTCTACCTTTTGACGCCGTGTACTTTGACTTCAATAAGACTTTTGACTAAGTGCCACATGAAAGATTACTCACCTACAAAAAGCCTATCGGTTTGATGGAAAGCTGTACAACTAGGTGATAACAAACTGAAGTTTCACAAACAGGCGGCTCCAGCGGTTAAGAAAGACAATAGTGTCTTGGGGGTGATCAAGAAACCTTTCGTCCATCTTGATGGGGTCACACTAATAAAACTCTACTCGGCAATGGTTAGACCAGTCTTAGAGTGTGGGAACCAAGTCCACTCCCTAAGGCTCAAGATGGATATAGATAACTTAGAGGGAGTACAGCGGAGAGAGACAAGTTTGTTTAAAGACCTAAAAGAACTGGCATATCAGGATGAACTGAAAACCCGCAACATGCACTCACTGCACCATAGAGCAAGGCGTGGTGACATGATCGAAGTGTACAAAGTGTTGAATGGGCTAGTCATAGTTGCATCCGAGAAGTTCTTCACTCTCTCAGAATCAGCAACATGGGGTCACAAGTACAATCTACCGAAGAAATATTGTAAGCTAGATACACGCAAGCACTTCTTTTCACTTGGAGATGTCAACGACTGGAATTCGCTCCCTGATGCTGTAGTAAGCGTCCCAGGACTGGCCAGCTTTAAGGATCGCCTCGACCGAAAATAACGGGATAAGACATTTGACAATCCGTAGAACATCAAAGAACATCAAATTAACATAATGTTTTATCTATTTATTTTTACGACCACACCGCATGTATGCAAGTAATATTTAAAGAAGCTTTTGAAACAAGAGCTGGTATACAGGCTCAGCCTGTCAACATGAAAATGAGGTATGAGGTATGGACTGATATATTAAAGTCTTTCAGTACAGTATTTTAATGATGTATGCAGATATAATATTTTTATTTTAAGGAAGTCTTTCAGTACGGAATGTTAATGGTGTATGCAGATATAATATGACCTTTCCGTCCATCCATTCACGCATTAATCCATTCATCCAATTGTAAATCCATTCATCTTTATATGCAGCCATACACAATTCATCTATACATACATCCATTTGTCAGTCCATCGATCCATCTAAAATATACATTCATAAATATATATCCTCTGTCAACAATCACACAAGGAAATCGTTCAAATAATTCAATTGTATTGTTCAATTTTATAGATAACTTGTCGTGATTATTCTTATAGAACATTAACATGCACAAAGGGACCATATAACACCATTTCGATCAACGGACATGTTATGTATGTATGTTTGTATATATGAAAAACATAAGTTTTACAGTGTTGCATTTCATAAATGATACTTGATGAAATTTCCAGGGAATTTGTATACATTCAGTGAGTGTTTGATAATTCATGTAAAATAAATAATAAACATTTCCCAGGGCTGATATGATTCAAGTCAATACTCTGCAAGGGAAAGAATCTTGTCTAGTTTGGTATCATGAACAGTAAGAGTCATTCAGCTGGACAATGACATGCTATTATTTTTAATACGTAACACTGAAGTAATAGCAATTTCGGATATGACTGATAAAATGCATAACTGAGTCATATATATATATATATATATATATATATATATATATATATATATATATATATATATATATATATTTATTTATTTATTTATTTATTTGGTGTAAAGTTTAGATCTGAAGAAACGACAGTAAAAACTAATTCAGTCTTAAATTGTTATTCTTTGTCATTACTAAAATCAATCATATGTTTCTTGTAAATAACCGAATGCACTACACATATAGTACACAGAATAAATGAACAAGTAAATCATTCTCCCCTCTCTCTATCTTTTACAGGTTGTGTATAATATATGTATGCAAGAACATGCATTAACAAAAGAAGAGAGGAAATCATGAATAATCTGTCAAAAGAAAGAAAGAAACGAGAATATGGAGATGAATGTTAAGTCATGGACTTTAGAGAAGAGGAATATTTTGTTTGCAGATTTTTACGTAAGCTCTCTAAAACTGAAATGATACCCTGATATCACACATATAAAGATGACAAATTCGATTAAATACATAATCGCGTGATGAAATCCTTGTATGTAAATTAAGCAAAAGTATTAATGGATTAATATTTGATTTATATCCATTTCGTGTTAGGTAACTGTTTTGAAATATGAGAGTGTTTTGGTGTAAATGAAGCTAGAGTATTTTGAATTTAGGTTCATAAAACAGTGGGTTGAATCTTGGCTCAAATTACTCTTGAATGTTTTGAAAATGGAAATGTTGTGAAACTCCTACATTGTGATTCACCTTGTCTGAACTCCTCGATAATTCATATCATACTACGGACGTGAAAAACGACCAATATTGAGATTTGTCGGTGAATGACCTACATTAAACTGAAACATGTTTTGTGTAACTAAACAAATACTTATTTACAATCAACTCTAGTTACAACGATATTCATTACAACATACTATTCGGGCTTTGAATGAAAACTGAAGGGAACTAACGTGTTCGTGGTAAATTTGATCTTTATACGGCATATTCAGCTGGTGACTCCGACAACAATTTCCCTTTAACAAAAATGCTCATTTCCGTTTTTATATATTGCTCTTTATTAAGATATTGTAATTCCTTAGGATTTTACTTTAAGCGGATATATGTAAGATTCGTTTCTTTAAAGGAAAATGTATTTTCAATGTACAAAATATTGAGATTTTAAAATAATTTTTATTTCTTAATCATTCTTCTCATTTACACATGCTGATCCCATCGGATCATCGCTCAATCATTTCCGTAAATACGTGAAATAATATCGGAGGTAGTTGCAGGAATACACATCAATTTGGTTTGTTTGGTGATTCGCCTCTGGTGAAGTGCACCACATATGTTACGACAGCAAAAGCCGAAATGTTTCGATTGTGACTTTGTTTCCTTCCGCCGCCATATTGTTCCATGTGAACGAAAGTAGTTCAGAATATAAATCTCAATGGCAACGAATTACATCCGAGCTTTCATTCTCGACTTGATAGAAAAGGCCGAGGATTTTCCGAATGATCATCGATGGGCAAGGGAGGTAACTCTTCGAAATTATAGACATGATTCTTACAACTACAAATTCAGTATTGTCTATAATAATGACAGAAAACCAACTTTGTAGTTGTAAAGAAAGTTGACTCTATTATGATTCAAATTACACACAAAGTTTTGGAAGTGACCAGGCAATTAAGCTTGTCTCAAACATTTCAAGATGAAATCATCTGACATATGTTCTAGATATGATGGGATTCATCCACAAAGAGCCGATTACTTAAAAATGCGAGACATAAACAATTATATGAAATGCAATGCACGCATTAATTACAGAAAACAAGCCCTAACTTTGCTTTAGGCAGTTTTATATTTTCTCATATGATATTAATCTTAAATGCACTGCAATCCCCCCAAAAATTAACGTGCAAAAGAAACGTGCAGAAAATTTAAACGATTGTGTCAGCAACAAAAAAATGCATAATAGGCACAGGTACTACACATCGCGGTCATGTACGATGTCAAAAAAAATGTCACGCAAATAAACTTCCATAAATTAGTGGAAACGAAAACTAACTCATGCAAGTCTATCAGTATACTGCAGCTTTTTTGAAACATTATTTCAAAACTCAGTGTTTAAGTTGAAGTATGTGAACACAGTGATGAGGTTTTACTTGTGCTGTACCCAAAGGTTCGCACTCAAGGCGCAATTGTTGTTTTCTTGAGGTAAAAAAGACATCATTTTATAACGCCAAATCCAGCTGACCCAACGTTTATCTCAATTCTGTTTTTTTTTTTTTGTTTTTTTTTTGTTTTTTTAGTTTTTTTTTTTTTCTTACTAAAATCACTATAAACTCCTATACTGATCCTTAAAGTTAGAATTGTTGCCTATATTCGAACAAACCGCAGTTTGACGACGATGGAATAATGTATGAAATTTAAGGGTCATGAAGGAAAAGGTTGCGCATGAAATTCATCATAGACTACACCAGTGTGTGTGTGTGTGTGTGTGTGTGTGAGAGAGAGAGAGAGAGAGAGAGAGAGAGAGAGAGAGAGAGAGAGAGAGAGAGAGAGAGAGAGAGAGAGAGAGATAGTCGTATCCACAAATAATTGAAATATAAGACTGCAGGCGCCTGTATGAATAGTTTTCAGGTTAATAAGATTAAGAACCTTAAAGACAACAGAATCTGTATCTAAGAAAACTTTTTCATTCACCAACCCTAATACAGTATTATATAGGTTTAAGTATTCAAATCATTACTCATGCTTATTTTTAGGCTGCATTTATACCTAACTTTAGTTTAAGTCTAATTTTCTTGGAATTTGCAGTTAGTAGAAATCCGTATTAAAACTAGTTCTAAAAGATACATTCACTATGTAAATTTCCAATGCTTCAAAATTCGCTGAAAAGCAAGAGTCTCATGAAGTACATTGTTATCATTTGACATTTGTAAGGGCAGACTTTGCAATGTAATTCAATCTTGTAATCCTTATTCAAATAAGTATGCATGTCTTTTTCATACATCCCTACATCAATTTCATTGTTCTAAACACTATGCTTCTCCTTTACCTAAAATAAAGTAAGTCTTGTCCTAAATGTATATATGGTCAGAGGATACGATTGAAATACTTTCTTGGTCAAGTCTCTATTGCAGGTAGCCAGAAAGTTATGCAAAATATGTGTACGGTTTGAGCCAATATTAGTACTTCAAAACTTTCATACTACTGACGTACGGGCTTTTTATGTCTTACCTGTGCAACGCCCTCCCCCCACCCAAAAAAAACCCCACAAAAAAACATGGAACACACTCTATTCAGCTAAATTATGTGTGGATGCCTTGGCAGTCAGTCTGTGCATATAGACAACTAACCAACATACATACATACATACATACATACATACATACATACATACATACATACATACATACATACATACATACATACATGAAAAAGGAACAACTTTAGCAATATGCATACTTAGTTTAATCTTATTTATGAACGAAATATTGGTCATGAATTGTATGCAACGTTCGAATAACAAAGTACAACAACATATGTAAAATGTAACAAAAACTATAGTGTTATGTATGATGTTTATATACTTTACTTTTGTCTATGATTGTAAATTGTATGATTATTTGAAAATACATGCGTAACTTTTGTCAAGTTGTCTACATAGTATTTTCATAGGCATTTCGCAATTAGAATGTTGTGACACATATCAGGTAAGCCAGTATTTGTATAGGCATTTCGCAATTGGACTTAATTGACATAGGTCATGTAGGCATGTGTATTTATATACAGATTTTGTAAACAAATTGATTCCTATTCTCGAATTTCTGTTCTAAAAGATCAGTCTGTAAGGAATCTATTTTAGTTGTTGTTGAAATCAGATATAATTTGAGAGGAATTATTTATTTACAATATTCATTGGAAATATAAAAGTGCTCATTGACTTTTGGGTTAATATATGATTTGGGGATTTATGTGAATTCATTCAAATACATTCTGGTTTACATCTTTGTGGTTCATCGGGACATTCATGGCTATTGGAATTCATTCGGAACATTCTATTATTTTGGACTTGTGGTTAGGACATTTATGATTATTTGGAATTTAACTCACAAATTGTAAGTGTCTTTTGAATTTTCACTTTAATTGTCTGGAAATAAATTGCTTGTTTATTTTACGTACATTGTTGGTTTCACTGTCTTTCTGTTACATATTTTTAAGACCTAAGAACTAGATAGTTCTCTACCAAAAGGAACTATAGTATGTAAATATTAAATCCTCACTCTCTCATCTTCAATAATGAAGTTAACTGTAAGGACAAGATATTGTATCCGATACAATCACCACTATTTCATCTTCAATAATGAAATTAGCTGTAAAGACAAGATATTTCATCTGATACAATCACTACTAGACGAGGAAGAAGATGTTGATGATAATGATGATGATGATTATGAAAAAGAATAGATCAAATAATTACAAAGGCATTGTACAATTAGTAACAAAACCTTATGCAGAATTCGCACTATCTCATCGCGACCTAGCAGGCGGTACACATCTCTGGTTAATACATTTAATGGCTCCGTAATCACAGTAAATTTTACCGTTTAATCTCACAGTCATGATCTAGCAGTTGCAGAATATTTTCCGTATTCTTCCAAAAATTTCGAGTAATTCCTTTCACACTGTCTTAACTTCATTATAAAATAATCTTCGTCTTGTATTGCATGAGAAAGGTTGACCGGTGCCAGGTTCATGTTAGAAAATGTGTGTTCTTCCTCCTGTGTCACGGGCCGGAAAGAGCTAGGGGATCCGTCCGAAGCTACCCGTATATCAACAATACTGTTTGGTCGCCCGGGCCGAATGTTGTCATCAAAGAAAATATGTTGAACACTGATATCACTGGGATCTATCCAAATGGGTTTCCCCGATGATGGGTCATAGTTGCCGTTAAACCAGTAGAGGTAATCATCCTTGATGCCCCATATACCGGTACTTTGTGTCAAACAATCATAGATGTCTCTTTCAGAATGCAATGAGGTCCCGGTTGATTTGTCAGTTATTAATTCAAAACCGTCATCCATTTTTCGGTGCAAAGAACACAAGTTCGTGGACACTTTGTCGCTAAGACATGAAATATTGCTATCAGAAGCTGTCGAGTTAGAGTAGCTTTTAGAAGCAAACGTTTTTATACTCTCAAGAACATTTTTCGTATCGATTCCAAAACTTCGAAATAGGATAACAAAGTCCCTATCTTCTTTCACCATATACTGCAAAAGCTTGTAAAACGAAGGTAAGATGAAATGATACATGCAGTTATCTCTCCCCAGGATGGTTAATTTCTGATGTTCTTCTTCCACATACGGCGATTTCCATCGCAGGGCTTGCTTCAGAGACTCAAAATGAGACTCATAGTCATTTCCAGGGTAATGAATAATGGAGGTGTCTTCCACCCGGTGTTGCTTCAATCTTATCTGTTCAAACTTATAATAGCTCACAGATCCTTGCTCTCCGTGGCTTTGAGACAAGGAATCCAACGTTTCCTCCGATTTCCCAACTCTTTGTTTTCTCCAAAGCAGTCTAGACAAGTGAATATTCAAAGCATCTTCCAAACTTTCACCAGTAGCAGAATCTAGAGCGACTATAGTTTTGTTCACATCAAAATGTAGAATCAATTTCCTGTTTTCTTTCCCGGCCATATTTTCCATTCGGGTATGAAATAAGTGATAGAGTCTCAGATATAGCAGACGATACGTTGTGTACCTAGGATATATTTTGACCTCTTAAATGGTCGCACCAATAATCTCACTGCTGAATGACCACCAGCCCTTCGAAAATGGAGGCGGAATTAAAATCACTCGTAAATGCTTGAATTGTCGTGATCTGCAACAAGTTTGTTGATGGAATCTTTTACAAAGTTAAATCGTTTATAAAATGTTAAGGGCGAGCCAATACAATTCCCGCTCCTTTGAACAGTCGCAACTTTTTACATGTTCCTCCTGAAGGTGCTCCCTTGTCAGAGAAATAAAGTCTGCCCTAATTTATAACATTTCTCTGTTTTACCCACCTTGCTACTTACGTCTATATCTCTTATGACTATGTCTACTAACAAATAAACAAGGGCGAGTCAGCCGGAAAAAAGCATGTATTAATCACAGAATGACAACAAAGTAAATTGTATGTTGTCATCCAGACCTTAGCGACACCAGATTATATATCTACATGTATACCTAGGTATCAACACACCGCCACTAATGCTATAAATAGAAGGTATTGCAATCAATAAATTATTCAACACTTATTTGAACTCAGCGAACTATGACAATGTGAGTACAGAAGTCTCTCCGCATCAGGACTATTTCTATCAGCTTTATTCGTGGTAACTAAAATAGCACTTTTTTTCCATCCCACGGTAAAAGTTATGTGCAGTGTTTTAGGAAGCAGTAAATAAACTTCCTAATTCGTTGTTTTTTAATCTATCTCTTGATTTTTCTCTCACTTCTTATTGCAACTGAACTGATATTGGTTTATGAAATAAGAGCATATTAGAAGTGTGTGTAAAGTTAAATTTAAAATTAGGTTGAATTCTATAAACATGTAATTTTCAAGTCGTTTCAAACTGAGTAGATACACGTGTTCGTTTTTATTACTTACATTCATGAAATAGAAAAAGTACAACGTATGTAGTGTATGCCCCTTTTACTATTCAGAATTTATTAATAGTAATTCATGTTGTGAATGAGATAGTACTGCTATCAATGAATTTTGTTCATATTACATATGGCCAGTTCGTTCAATAACAAATAAATTCTTCTTCTTAAAACAGATATCAACAAATATTTTACTTCGTCTGTGAATGATAATGATATTGTTGATAATAATAATAATAATAATAATAATAATAATAATAATAATAATAATAACAAGAGGAAGAGGAGGAGGATGTCAAGAGGCAAAAGGGATGTATAGTAGAGAGAGACGGGTGGGGGGGGAGGTAACAGGGGGAGGATATGATTCCACTGGTACCAGATTTACAATAACCTGATTATATATATATATATATATATATATATATATATATATATATATATATATATATATATATATGTATATATATATATGATTTGTGATTCACTGAACATGGATGTTTTCCAAGGGATTGACTTTTATGTTTAATTAATTTGACAGGTTAAAATAAAAAAGGCATAGTATTGAATAGCCTACGAGTGGATAATTGACACATACGTAAGTGGTTGCCTAGCCTACCAGTGGATAATTGACACATACGTAAGTGGTTACCGCTTGTGGGGTAGTTCAAAGTTGGGAATCATTCCCTCGCATGACGTCATGAAATGTTTTCAAATGGACGAACTGATTGCGATATTCTACATTTTGATAAATAGGCATATATGGCTGCCAAGAAAAGTTTTAATTAAAGTAAACAATGCAGATATATTTTGAAATGGAAGACGTTGCTGGACAATATTTGTTTAACATAGCTACATGGATACATGTAAATCAATAATATGGTAGACTCCCGGCTGGACTGAGATACAAGTACGCACGCATTAATAATGCTGACTGCTTCCATTTCAGTATATACATACAGAATATTTCTTTTCTCGCATTAATATCTGATATATTTCATCGTGTGATGAGAATACATGATATTTAACCAGAGTTGATTACACGAGCTAAAATATATATCCTTATTTATACGGATCAAATGTATATGTCAGTTACCGCTCCTTTTATCTTAAATACAAAACCTTGCTTCTAAATAAAAACCAATACGCAACCAAATTCAAATCGAGATCTACTAAGTAGATATAACAGGCACCGATAAAGGTTTAAGTTCTGCCGACCTTGGGAATTCCCGGTCCATTTATGTTATGTAACCCATCCGATAAAGCGTTGCATTTCGTGTCAGAGACAGTTATCGTTATAAACGATATACTATTATTCCGAAAGATGCTTTTTTTTTACATTCATAAATGTGAAAGTTGTAATTTGAGTGGTGAAACGAAATGTCAATAGTACATGACCTCGTATTGGGGTCCGTCAAATCTCTATTATGTCGGAGATCTCTATTTTATCAGATTGAGCTAAGAAAATTACCTCGCTATGCAAGCCAACCCAAATCGAAAGTTCACCTTAACTTGAATTGTAGTATGGGGCTTATCATACAAATAGCAGTGATTATTGAGAACGATAGGTTTGGGATGACCTAATTTGTTTTAATTTCAATAAATTACATTTTGGACATATTTGAAAAAAAATATTTGATCGTATCTGACCTGAGCAGTAAGTTGGATGTACGAGTTGACACCAACATTATCGAGGTCTACAGGCGAACGGTGGCGAGTTTTCAGCAGCAAAATAATTTCCATGCCTAAAAGGTAATGCAGTTCCATTTAGGGAACGGACCACTAATTCATTTCCCGCAGAACTTAATACTAATGTATTAAGAAATACAAATAATTTCTGCGTTAGATTATCATACAAACAACACATGTTTCCATTCATTATAGTAAAAGAAATCTTTCTCCGTCTTGAAAAACGGGTTTTCCACGGCATTTCGTGTGGCTTCGTGCTGTGAAACAGGGGCACCACCTGGTGTGCACATAATAACATAGCTTCGTACCAAGAGTTTATATGATACTTTTGTCAGTAGAAAATTAAATACTGGATATAAAAAAGCAAATATTTTGTGTCAGCTATGGTACATAGATTGAAGCTTATGAAATTAATAATGGAAACAAAAATCCATTTACTAGCCAATGGATGCTTCACAAAACATCTACTACTCTATTTTTTTTATTCCCCTCAAGAGTAGACTGATTCTCTAGCTGTAAAATAATTAGTGTTTCGATACCTCTACCTAAAAAAATAAATATCATAGAAGGCGAAATTTATTACTTTTTAACGATCTGTTTAATTTGAAAGGTATTGAGCCTTTAAAGTTGTGTAAATTTATAAGAGTCACCATGTCGAAATTCAGTTAACATGGAATTTTTATTTTTGTGTAGGCTGAATTGCACTTGTATGATTAATTAATTCATCAAATGCAATAATGGTATGTTAAATGAAATCTTTGTAATCACCATGTACGTAATATCATATGTCTCGATATAATTATATCTTGTTTTATATAACAGTGGTACGTAATATCATATGTTTTTATATGCGTATATCTTCTTTTATATAACAGCTCAAATCTAAAACAAAGATGCCCTGAGTAATATGCGAACTATAAAAAATAATAATAATAATAAAATAAAAAAAATAATTGGCATGATGTTTAAAGTTTTTTTTATTACCAGATGAATAATGTTGTAACATCCATCTAACTCTATTGTCTAGAATACCTTATTTAACTTACTATTGTTGTAACTACATCATTAGACCCCAGTAAAAATATTAAATCTATGTTACACGCCTGTACACGCATGTAAAAATATTATATCTATGTTACACGCATGTTTATCTACTTTTGATTTACTTTGAACTCCTCATTTGTCACATTCCTGACCTGAGTGGAATAAACATTGTACTTTATTGATACCTATACTAAACATACATTTAAAAAAAAAAAGGTTTTGTATATTGACAACCTTAGACACCAAGTATGCACTATAGTAACTTGGGCGGTATTCTAAGCACACCAATGATAATAATCAACACTTATGTAATGCCGACAGATGATAAGAATGAATGTTGCATCTCAAGAAATGTTCACCATGTTTATACATTATAGATGTAGATAACTGAATAAATGCAGTGATATTAATAGTTTATCTCATATTTGTCCTAATTTCCTATGTGTGTACTATCAGATGTGCATGCATGAAATATCCACCTATGAGCATTATGATAAAAGAGGTATTAAATTATAAAACTCCATATTTTCATCAATTTCTGGTGTGAAGATGATATTTTGGATGCCTAAAATGTTCTTAATTAGAGCTTTTGTTTTCTTGAATGATATATTAAGAAGAGTTTACGGCAGCTAAGATGTTCATTTTAATTTGCATCATTTGTCACATGAGACAATTATGAATGTAAGTGTCTGGAACCTAAGGCCAAAGTAAGTGTGGATAGATAGTAAGCTGATATTATCTCCCCTTGATGATGAGAAATAATATAAATAATGCAGAATACAATTATAACAGTACAAAACGCTTTTGAAACTTAAATCATATACTACAGTCATATTACAGCGTCAAAAATGACAAACGTTAAGAGGAAAACCAAGGTTATTTTAATAGGAGTCACTTTCATTTCAAACCAGGAAATATTTCTCATGACAAGGGTGTAAAAAGTGACAAAATGTAGAAAGGATGTCGCAAAAACACAATAGAAAAGACTTTTCGAGGAAAAGTACAATCTTGTCATACACAAAAAAAAAAACAAAAAAAAAAAGGTTCACACCATGGTACAAGTTTCTTCTAAGGCTGACTAATATCAAAGATTTATAGGTTGATCTGCATGCCTGTGACTTCGAACAAATGAGGTAAATAGAAATTCATCATTATTCAATCTTAAAAAATAGCATTATCGTTCAATTTGTTTGCTAGATTGCATGTGCTGATTCATGGAGCAAAGTAATGTAACCTAAAATGATTTTTTAAAAACTATGAAAAATAAGAAAAATGTCATCCAAAATATATCTGACAAGATAGGTGCACAAAGATCATTTATTCTGAGAGACAGGGCTCATCGCACAGTTCCTAACTGTAATTAATAAAATCCTCTGTGCTAGGTATTCCTGTAAGTTACACGTCAGTGCGTTTTGATCATCACGGGTCGAGTTTCGTCAGTTTTGTACCATGCCGTTAGATCTTGTACTGGTACACTGTTTTGTGTCTCGACTGAGCAAAAATATAGGTTAGAAATCCGATGTTGTGGAAATTTTCCCTTCATCAATTATTTCACATCTAGATACATTGGACATAATAACATCGTCAGTCAATATGTAGTCAAGCATTGATTGCAAGGGGTATATACATACCTTGGTCAAGTGTAATTTGGTAAAATATTGATAGCTTGGATACGATTCCGGCCTACAAAGTATTTGTAAAAGGGGTATATACATACCTTGGTCCAGTGTAGTTTGGTAAAATATTGATAGCTTGGATACGATTCCGGCCTAAAAAGTCTTTGTAAAGGGGTATATACATACCTTGGTCCAGTGTAGTTTGGTAAAATATTGATAGCTTGGATACGATTCCGGCCTAAAAAGTCTTTGTAAAGGGGTACATACATACCTTGGTCCAGTGTAGTTTGGTAAAATATTGATAGCTTGGATACGATTCCGGCCTAAAAAGTCTTTGTAAAGGGGTACATAATACCTTGGTCCAGTGTAGTTTGGTGAAATATTGATAGCTTGGATACGATTCCGGCCTAAAAAGTCTTTGTAAAGGGGTATATACATACCTTGGTCCAGTGTAGTTTGGTAAAATATTGATAGCTTGGATTCAATTCCGGCCTAAAAAGTCTTTGTAAAGGGGTATATACATACCTTGGTCCAGTGTACTTTCGTAAAATAATGATAGCTTGGATACGATTCCGACCTAAAAAGTCTTTGCAAAGGGGTATATACGTACCTTGGTCCAGTGTAGTTTGGTAAAATATTGATAGCTGGGATGCGATTCCGGTCTAAAAAGTCTTTGTAATGGGGTATATACGTACAGTGGTCCAGTGTACTTTGGTAAAACATTGATAGCTGGGATGCGATTCCGGCCTAAAAAGTTTTTAAAATCATTGCACTTGGAAATAGTTGCTCTCCAACTCTTTTGCGCTAGCATTCATGTCACCTGCAAGTACTACGTCCTCCGCTTTCGAATAATGCTCGTACAAGTAATGAAGAACTTCTATAATTTCTTTATAGTCTTTGATATCATTTTGTGAAGGCATGTATGCACAAAATAAGCATATGGGTTTGTAAAATATATCTACAAGCTTCGCTCCTATTACCTGCTGTTTATATATTCCATTGACTCAATTCTGGTTCCATCTTCTTTTCTATGCATCAGCGATACACCTGCTTTTCCACAAGCAAATTGGAAAAATGGATCATCTTTACATTCACAAGAGGTAAAACTATTCCACTTGTTCTACATATAATCAATAAATTAAGCATTGAAGGGGTCAAAGCTTCTATTCGTTTATGAATGCAATGTCACAGTTATATCGGTTGAATAAATTGCTGAGGCAAATGACTGACGAAATAATACTTCGCACGTTCCAAATTATTAGGTTTAGTAACATTATTAATTCACACAAATTACTAGTCACGCAAAGGAATAAACATATCGAATTTTGATTGTTTTGGGGGTACTCCTATATAGATCACAAAGGCACGAGGGTTTTGTTTAATTGCTCTTGTAACTGGTTTAGCTCTTTGACTTTCATCTTGGATATTGCGATTTCCAGTGGCGCACGAAGATGCCTCTGGACCAAGAAAATTGCTCTGATTATATATTTTGTGCATCCTGTGATTTTAGATTTTCACGTGCGTACAAAATGCCGGATTTACTGAAATATAACGCGACTGAATTTATTGGCACGCCTTAGGTAATACCTAGGTTTCATTATGTGGGTAAGTTTTAGTACCTTACTTACAAATTGATTCACCATATTTAGTCAAAACAGTAAACGA
This sequence comes from Margaritifera margaritifera, assembly GCA_029931535.1. NCBI lineage: Eukaryota > Metazoa > Mollusca > Bivalvia > Unionida > Margaritiferidae > Margaritifera > Margaritifera margaritifera. The sequence goes on from JAQPZY010001602.1 coordinate 2,186,402, forward strand.
CAATCGATATCCATTCTATTCATCAATAACTTGGCGTCAACAAAATTCGTTTTGTACATAAATTTGTGTGAATGAGTGTGTACAACCCTTGCATAGCATGCGTGTGTGAGTGAATTTCTTCGTATATAATATAACTTGTAAATATGTTGGGAATAAAATGGCAGATTGGAAATTGTATGATCAAATGTGTTGTTCGTTAATTAAAGATTATTATTATTATTATTATTATTATTATTATTATTATTATTATTATATTGTGATCTACCATAATTAACCCTCTCTTATACTTTGGTCCTTCACAGACCTTTAAGCATTCACGTGCCTTTGTTGTAAAGTATATATTGTTTTGTTCTTTAATATGTTTACGTAACTAAATATATGATGTAATAGATCTTTGAACAGAAAGCTCCTTCGCACTAAGAAACTACATCACCATCAAGTATTTATTTCCATTCGTTCATCAGGTCTGTTATTATTATTATTATTATTATTATTATTATTATTATTATTATATATATATATATATATATATATATATATATATATATATATACACAGTGTGTGTGTGTGTGTGTGTTTGAAAGGCAAACAAATAAGAAATCATTTATACAAACGTCATAAACCCCTCCATTCATTCAGCTATCAGTTTGTGCTAACATACATGCATCAATCCATTCACCAATTGGGTCATCCATTCATCTTTATATGCATATATACACCATTTATTCATACATAAATCCATTTATCAGTCCGTTCGTCCATCCATCCATCCATTCAAATATACTTTCATGCATACATATCCTCCCTGTCAACAATCACACAAGCAAAACGTTCAAATTATTCAACTGTATTGTTCTATTGTATACATAACTTTTCGTGATTATTCTTATAGTATCTTAACATGTACAAGGGGATCATATAACACCATTTCGATCAACTGACATGTTATGTATGTATGTATGTATGTATGTATGTATGTATGTATGTATGTATGTATGTATGTATGTATGTATGTATGTATGTATGTATGTATGTATGTATGTATGTATTCGTGAAAAACATAAGTTATACGTCCTTAAATTTTATGAATCACACTTGGAGAAATTTCCAAGGAATTTGTATACATTCATTGAGTGTTTGATAATTTATGTCAAAAGAAATTCTAGCCATTTCAAAGGCCTGATACGCTTAAAGTGAAAACTTTACAACGGAAGGAATCTGCAAAACGACGAGTTATTATTTTTAATACGTAACATTGAAGTAATAGTAATATCGGGTATGATTAACAAAGTGCGTAAATGAGTCATATATACATATTTATTGATTTTAGTGTAAAGTTTAGAAGAAATTATAGTAAACACTTATTGACTCTTAAATTGTTATTCTTTATTATTAATAAAACCAGCCATATCTTTCTTCTAAACAATTGAATCCAATACATACATAGTACACAGAATAAACTGAGTGAATCTTTCTCCAGCCACACATCACTCTCTCTTTCTCTCGCTCTCTCTCTCTCCCTCCACATTTTACCGGTTTTGTATACTATTATGTATTCAATTCATAAATCGATCGAACATGCAGCAAAAACATCTGCATAAGTGAGGAAATCATTAATATTTTATCAAAAGAAATAAAGAAATGAGAAAAAGGTGCAGATATAACATAAACACTTTAAAATTGAAAAATTACCCTGATTTCATAAATGTCAAGATAACAAATGAGACTAAATACGTAATCGCATGTGAAATCCTTGCATGTAAATTATGCAAAAGTAAATTTGAATTAATATTTTATTAATATCCACTTCGTGTTAGGTAAGTCTTTGGAAATATGAGAGTGTTTTGGTTCAAAAGAAGCTAAAGTGTTTTGAATCTAGGGTCATAACATTATACAGCATGTCGAATCTCGGATCACAATACTCTTGAATGTTTTGAAAATGGGAGTGTTGTGAAACTCCTACATTGCGATTCACCTTGTTTAAACTCCTCGATAATTCATATCATACTACGGATGTGGAAAACGATCAATTTTGAGATTTGTCAGTGAATGACCTACATCAAACTGAAACGTGTTGAATGCAACTAAACCAATACTTATGTACAATAAACTCTCGTTACAAGAATATTCGGGATCGGATTGAAAACTGACGGGAACAAAACATGTTCTTGGTAAATTTGATCTTCATTCGGGAATATTCGACTCGTGACTCTAACAACAATTTCCCGGTAACAAACATCCTCATTACCGTTTTTATCAATTGCTCTTTGCAAAGACATTGTAACTCATTAGCATTTTACTTTAAGTGGGTATATGTAAGATTCGATTGTTTAAAAGAAAATGTAATTTAATATACATAATATTGAGTACATAATATTGAGATTTAAAGATAATTAAGATTACATGCAGTACGATGGACATATCTTTATTTTTTATTCATTCTTCTCATTTACACATGCTTATGTGATAACGATAGGCAAGGGAGGTAACTCTTCGAAACTAAAGACTTGATCTTAACGATAAATTCGCGACAGCGACAAAAATGACTGGAAACCAAATTTGCTGCTGTAAATAACGTTGAGTGTATTATGATTCAACTTACGTAAGAAGTTGGAAGTGACCAGGCAGTCATGCTTGTCTTAACATTTCAAGATAAAATCATTCGACATAGTTCTAGATATTACGGGATACATCCACAGAGAGCCAATTACTTAAAAATGCGAGACAAAAACAATTATATGAAACGCACACAATAACTACAGAAAACAGGCCCTAACTTTGCTTTAGGCGGTTTCATATTCTCTCATATGAAATCAGTCTTAAATTCACTGCAACCCCGAAAGTAATAACGTGCAAAAGAAACGTGCATAATCTAAGCAACTGTGTCAACTAAGATCTGCATAATAGACACAAGTACTACACAACGCCATCATGTAGGATGTCAACTCGAAAGTCGACGTATAAATTTCAATAAATTATTGGAAAAGGAGACTAATTCATGCAAGTCTTTCAGTTTATTGCAAGTTTTTCAGAGCATTATTTGAAAAATGAATATTTTAAGCTACAGTTTGTGAACATAGTGACGAGGTTTTGCTTTTGATGTACACAAACGTTCGCACTCAAGGCACAATTGTTGTTTCCTTGAGGAAAAAAATTATATCGCATCTCCAAATCCAGTTGACCCAAGGTTTATCTCGATTCTGTTGTTCTTTTTGTGCGTTTGTGTCTAAAATCACTATCAACTCCGGTAGTGATTAATAAAGTTCAAATTGTTGCCTATATTGGAACAAATCGCAGTCCGACGACGATGGAATAATGTATGAAATTTAACAGTCATGAAGGAAAAAGACGCGCATGAAATTCATCATGGACTAAGTCAGTGTGTGTGTGTGTGTGTGTGTGTGTGTGTGTGAGAGAGAGAGAGAGAGAGAGAGAGAGAGAGAGAGAGAGAGTCTTCACAAATACTTGAAAGATAACGCTGGAGGTGATTGTATGAATAGTTTCCAGGTAAATGAGATTAAGAACCTTAAAGACTATAGAATGTGTATCTACGAAAACCTTTTCATTCACCATCCTTGATACAGTATTATGTAGGTTTAAGTGTTCAAATCATTACACGTGCTGACATTTTAGGCTGTATTTATACCTAACTCTAGTTTTCTTGGTATTTTCTTGAACGTTTGGTAACTTGGCTCAAAGATTTTAATTCTAATATACCCAGTTCACAACAACATGGTTACCAAAAAGGTTTAGGCTGCACAACAGCGAGTTTTTCGCTGTTGCAATCAGTAAAATATAATGTAAACATGGGTTCACGGGTTTTTGCTGCTTTTCTTGATAAAAAAAAAGGCATTTGATACCGTGTGGCACAAAGGGTTACTTTTTAAATTATTCATGTTGGGAATTACGGGTAAATCCCTTTTGATATTTTTTAACATGTATATAAATTTACAGAGCAAAGTGATTGTCAATGGGCAATTTTCGGACTGGTTCTCAATTGGCCAAGGAGTGAGACAAGGGGGTGTTTTATCAACCTTGATGTACACAATATTTATAAATGACTTGCTGCTCCAGTTAGAGAATAGTGGATTTGGAGCAAAGATTGGATCCTTAGCTGTGGGAAATCCAACCCTAGCTGATGACATTTCACTTTTGGCTATATATCCTGGCAATCTACAAAAGCTGTTAGATATAGCATACGTCTACAGTAATAAGTGTCGATTTGAGCTTAGTGTCACAAAGTCATACATTATCATTTTCGGTCCCCAATACAAGAATTATGTCAATATGAAATGGTATCTTGGGCCGTCATGTTTGCCGGTTACTGATTCGGCAACACACCTGGGACACCGGATTAACTCAACGCTGACGTCGCATGACGCAATACTCGATGCATGCAAGAAAGGGAAAAAATCTTTTCACGGTCTGTTTGGTATTGGCATTAAACCTAATGGTTTAAATCCTTTGGTTGCTGCAAATGTGATCAAAAAGGTAATTTTTCCTTCAATGTTTTATGGAAGTGAATTATGGTTTAATATTTCAAAAAGTGACCTCTCTTCATTGGATAAAACTCTGAGGTATTTTGCCAAACATTTACAAGGCTTCCCAATACATACAAGATCAAACATCGCTCTGGGAATGTTAGGATGGACATCAGCTCAGTCCGAAATTGATAGAAGAAAATTGATGTTTTTACACAGATTGTGTTTGGTGCCTAATAACGTACATACTAAACGTGTGTTTAACGTTGCGTTATTTCACTTCATTTTGAGCGGATGCATGTCAAGCTACGGGTTAATTTCAAATCTATATTATACGTTAAAGAAGTTTGACTTACTTGAGTATCTAACTGATTATTTGCAGCATTCCGAAATTCCAGATAAACAAAATTGGAAAGAAATTGAAAGGTCAAAAATTGCTGGTCTTGAAAACAGCCTCTGGAGAGTTCGTATGTCTAATCAAGCAGATTTTGATAGATTCTCTTCGATACACGAATCCTTGCGACCTGCCTCAGTATGGCAGTCGGCTAAAACCAGACAGCACACTAAGGTATTTACATATGTAGCTAAACTATGGGCTGCTGTTCCTCAAACACAGCTCGATATGTGTATTCGATGTGGGAATGTTTATACAGACTTGATACTTAATTGTTGTGTTGCTTGTCCTTATATGTCGGATTTCAGAAACTCTTTCTGTGATTTCCTTACTGATAAATTTCCACTGAGCCTGCATATTACGTTATTTAATGCTGAAGATGAGCTGCTACTGCAATATCTTCTAGGTAAAAGGTTACCAGCAGGTGTAATCGACAAAGAAAACTCCAAGTTATACGCCCTGTATGCAGCATACTTTGTCATGCAGTGTGCATCTATCTTCTGCAAATAAGGTACTTAAACTTGCAACTTATGCAGCTGAGGAACACTTTAATGATGGATATACTGTACGAATTTGTATTCTAGTATTCTATTGTATATCATAGACGAACAATGTTATGATATTCACACTATAGATCTCTTGACATAATTGTATGCACGAAGTAATTGATGTTGGTTCTACGGCGCCCCGGATTCACAGTTTGCTTATTTTTTTTTTTTTTTTAAACTCGTGTTTGTTTGTTTTGTATTCATTTCTTTATTTTGGTACTTATTTATTGATTGTATTCAGATGATTTATTGTTATATCATGCAATCTTCTACGGAAGGAAATAAAGATGAAGAAAAAAAAAGATGAAGAAAAAGAAGTCAAGTAGAAATGTGTAATAAAACTAAAGATGCATTCACCAAGTAAATTTCCAATGCTTTAAAATTCGCTGAAAAGCAAGAGTCTCGTGAAGTACAACGTTATCATTTGACATTTGTAAGGGCAGACTTTGCAATGTAATTCAATCTTTTAATCCTTATTTCAATAAGTCTGCATGTCTTTTTCATACATCCCGACATCAATTTCATTGTTCTCCTTTATCTAAAATAAAGCGAGCCTTCCCCTTAAGGTGTAAATGGTCAGAATACACGAGTGAAATACTTTCTCGGTCAAGTCTTTATTGCAGGTAGCCAGAAAGTTGTGTAAAATATGTGTGCACAGTTTGAGCCAATGCAAGTAATTCAGAACTTTCAGACTACTTACATACGGGCATTTTATATCTTCCCTGTGCAAAAAAAAAAAAAAAAAAAATTTATGTGTGAATGCCTTGTTAGTCAGTCAATGCATATATACAAATAACCATCTAACCAACATACATACATACATACATACATACATACATACATACATACATACATACATACATACATACATACATACATACATACATACAGTGTACATGAAAAAAGAAACAATTTTAGTAATTTGCGTGCTTTGTTTAATGTTATTTATCAACGAAATACTGGTCATGAATTGTATGTAACGTACAAATAACAACGTGCAACAACATATGTAAAATATAACAAAAATTTAATTCAAATATAAATACATCAAGTATTAAAATACCTATACTAAAGGATATATCAATAGAACGAGATAATTCTCTACCAAAAGGAACTACAGCATGTAAAATATTAAATCATCACTATCTCATCCTCAATAATGAGGTCATCGGTAAAGACAAGGTATTGTATCTGATACAATCGCCTCTGTATCATCTTCAGTAATGAGCTTAACTGTATAGACAATGTATTGTATCTGATACAGTCATCACTATCTCATCTTCGGTAATGAGGTTAACAGTAAAGACAAGGTATTGTATCCGATACAATCACCGCTATCTGATCTTCAGTAATGAGTTTAACTTAAAAGACAAGATAAATTTTTTATCCGATGCAGTCACCACTATCTCATCTTCAGTAATGAGCTTAACTGTATAGACAATGTATTGTATCTGATACAGTCATCACCATCTCATCTTCGGTAATGAGGTTAACTGTAAAGACAAGGTATTGTATCCGATACAATCATCGCTATCTGATCTTCAGTAATGAGTTTAACTTAAAAGACAAGATAGATTTTTTATCCGATGCAGTCACCACTATCTCATCTTCAGTAATGAGCTTAACTGTATAGACAATGTATTGTATCTGATACAATCCCTACTAGAAAAAGAAGAAGAACAAGATGATGATGATGATGATGATGATGATGATGATGATGATGATGAAAAAGAATAGATCGTACATGTGGTGAATATTGTGTATTCTACATCTCTGATACAATCTGCAGACGAATATAGACAAGTGAATAGTTAAATACTGAAAGAATTAGTTGGAAAATCTATAACCTTTTAAAGCAAAAAAAAAAAAAAAAAAAGAGAGCAATACTGCAAAATGTACTGCTTCGTACCACTGCATGTCGTGTTAGTGCGATATGTACATAGGTTTAAACAAATTGAGTGTCAAATGCTGAGAAATCTCTATTTGCCGTTTAATATGTTGATATTGTTATTCGAATCAATATTCGAATATCAATTTCCAAATAATAAAAAACGAAGACCGATGAAACTCTGTTGTCTATTTCAATGATGCAATAAAGTACTTGTAATGTGATATGTAGACCTCAAAAAGGGAATTGTTGTTTATTTTCAGTATACAATTATTGAATATTAGATACAACGTATAACAGGGCAGACGAATTTGCGTAAATTTATTAAAATATAAATTATAAAAAGAATATGAAACTAGGTTCCTTACACAAAATGAAACATATTCAGGAAAGGGGAAAAGTACACAAAAGAATCAGAGGAAAACAATCGATATTGTCTCATAGAGACATATAAAAAGGAGCACATTAATAATGTGTTGACATTAGAGTTGAAACGATACACCTGTGCCGCGTATCGATACTATTTGCGACACACACCCTACGATACGATACATTATCGATTCTCAGTTTAAAGAATAAGAAGGCAAACGACTTATAATTATTCATGACTGCTGAAGATTAAAGTAACTTATATAGGGTAGATATCGTTTTGTATCGATTCTTCACCTCTTGTTTCAATATGTGTATCGATATGGCAAAAGTATCGATGCATCGATATATCGATGAATCGTTTCACCCCTAGTTGACATTAAGTAGAATTCTTCTCTGCTGCAAAATATTATGTGTAAAATATTAATAAAATGAAAGTCATCCAAGGGTCACAATTCGAGATTCTTAAAGAAATCGCAGTTGTTATGAAAATTAAAGGTATCAGTTCAGTAAATATTAGAGGTGAAATGATTCATAGATACGTATTGGCATCGCAATATTTACTGCAACGGTACACGGCATCGATATATGAACTACTGCAGGAGTATCCTGATTCATCTAGCATCGCGAGTGTGACAACATGTCGATGTAGTAGCACTTGATGGTGATGTAGCACGATATACATGAATTAAAGTTGAGAGAGGAATTAAAATTGAAGAGTTGTAAAAGAGTGTTAAAGATTTCGGCGCTGTTTTTATTTTATTTTTTATTTTAATTATTAGTATTTTTATCCATTTGCAAAAAAATAGCCATCATCCTAATTTCCCTACTCAGTAAGAGAAACCACCAGTTTCAGTGGCAAAACATCAGAATAATTTTTTATTCTGATGAAGTTACGTAAAATGATAAATGAATCATACTTTGAACATTTCTTTTTTTTTTCATTGCAAATTCGGGTTTGAGAGATTATTTGTAAATCTAATGTCAATACGAAAAAGTAACTTACAATCCCATAATCATTGGCTAAGACCAAAATGTCGGACGAAATTTTAAACGTAAACCCCTCAGCTGTATTTAAGACTCCCCTCTGGAAAAATTTAGGGTTTCGGGGCTCACATCATTACAAAGGCATTGTATAATTAGTAATAAAACCTTAAATTTGCAAAATGGTTATGGTAGATTCAGATAGTACTAGTAACCCTGCTGCACGTGTACACGCTAACACAGCGACAGATACATACATGCAAAGACAAACGGACAAGGTGGGAGTCTGTATCGTTTCACCTGTTGTATAGTCAATCCTATATCGCAATATGTATTGTATATCCTGCTTCACGTATGCTACTTATCATAACATGTACTGTATCGCCATCCAAGAATCGTGATCTTTATCTTATTGCAATCAAGCAACCGATGCACAGCTCTAGTAAATACAATTAATGCCTCCACAATCACAGTAAATTTTACTGTTTAATCTCAGTCATGATTGGCAGCAGCGGAATATTTTCCATATTCTTCCAAAAATTCTGAGTAATTCCTTTCACACTGTCTTAAATTCATTATAAAATAATCTTCGTCTAGTATCGCATGAGAAAGATTGACCGGTGCTACGTTCATGTTAGAAAATGTGTATTCTTCCTCCTGTGTCACGGGCCGGAAAGAGCTAAGGCACTTGTTGGAAGATACCCGTATGTCAACAATACTGTTTGGTCGCCCGGGCCGAATGTTGTCATCAAAGAAGATATGTTGAACACTGGCATCACTGGGATCTATCCAAATGGGTTTCCCCGATGATGGGTCATGGTTGCCGTTAAACCAGTAGAGGTAATCATCCTTGATACCCCATATACCAGAACTCTGTGTTAAATAATCGTAGATGTCTTTTTCAGAATGCAAAGAGGCTCCGGTTGATTTGTCAGATTTTAATTCAAAACCGTCATCCATTTTTCGGTGCAAAGAGTGCAGGTTCATGGACACTTTGTTGCTAAGACATGAAATATTGCCATCGGAAACTGCCATGTCAGAGTAGCTTTGAGACGCAAACGTTCTTATACTCTCAAGAACATTTTTCGTATCGATTCCAAAACTTCGAAATAGGATAACAAAGTCCCTATCTTCTTTCACCATATACTGCAAAAACTTGTAAAACGAAGGCAAGATGAAATGATACCTGCATTTATCTCTCCCGAGGATGGTTAATTTCCTATGCTCCTCTTCCACATACGGCGTTTTCCATCGCAGGGCTTGCTTCAGAGACTCAAAATGAGATTCATAGTCATTTCCAGCGTAATGAAGGATGGAGGTGTCCTCCACCAGGTGTCGCTTCAATATTATGTCTTCAAACTTATAATAGCTCACAGATCCTTGCTCTCCGTGGCTTTGAGACAAGGAATCCAACGTTTCCTCCGATTTTCGCACCTTTTCTTTTCTCCAAGGCAGTCCATACAAGTGAATATTCAAAGCCTCTTCCAAACTTTCACCAGTAGCAGAATCTAGAGGGACTATAGTTTTGTTCACATCAAAATGTAGAATCAATTTCCTGTTTTCTTTCCCGGCCTTATTTTCCATTCCGGTATAAAATAGACGACAATCCCAGTTTTAGATTATATGCAATCGTATCCATATAGCAGATGATACGGTGTGTACCTAGGATAGATTTTGACCTCTTAAATGGTCGCACCAATATTCTCACTGCTGAATGTACACCAGTCCTTCGAAAATGAAGGTGGACTTTTTAAATCACTCGTAAATGCTTGAATTATCGTGATCTACAACAAACTGTGTTGACAGAATCTGTCACAAAGTTAAATCGTTCATAAAGTGTTATGGGTGAGTCAATACAATTCCCTCTCCTTTGTACAGCCGCAAGTTTTTGCATGTTCCTCCTCTGTTTTGCCCATCTTGCTACTTACGTCTGTATCTCTTATGACTATGTCTACAAACAAATAAACAAAGGCGAGTCAGCCGAAGAAAAAGTCATGTAGCAATCACGTAATCCCAGTAAAGTAAATCGTATGTCGTCACCTAGGCCTTAGCGACACCTGATTATACACATACATGTACACCTAGGTATGTATCAACACACCGCCACTACTGCTATAAATAGAACGTAATCAATAAATTGTTCAACCCTTAGTTGAACTCAGCGAGCTATGACAACGTGAGTTCATTGGTCTGTTGGCTTCGCCTCCCATAATCAGCTTTATTCGTGGCGGCTGAAATAGCACTATTTTTTCATCGCACAGTAAAAACTGTTATGTACACGGTAGAGCCAATAGTTGATATTCTTGCAAATTTTTTATTTTTCTATCTATCTATTGACTTTTCTCTCACTTCTTATTGCAACATGTAATTTTCGAGTCGATTCAAACTGAGTAGATATACACGTGTTTGTTTTTATTACTTACATTCATCAAATAGAAAAGTAGAACGTTGTGTAGTGTATCCCCTTTTTACTCTTTACAAGTTATTAACATTAATTCATGTTATAAGTGAGATGGTACTGCCATCAATAAATTTTTTTCGTTTTTACATATTGCGTAAGGGCCAGTTGGTCCAATAACAAATAAAGTCTTCTTCTTAAAACAAATATAAACACATGTTTTACTTCATCTCTGAATGATGATGATATTGTTGATAATAATAATAATAATAAGAAGAAGAAGAAGGAGAAGAAGAAGAAGGACGAGGAGGGTGTCAAGAGGCAAAAGGGATGTATAGTACAGAGGGATTGGTGGTGGTGGGATATCAACGTGAGGAGATGATTATACAGGTACCAGGTTTACAATAACCTGAGAGAGAGAGAGAGAGAGAGAGAGAGAGAGAGAGAGAGAGAGAGAGAGAGAGAGAGAGAGAGAGAGAGAGAGACTTATAAGTATACACCAAACAGAGCGTTAAGTGCTATCCCTTGATTCTACAAGAAAATGCTTGATGACATTAACATAATTTTTTAATGCGAATAATTAATATTATCATACAGGTTAGAGAATCTTAATTCGTACTCTACGGAGATTCGAACCCGGATTAGCGGGTTACGGCACCCATCGCCTTGCCTGTAAGCACCAACCCCTATACCATCTCGACCATGCACAGATCACAAAATAATGATGTTACAAAGTTGGTGGTATAGGCATTCGTGCGTAGCAGATATATATATATATATATATATATATATATATATATATATATATATATATATATATATATAGATATATGTATATATATATATATATATATAAATTGTAATTTATGATTCACTAAACATGGATTCCTTGGGATTTGCTCAAACAGGATAAAATGAAAAAGGCAAAGTATTGAATTGCCTACATGTGGATAATTGATACATACGTAAATGATTATCGTTTGTGAGGTAGTTCAAAGTTTGGAATCATTCCCTCTCATGACGTAATAAAAGGTTTTAAAATGAATGCATTTATTGCGATATTATACATTTCGGTAAATAGGCATGTATGGCTGCCAAGGTTTAATTAAAGTAAACAATGTAGATATATTTTGAGATGTAGTTACTCTCATAATGGAAGATGTTGCTGGATACAATATTTGTTTAACGTAGCTACATGGATACATGTAAATCATTAATATGCTAGATCCCCAAATGGACTGACAAAAAGGTGCGCAAGTATTAATAATGCTGAATACGTCCATTTCAATATATACAGAAAGAATATTTCTTTTACTGCATTAATATAGGATATATTTCATCGTGTGGTGAAAATAAGTGATATTTAAGCAGAGGCGATTCCACGAGCTAAAATATATCGTTATTTATACGAATCACATATATACTTTATTACCGATGGAAAAGAACAGTTTCCTTTTTTTTATAATAAATACAAACCTTGCTTCTAAATAAAAGCCAAGACGCAACCTAATTCAAATCGAGATCTACATGTAAAAAGTAGATGTGACAGACACCGATAAAGGTTCATGTTGTGCCGACCTTGGGAATTCCCGGTCTATTTTTTTTTAGTAATCCGAAAAAGCGTTGCCTTTCGTGTTAGAGACAGTTATCGTTATAAATGATATATTCCGAAAGATGCTTTTTTTACATTCATAATTGTGAAAGTTGTAATTTGATTGGTGAAACGAAAGGTCAACAGAACATGACCTCGTACTGGGGTCCGTCAAATCTCCGTTTTGTCGGAGATCTCTGTTTTATCAGATTGAGCTAAGAAGATTACTTCGCTATGCAATCCAACTCCATCGAAAATTCACCTTAACTTGAATTGTTTTATGGGAGTCATCATAAAATTAGCAGCAATTATTGAGAACGGAGGGTTTGCAATGACATAATCTGTTTCAATAAATTATATTTTGGACATATTATAAAAATATTTGATCGTATCTGACCTTATCAGCTGGTTGGATGTAGCGAGTTGACATCGACGTTTTGACATTGTCGAAGCCTACAGGGGACATAACTCTATAGTTAAGCGAACAGTGGCGAGTCATTATCAGCAGACATTTTCCATGTCTAAAAGATAATGCAGTTCTATTTAGGGATCGGACCCCTAACTCATTTCTATTTAGGGATCGGACCCCTAATTCATTTCTATTTAGGGATCGGACCCCTAACTCATTTCTATAGAACTTAATGCTACTATATTAAATAAACATACATTTCTGCGTTAGATTGGCATTTAAACCACACATGCTTCCATTCATTAGAGTGAAAAAATCTTTTTCAGTCTTGCAAAAACAGGTGTTTAGCGGCATTTTTCGAGCCTCGTGCTGTTAAACATGGGAACCGCCTAGTATGCACATAATGACATAGCTTCGCACCAAGAGTTCACATGATACTCTGTCAGCAGGAAAATAAATACAGGATATAAAAAAGCAAATATTTTGTTGTCAGTTAGATTGAAGTGTATGAAATTAATAATGGGAAAAAATAAACCCATTTACTAGCAAATGGATGCATCGCAGAACATTTACTACTCTATTTTTGTATTTGCCCACCAGAAGACTGGTTCTCTGGCTGTAAAATAATTAGCGTTTTGATTCCTATACCGAACATCAAGTTTTTATATCTTTGTGTATTGACAACCTTAGACACCAAGTGTGCACAATACATGTACTAATTTGGGCATTATTCTAGGCACACTAAATGATAATAATCAACACTTATGTAATGCCAACAGATGCTAAGACTGAATGTGGCATTTCAAGAAATGTTCACCATGTTTATACATTATAGATGTAGATAACTGAATAAATGCAGTGATATTAATAGTTTGTCTCATATTTGTATTAATTTCCTATGTGTGTACTATTACGTAAATGCATGCATGAAATATCCATCTATGGGCATTATGTAATAAGAGATATTAAATTACACAACTCCTTATTTTCATCAATTTCTGGTGTGAAGATGATTAGAGCTTTTGTTTTCTTGAATCATATATTAAGAAGTGTTTATGGCAGCTAAGATGTTCATTTTGATTTGCATCATTTGTCACATGAGACAATTATGAATGTAAGTGTATGGAACCTAAGGCCAAAGTGAGTTTGGATAAATCGTCATTTGATACTAGCTCCCCTTGATACTCAGAAATAATATAAAAAATGTTGACTATAATTATAACTGTACAAAACAGATACTGCGGTCAAACTTTAAAAGTCAAATCATTTACTACAGTCACATTATAGTGTCAAAAATGACAAACGTTAAGAGGAAAACCAAGGTTAGTTTAAATTGAGACACTTTCTTTTCAAACCAGGAGATATTTCTCATAACAAGGGTGTAAAAAGTGAGAAAAAAAAATGTAGAAAGAGATGTCACAAAAGTACAATATAAAAGACTTTTCGAGGAAACGTACAAACTTGTCACACAAAAGAAAAGCCGTTTCACAACCTGGTACTGACAAACGAGGAAGTTTTGGTGCAGTGCAAGTTTCTAAGGCTGTCTAACACCAAAGATTTATAGGTTGATATGCATCCCGGCGACTCCGAACAAAGGAGGTAAATAGAAATTCATCATTAACCAATCTTGCAAAAAAAAGCATTATCATTTCATTCGTTTGCAATTTGGCATGTACTGATTCATGAAGCACGGTAATATAAGTCAAACTATATTTTTTTTTCTAAAAAGCTATGAATAATAAGAACAATTTTCATCCAAAATATAACAGACAATATATGTGCACAAACATAGTTTATTATGAAAGACAGGCTAATATCACAGTTCATAACTGTAATAAGAAAAAATATAGCATGTTAGTATTAAAGTTCAGATATGTTACCATGGAACCTTTCCTGCAATAAAACCAAGTGAGTACCCAAATTGGTTTCCTGAATGCTTGTATTACCAAATTTCAAGGGCAACCTGTGATTTGAACCTCGCCTCTTTCCAAATACTACAATACATGACATTTTAGTGTTTATTCGTAGCGCCATTTTCGTCTGTATTCGGCAATTATCACAAACATGTTAGTCAGATTATCAGGAGAATTTGCAGGACACGTAAGGTCATTTGCAAGTGTAGGACGGCAACATTGTAAACTGCATATTTAACAACCTAGGTTGCTCCTGACCAGCTTATGAAGCAAGTCATCTATGCATACCGGATAAAGAAAGGACGAAAGAACGCCACCTTATCGGACTCCTTGTCTGATCATAAACCATTTGAACTGGTACTTGATAGCTACATTTGAACTTGTACTTGATAGCTACATTTGGACTTGTACTTGATAGCTACATTTGGACTGGTACTTGATAGCTACATTTGGACTGGTACTTGATAGCTACATTTGGACTGGTACTTGATAGCTACATTTGGACTGGTACTTGATAGCTACATTTGGACTGGTACTTGATAGCTACATTTGGACTGGTACTTGATAGCTACATTTGGACTGGTACTTGATAGCTACATCCACAGTTTGTAAATTCTTGTTTGTATCCCCAATTATCTTTTAGATTTGCCTGTAATTATTGCATTGATAGCTACATCCGCAGTTTGTAAATTCTTGTATGTATCCCCAATTATCTTTTAGATTTGGCTGTAATTATTGCATCATGCCAAACAGTATCAAACGTATTTTTGGTATCCAGGAAGGCAGCATATGTAGAACTACTACTGTCAGAGTTGTAGTGGATAACATCATAAAGGTTTAAAGCAGCTATGAGGCAGATAAACTGTTCGTGAAAACCTTGCTGTTAGGAATTGGGGGAACCGAATTTCGTTTATTTCCAGAATATTAGTTTTTTTTTTTATTGCAGTTCTTTCTAATAGCTTGTACAATACTGGTAATAGGGATATTGGTCGGTAACTATCGGGATCGGCTTTACTTTTCCCGTTACCTTTATAAATCAGCACAATGAGACCTTTCCTCAATGTGTCTGGTATGCATTCATATTTCAGTATGGAATTAAATAATTGAAATATTGCCTTTCTAAGTCATGGGCCACTGTACATGATATCTTCACTGTGCTGTAAATCATGGCTAGGCGATTTTGACCTTTGTAAGGCATGAATAGCATTGGACTGGTTCTGTTGAGTGCTTTCATCATCTATAAGTTCTTCTTTGCATAAATATTTCATCGAAAATTGTTTGAGGTTAGAAACTACTTACTATATAGTATCATGGAAATTGTTGTGAAACGAATCCCGATCTTTTGGCGTGTACAACTCGGTGAAATAATCTGCAAATGCATTGGCTACTGAATACGAGTCGGAAAAGGTTCAATCACCATGACATATTTCAACAACTAATCTGCCTTTTTTTTGGCTTGCGGTTTTCATAAGTTGTTAGAAGAGGCGTAAGTCACGTTCAGTCGCTTCCTGAATTTCATTCAAGAAATTAGATACAAAAGCATCACTGGCAAGGCGCTGTGAATTTTTAAAAATTCACGTTTTGCGTTTTTGTACTTGGCATACGATTCATGCTGAAGACCACGTGGTCTAACTTGTCTGACACAGGCAATGCGAGATTCGCGTTCCGTTTTATGATAACTTTTACGCTTGTCATTCCAGTATGTCTTTGTATATGGGTTAAAGCGTTTCACGGGCAGCGCATCACGTTCAGCTTTCAGCATACGTTCAGTTAGATTGTTACATAACTGGTTTATATTAGAAGTGTTAATCTCCCGTGCAAAGTATTCCTGTAAGTTACAGGTCAGTGCGTTTTGATAATCACGGGTCGAGGTTCGTCAACTTTGTGCCATGCCGTTAGATCTTATAGTTGTCGTAACTCCTGGGGTACACTGTTTTGTGTCTCAACTGAGCAAAAATATAGGTAACAAAATCCGATATTATGAAAATTTTCCCTTCATCAATTATTTCACAGCTAGATACATTGGATATAATAATATCGTCGGTCAATATGTAGTCGAGCATTGTTCGTAAAGAATATATAGACTACTATCGTCCAGTACAGTTTGGTCTAATATTTATAGCTAGGATCCGATTCCGGCCTATGCCCCGCTTTCGAATAAGTAATCAAGAACTTCTATCATTTTTTATACTCTTTGTTATTATTGTGTGAAGGCATGTAAGCACAAAATCAGTATATGAGCTTGTACAATATATCAATCAACAAGCTTCGGCATATTATCTTGTCGTTGATATATTCCATTGACTCAATTTTGGTTCCAAGTTCTTTTCGATACATCAGCGAAAGACCTGCTTTTTCACAAGTAACTCTGGAAAAGGGATCATGTATATATTCACAAAAAGTAAAACTATTGTCTTTGTTATTTATGCAATCCATAAATGATGCACTGTAGGGGCGAAGCTTGTGTTCATTTATGAATGCGATATTACAGCCATATAGGTTCAATAAATTGCTTAGGAAATGGTTGATGACATAATGCCTCCTACATTCCAAAGTATTAGATTTAGTAGCATAATTAATTCACACAAATAATATGAATGTGAAGGAATACACATATCAAGATTCGATTGTTTTGGGGTACTCATGTCAATCATAAAGGCACGAGGCTTTCGTTTAATTTCTATTGTAACTGTTTCTGCTGTTTGACTTTCATCATCTTTAATATTGGGATTTCCAGTGGCGCACGAAGATGCCTCTGGACCATGAAAATTGCTCTGATCATATCTTTCGTGCACGCTGTGATTTTACATTTTCACGCGTGTACAAAATACCAGATTAACTGAGATATATTGCGACTGAGTTTAATGGCACTCCTTCAGTAGACCCTTGGTTGCATTATAGGGTAATTTTTTAGTACCTTACTTACAAATTGATTCACCATATTTAGTCAAAAGACAATCGATATTCATTCTTTTCATCAATAACATGGCATCAACAAAATATATTTGTGTGAATGAGTGTGTACAACCCTTGCATACCATGCGTGTGTGTGCATATATATATATTAACATGGAAGATTATAAGTTTTATGATAAAATGTGCTGTCTTCGTTAAATAAATAAAGATTATTATTATTATTATTAAAGTTTTATAACCGTCTTTTACATTGTGATAAATGGTCCCTTCATACACCTTTAAGCATTCACGTACCTTTGTTGTAAAGTATATATTGTTTTGTTCTTTAATATGCTTATATGATGTAATAGATCTTTAAACAGAAAACTACTTCTTACTAATAAACTATATCACCATCATTATATACGTCCATTTGTTCATTAGATCTGTTTTAATTTCTCATATATATATATATATATATATATATATATATATATATATATATATATATATATATATATATATATATATAACAAAACAAGTAGGAAATCATTTATACAAAGATCTTACAGCCCTCCATTCATTCAGCGATCAGTTTATCCAAGCTTACATACATGCATCAGTCCATTCATCCATTCATCTTTATATGCATATATACACCATTTATCCATAAATACATCCCTTTATCGTTCCGTTCGTCCATCCATCCATGCATTCATTCAAATATACATTCATAAATGCATATTTTCCCTGTCAACAATCACACAAGCAAATCGTTCAAATTATTCAATTGTATTGTTCTATTGTATAGAATATTTCGTGCTTATTCTTATAGAACATTAACATATTAACATGCACAAAGGGACCATATAACACCATCTCGATAAACGGACATGCTATGTATATATGAATGCGTGTTTTTGTGTATGTATGTATGTATGTATGTATGTATTGGTGAAAAACATAAGTTGGAGAAATTTTCAGAGAATTTGTATACATTTAGTGAGTGTTTGATCATTTATCTAAAAAAACAAATAACCATTTCCCAGGCCTGATATACTAAAAGCAATACTTTGCAAGGGAAAGAACCTCTACGACGTTGGTGTTATGAACAGTAAGAGTTATGCCGCTAGACAGCGACGTGCTATTATTTTTAATACGTAATATTGACGTAATAACACTTTAGGATATGACTGATAAAATGCATAACTGAGTCATATATACATATTTATTTATTTGGTGTAAAGTTTAGATCTGAAAAAAGAGGGTAAAAACTAATTCAGTCTTAAATTGTTATTCTTATATGTTTGCTCTAAACAATTCAGGTTGTATATAACATTACGATTGCAATGGAGAATTATATAGAAGATGCATTAAAAGATCTGTATAAGAGAAGAAATTAATATTTTGTCAAAAGAAAGAAATTAGAAAAAGTAGATGAATGTAAAATTATAGACCTTAGAAAAAGATTTTGTTGACAGTTTTAACTTAAACACTTTAAAATTGAAATGATACCCTGATTTCATACATATAAAGATGACAACTTAGATTAAATATATAATCGCGTGTGAAATCCTTGTATGTAAATTAAGCGAAAACATCTATGGATTAATATTTTATTAATATGCATTTCATGTTAGGTAAGTGTTCGAACATATGAGTGTTTTTAACAAAGGTTCCTAACAAGCTAGAGTGTTTTTAACAAAGGTTCCTAACAAGCTAGAGTGTTTTGAATCTAAGTTCATAACATTATGCAGTAAGTAGAATCTTGGCTCAAAATACTCTGCAATGTTTTGAAAATGGGAGTGTTTTGAAACCCCTACATTGCGATTCACGTTGTCTGAACTCCTCGATAATTCATATCATATTACGGATGTGGAAAGCGACCAATTTTGAGATTTGTCGGTGAATGACCTACATTAAACTGAAACATGTTTTGTGTGACAAAACAAATACTTATTTACAATCAACTCTAGTTACAACGATATGTATTACAAAAGAGTACTTGGGTTCCGAATTAAAACTGACATGAACAAAAGTGTTCCGAATAAAAACTGATGGGAACAAAGGTTCCGTTCTACAGTTATTACCTACTTCTGAAACCGGGACTGGTATAAGCTGAAGTTGTGTGCATTTTCAACAAGCACAATGGAGAGAATGTTGGCATACCTCTATGCTACTTTCATGTCCTGGGAATAAAATTTCTTTATATGTGGTATTAGGTAAACAACGCGCTGCCTAAAGCAGACAGCATATCGAATGGCTGCTCCCTTGTGCTCGAGAAATGAACCTGAACTAGTTCAAAGTACACTAACTTTGACAGATGAACTATTAAAATAGGAAGAAAAGAAGTTTGCCAGAGTAGACAATACTAAGTTCTTAAAATATAGAAACTGAAAAAAGTTACCGTTTATTTTTTATTTTTTTTCCTTTAATTAATCTATGAAGTCCAGGAAGTGAAACTATTTTGAGAGGTGCACATTTGAAGCAAACCAAATTATACCCAACAATCATACACAAAATTAAAGGAAATTGAAAATTTGTTGAACAGTTCCTAACATATAAAAGGTCTTTTTTTTTTAAATAACCAGGATAACCAGTGAGGACAACCTGGGAAATTCTTTTTCTTTAAAAATCAAACCGTGTGCAAAGTACGAAACTGTAGAGGGGAACCAATCGTGTTCAATGGTAAATTTGATCTTTATAACGGAATATTCGGCTGGTGACTCCGAAAACAATTTCCCGGTAACAAACAAGCTCATTTCCGTTTTTATCAATTGTTCTTTACGAAGACATTGTAATTCCTTTGGATATTAATTTAATCCGGTATGTGTAAGATTCATTTCTTTAAAAGAAAATGTATTTTCAATATACAAAATATGAAAATTTACAAATATTTATGATTACATGAAATGCGATGGATATATCTTTATTTCTTATCCATTCTTATCATTGACACATGCTGATTTGAGAGCAATAGGTAATGGAGATACCTCTTCCAAATTAAAGACATTATCTTTGCAACGACAAATTTGTTACAGCGACAAAAATGGCTGAAAACCAACTTTTGTTGTTGTAACTAAAGTTGAATGTATTATGATTCAACTTACACACGAAGTTTCGGATGTGCTTGGTCAGAGGCAAGGTAGTCACGCTTGTCTCAGTTATTTCAAGATGAAATTATCTTACATAGTTCTAGAGATGATGGGATTCATCCACAGAGAACCATTACTTAAAAATGTAACATAAACATTTACATGAAATACACGCATTAATTACAAAACAGGCCTCTTTTTTGTGGCAATTTTATATTCTCTCATATAAAATAAATCCTAAATGTACTGCAACCCCAAAAGTAATAACGTGCAATAAAATTGTGCATAATCTAAGCGGTAGATGTAAAATGGTTAGTTTTGACAATATGGTGGTTAGTTGCGATTGGTATCGTCTGTCGGGGTCCGAGTCGAATATTCCGTTATAAAGATCATTGAGCACGTCTCTTCCCATGAGTTTTAAATCGGAACACGTTTGTTCCCGTCAATTAAAGTGAATATAGAAATCAAAGATTTTTGGACAAATATGTTTATTGTGATACTATTCTTCAAAATAATTTTATTTAACGTAATGGTATCTTTTCATTTGTGTAGTCATTAGGTCCACTATTGAAAAATGATTAACATATCAACATGTATTTATGTCTCTATTTCAGTTATTGTAACCGATTTAATGTTTTGTTTCTTTTTTCTTCTAAATTTTCTCTGGCACTCAACTGCTGTCTTCCCCTCTCAATATTTTATCCACTTTTACAGATATATCAAATTCATTTTCAAATTTTCCGAACTCATACATTTGTATCAGATATCTATGAAACGAACGATTCAACAGAATAAAAGAAACATTATCCGTATTTTATTACGTTAGTACAATTCTTATGTGTCCTTAATCCTTTCAAGCAAATCCATGTATGAGCTTCCTGAGCGGTTGATTACTTTCTATGTAGAATATTAAATATTCAATCCTGCCAAGCATCCATCTCGTATTTTAGCTTAGTTCCTGTCCCAGTTTGATATATAAATCGTCACCCAAGGTCTATACTCCTTTGACATTTCTGCTCAATGACTCTAAGCCTTTTCGTTATGATTCCACTTAAATTGTACTTATTCATACGTCTTATGTATTTTATAGTTTTAAGGAACATTAAAGGGTTATGCAATTTGTTCTTATTTGTTTAGGTAATAGTGTATAAAAAATTGAAGTCTTCATTCTGATTTATTTAACTAGAAATATTTTAAAATATTATTTTAACTACTAATCTTTTCGAGATGTAAAAACATAATATATTTAACTTACTGGCAATTTTTTTTTACAAAGTCCAGCCTGGCGACAGGGTGTCAGCCTTGCTGAATATTTTAACTCCCTAGTAATCAAGGGACATAAACGCTTATTACAGTGACCAGTGTTTCGCCCAGTCGCCAGAACTGACAGTTTCAGAGACTGGCTCACGTGTAACCTTTTGACTCCCTCATTAACACCTCGTGTAATATCTACAAAATTCCATCTCAGATATACTTTGATGGAGTGATGCAATAAGGAAAAAATAACCAGAAAATGGCGGAGAACTCAGTCACATGCTAAAGTTCACAGGGCAAAACAGAACCATGTCAAAAGCATTATGATACCTTTACGGAATTATTTGCACAAATCAGTCAAAGTTCTCCAGTGAGATTTGGGTATGTTTCGGCCAAGATTAAATCATCTGTGTCGAGTTGGCCTTAATGCACAATATACAGCTATCTATGCATAGACTCTCAGTTCCTTACGTATTTGTTCTTTTCACCATAAATTTTTCAATGGCATGTAGTTTATTTGAATAAGTATTTTTTGTTAAATATCTTAAACAGCTTATAAGCGTTTTTTTTATAGATTGTTTTATATAAGGAAGAGACACTGAAATACTTTTTAAACTTGTTTTATTGTAGTTCATGTAAGATCTGATCATGTGTTTTTTATGGTCAGACTATGGAGACTAATTATTAAATAAGTCTGGTACAGATATATAAATTTCCTTCTTTTCTTAGTATTCATCTTCCTACGTTGACACAAATTCAACTAATTGCAAATAAAATCTCCTAAAAAATTCTTAACTGAATAACAGGTGTATTTTATGCAAGCACCAATATGTATATATATATGTGTGTGTGTGTGTGTGTGTGTGTGTGTGTGTGTGTGTGTATCAACTGACAATGAACAGTGCAAAACATTTTTTTTTTCACTAGCCAAAGTGCTTTCTAACTTCATAACTTCACTGAATCTTTGTCAAAGGCAAAATTACAAAACAGAAACAAACAAGACAAACAATAAACTCAGAAGATAATGTTGAATTTACAAAACTTTACATGATTATGGATCTAATAGAAGTATTATTTGAAAATTGTGGATATCGCGCCTTATTGGTTTGAACTCCTATGATATTTATAATTTCCTTGAGCTGACTTTCATCAATCTTCATATGTATACCACGTTTGGGCAGGATAAGCTTCCTCCTGATTATCAGACTGAGACGTGAAAGGTCAAGGTCACTGGAGTCGACGTTTTAATTATTTTGGTTAACTCTAGATAAGTGAAGTTTCCTCAAACTTCATAGGTAGTCTACAATTTAGCACACACACCCCACCCACCCCCATTGATTTTTGAGGTGAAAGGTCAAGGTCACTGGAACCGAAGTTATAATTGGTTTCCTCTAGATAAGTGAACTTTCCTGGATCAATCTTTACTCAAACTTCATAGGTGGCATACGATTGGGCACAATCATCCCACCGCACCCCAATAAGTCTTGGGCAGAGGGTTCAAAGGTCAAGGTCAAAAGAGCTAACATTGTTATTGTGGATTCCACATGATTAGTTAAGTTTCCTGCACCCAACTTTTTATCAGCTTCATATATTGCATTATACTTGAGGAAGTGCAACTCCCTATAGAGTATGCGATCGAGAAATAAAAAGTCAAGATCACCGGTGATGAAATTGCAGAATTGTATTTATTTTACATTTGTAATAGCTACGTTTGGTCGGGGGATAAGTCATTCTCCCGATAGCCAGTTTTGTTTACAGTTAGAACCTTTTTGTTCTGATGATGGCATTCAACTTTGAAATTACAACATTTTTTTTCTGGGTAGGTGATAGGAGATGACCAGACCCCAGTCCACTGTAGTTGAAGCCCAAAGGTAGTCATAGTCAGGAGAGCTGTAGCAACTGTAGTTAAACACATTACTTGGTGCATGTAAGTAGTGTCTTTTGCGTGGCCTTGAAATCATAACCTGTTGATCCTGAACCAATGGTGCTGATCATTGCACTAATTATACACACCACTTTATACTGAAAAATATGCGTCAAGAACATATATTACACCATTTTTAGACATGTATGATGTGAAGCGAAATGCAGTGTTTTATCAACTGAATATATATATACATACATATATATATATATATATATATATATATATATATATATATATATATATATATATATACACATACATACATACATACATATATTACACCATTTTTAGACATGTATGATGTAAAGCGAAATGAAGTGTTTCATCAACTGAAGTCACTTGCATAATTGTGTGCACATACATAAATGTATACATTCATGGTTATATATATATATATATATATATATATATATATATATATATATATATATATATATATATATATATATAAGCAAAATGCAGTGTTTCATCAACTGAAGTCTATATATATATATATATATATATATATATATATATATATAAGCAGACATACATACATATATACATACATATGTCAGACATGTGTCAAAGATCCCAAAATCGCTGTATTTGCTGAACATATCTGACAAATGAGATCCAAACTGTGAAATGATCATTTGCTAATTTTACTTGTTTGACAATGGACATAATGTGCCCATAATTATTCCATTAAATTGTTTGGTCATTATGCTTGCCAATTGCTTAAACACTATACAGCCACAAAGAACAATACAAAAGGTGTAAAAGCTTTTCTCCTGGACTTATAAAAAATCCAATAATTTAATGATTGCCCCAAGGTCTGTACCATAGTCCTTACATCAGTCCCTCGCACCATGAGTTTTTTTCACTATATTGTGTCATGGTGTGTCAGCACCTCAGACCTTTAGAACAAAGTATATGTAGCCTAAGCCCCAATTATAAAAAAGATTCTCTCAATAACAGCTAACTTTTATTATTTTTCCTCCAAGTTTGGGGACCAGATCAAATAAAACTTCAGCATCAGACTTTACCATCAATGCACATCACTTGGGTGTTACGTATTTTCAAGTTAGTAGGTCTGCTTGTTGTCAATAATTATTGTGTAAAAAAACAGAAGAGTAGAATTAAATATGGTCGTTGGGTGGAATACTATAACAGAGCTTTTTGAAAGAAAAGATGACTTTTAGAAATAATTAGTCTGAGAGGAAACCAGTGAGTCATGGAAAGATATAATTAACACTAAAGCAGCAGCCAATCCGGAACTGAAAGTGAAAACATTTTCAATTACATTTAGCAACCATTTATATCAATGGGTTTCTTTTTATGTCACAACTTGTTATACTTCCTTTGATTCTCTTATATATATTAAATTTCACCAATATATGGCCACCACATTAATCTTCTGGAAAAAATGTCTGGCAAGAGCCATTAGAATTTCAGATTCCTTGATACATAGATACATGAATACACACATTAAAACATATATATATATATATATATATATATATATATATATATATATATATATATATATATATATATATATATATATATATATATATATATATATATATAAACAGCACATTTTGCACCCGTCCCATGTTTAATAGTTTCCAAATTTTACACTTTAATACACTAAATTTAATCTGCTGAAACCATTATTTTCTTATTAGAGTTATCATGACCTTGACCGCTGACCTTCTTACTACAGAATATATACACCACGGAATATATAGGTTTCTTTATTACTCTAAATGCAAACCATCCACAAAGTTTGATCATGGAACTTACTCTAGAACAAAAGTTATTCTGCAAAATCCATTTTCAGTCACAATGATCTTGACCCTAGAATCAATAGGCTTCTTCCATACCTTAAGTGCATGCCCTCCAAACTTTTGTCAAGTTATATGGTCTAAACTAAAGTGATTATGCAAAACCATTTTTCTTCATTATGTGATGTTGACTTTTGACTCGACATAAAAGACTTCTTCTTTACCTCAATTGAAACTGCCATTCCTATCCTAAAAACCTAAAACACAAAACTGTTACCCCTATTACAACACGCATTTGAAAATTTTGTTGAAAAATTACAAATGTAGTTCTATGTGGCACTACGTCAAAAACGATCATTTCGTCACAATGATGCCAAGTGGATTTTACTGCTGCAAGATTTGACATTGAACAAATACAAAAGTTCATTATGCTCGTTGGTTTGTTAGAATTTTCTTTCAGAAAAGGATTGATACAACTGTCCAAAATCTAATAATGACTCCAACCAGATTGAAGATGCACATATCTTGTGCTATAAAATGTCCACACAATAACAATACCAAAAATTAGAAACTATGTTGAGATGGGTATTATGTAAAAGGCACCATTTTGCCTACTATGACATATCATAGGCAGTAGTGTAAAAGTTTGTTATAAACAATTCATGCAAACCTTTACCTGTTGTTACACTTACAGTGCAGGAGGATTACTATACATTTTGTCCAGAAAAGGCAGTTTATTAAGCAAAGATGACTTATTTCTAAAACATATTGTAACAGGATGAAGCCAGGTTGGGATTGGATTTAGTGAAGACACTGAAAGCAATTTCGTGAACGAGATGTATATTTATAATGTAATTGAATGATTAATGAATCTGACACCATACTGGTGCGCATAAAGTCCAACAATGGATTTAACAGAATGATGCGCATCGAGTTCAACAACTGATATAAGGAAATTATATTATTCCTAAATGGAACTAATCAGAACATGTAACTTCAAAGAGTAATCAAACAAGAATCAATTTATTAAACTTATAAACAAATATGATATATATACAAATATGATATATATATATATATATATATATATATATATATATATATATCACCATGGACGATCAATACATAGACTTTATGCACAAATATCGACAATGTATGATTCTATCATCGAGGGTGGTCAAAGTATAGGATATCTTGCAACGTCCAGCTGACGATCACAATGTATTTCTGGTTCCACAGCTCTCGTTGAATAGTCAAGGAGCCACCACGCATGGCCCGCACCTCCCAGTCCGCTGAAGGATCCCTCAAGAGCCTCCTTATTCCACACATACCCATTGGTCACGAAGCTTTGGTCCCTTACTGCGAGTAAACCAGTAATGTCTTCTGAGCCAGCGTCACCATTGACTGCAGCATACGGGTTATATGACACCCGTAAATTCTGAGTAAATTCTAAAACACTCAATGTATAAAACAAATCTATTACATACAACGGAAAGCAAGAAAGAATACAATTTTATATTTCACATACCTCTACAGCTGAAGATTGCTCCCGTAAAGTGGTTATTTATGTGCATCTTTATACATGAGTCCACCTACTTACTGAGATGGACTCAGATATCAAGAACTCTGAGTGACTTCCAGACGCGAATTATCCAGCAGGAAGCCATCCGTAAAGTGGACAGCTTCCTGGCAAAACTCGTGTTGTGATTAATCATAAAAAATTCATTCTATAAGTACCCTGGCTGTGGTGAAAATGAGCAGCCAGAGAACTCGAGGTAATTGGGTTTCTCACTGCAGTTACTTTGCTCGTGCAGCATGGGATGAACCGTATTTTAATATAGCTAAAGCCGAAAAAAAAAAAAAACACCCTCGGGCAACGCTGTACGCGGCAACGAAACCCAGACTATATTTTCGTTCCTATATATATATATATATATATATATATATATATATATATAAAATACATCAATATTTTACTACACACAATTCCGTGACACATATCACAAGTGAATTGCAAATCCATTATATCGTCCTTCAAATTACAATACAATAGGTAGATTTCTGTCACATTTGAAACATTGGTGGATATTTTACCTTTCTTCAGAAATTATATTCTCCCCAAATATTGAGATATTATTTAGCATGGAGAACATCATTAAGAAATACCTAAAGTCGAAGTGACTTTGTTACAGTTTATAATATTTTTGTTTTGGCAATGTTAAAATGAAATTATTGTTACATTTGTAAGTGATGCAGCATACTATTTGAATTTATCATCGGCTTTTCTTTGTAATATTTTTCTGTAATATATACAAAAAATATATTCCCTACTTGAAAAATAACGTGCAGCTTTAACAGTGTGTTACCAATAGAAAATAAAATAAAATAGAGTACATAAAAGATAAAGAAATTCAGGGTGGATGCCAAATAATGCTCAGTATTTGAAACTGCAGTTTCAGAAAATTCCTATACTGTTCAGGTTGATAATCTATGCTTTATTAATTTGTTGTACTAGTAATTAAAAAATGTACTCCCTAAATTGCGGATGTCTTTATTTTGAAAAGATAAAACAAAGATATATTTTTGCTTGGTGTAGAGATATATATGATATTACCTTTCTTGTCGATAGTCATTGTACAAAGAATGCAGAACCATATTGGAGAAGTGAATAGGGATGCAAAGTTTTGTTCCTATTCCAGTTGCAAGCAGGGGAGTAGCAATCCTTTTTAGAAATACATTTTAATATGAAGTAATCAGAGAAACTGCATATCACAATAGGAATTGTCTTATTTTAGATACTAAAATAAATGATTCCAATATACTTTTGGCTGAAATCTACAGAACAAATGAAGATAATCCAATATTTTTAATACATTATTTTCACATATATCTAAGTTCGAAAATTCCTCAATAATTTATAGGTGCTGATTGGAATGTTCCACTTAATTATGACACTGACACTGATGCAGTTAATTATAGACAAGAAAGTAATAGACACTCACATGATCAAATACATTCTTTAATGCAAGAATTTTATCTTGTACATGTATAGAGAGAAAACAATCTAACACAAAGAAAATATACCTGTAGAGGTCCTTCTTTCAAACAAGCTAGATTAAATTATTTTTTAGTGTCTTCTGATTTCAAACATTTCTAGAAAACTCTAATATTGAATATTGATACAAGTCCAATCACTGTTTAGTGTCCTTGTCCTTTAAATTGAGTGAACAAACTAGAGGACGAGGGACATGGAAATTCAAAAGTAGTCTTTTGAATGATCCTGATTATGTAAATTCTTAAAAAGTTTGTATATCCAACGCTATAGAACTATCCAGATCAGATGAACAGTGAAATTGGGGTGAAAATCATTTTACCATGAATGATCAGCTATTTTGGAAAACTATTAAATTAATGACAATTTTACCAAATGTAATTAGTGAAACTCAAACAGGTTTTATCAAAGGTCAATATATTAGAGACTGTACGCGTCTGATTTATGATCTAATCTAGAAAACAGAAGAAGATACCCCAGCAATGTTAGTTCTATTAGATTTTGAAAAAGCTTTTGACCCTATAGAATGTTGTTCTTTATGGAAGAATCTTAGAGATCTTTTGGGTTTGATCTCTTTATCTGTAACTGGTCCAAAACTTTTTATCATGATATTTCAAGTTGTGTCTTAAATAATGGACACTGCCATCAATTTTTTACTACCGCATGGGAAGTCCAGCAAGGTGATCCCCTTTGGATTGAAGGTGAACTTCGAGGAAACAAAATAGTTTGGATTGGCTCTAAAAGGTGTTGTGGTGAAGATATATACACAAAAAAACATTATTTGAAATCATAAAGGCAAATTGAAACTTCTTGGAATTACTTTCAACTTAAGCATGGATGATTTTAAATGGAAAACTATACAGAAATTTTAACCAGTCAGAAAACTATTCTAAATTTGGACATTTAGATATCTATCACTTGAAGGCAAAATTAAGCCCTTAGCACTGACTGTATTAGTTTATTGCTTTACAGTGTTACCTGCTTTTTGAAGAGCTTCAAGATATCTTTTATAATTTCCTTTGGAGCCGAAAGGGTGATAAAGTGAAGTGAATGCATTCTTGTCAATGATTATCAAGATGGTGGATTTGTAGAGCACTTAAATTCTTGTGTTTAAAAAAACAAAAACCTCTTTGATCTTTTATCCTCTTAGTCATTCTTCTTCAAAACCTATAATTCTTGATATAGTAAGATAATTTGGAGGTGATAAAATCCTCTTTCCACAAAAAAACAACAAAAAACAAAAAGAAAGCAACAAAGAAAGAACAAGGCCTTAAGAAAATATCCTAATTCACAAGATTTGGGCAAAATATTATTCTTATATAGTCAGAGCTGGATGGGTACTCCACAACAACCCCTGAAGATATTTTATCTATGCCACTGTGACATAATAAGTTCTTGAAAATAAATGGTAAAACTGTATTTTATTTTTTAAAAATGGTGTGCCAAGTCTATTTTCCGCATCAATGATTTAGTCAATGCCAATAGCAATTTCTGACTTATGAAGATTTTTAAATTTTTTAAAATATTGATGTAGCTTTTATTGAATGATTTAGAATTCTTGATTCTATACCAAATACCTAAAGAAAAGCTATAGAAGGTCGGTAGAAAACTTGATAACACAGTAAAATAAATACTTTTAGATGTTGAGAAAGCATGATAAGGTGTCGACAGGGCCGGATTAACCCATTGACTAGTAATTGTAGACCCTCCTTTAGGCCCTCCATTCCATATTTTTGCATTAGGCCCTTCCCCCTATTAGCCATAGGGCCCTCATAATCTTAATCCAACCCTGGATGTCGAAACCATTTTATAAAATATTCTTGGAAAGATACCTAGAATTACCAGTGAAACTTCAAAATAAATGCAGTGATACATTGAATCAGAACTACCAACTCAATGACTGGAAAATTGTCAATTTGTTACCTTTCAAGATTATTGATAATACCCGATACTTGTCAATTTGTTACCTTTCAAGATTATTGATAATACATGACACTTATCAATTTGTTACCTTTCAAGATTATTGATAATACACGAAACTTGTCAATTTATTACCATTCAAGATTACCAGTGATAAAGACTTCATAGTTTTTAATACCAAATTATCCATCAGATAATTTACATCAATAATAGATTGTTTAAGATGAAAATTTCAGCGACACATCTTTGTTTGTTCTGTTCTGAACATTCCGAAACATAGTTACACCTTTTTTATGACTGTAATATTGTAAAAACTTTACTCTTGAACTTTATGTTATTATTCAGAGATAAATGTGATATTCAGTTAATTCAAATGCAAATTCTGTGCATCTTGGTGTTGAAATTCCAGCTGAACATGACATTATCAACTTGTGTCTATTACTCATAATGAAATATATATATATACTCCTGTTGTGCAAAAAATTGTATTCACTCTTTACATGAATGTATTGAAAATATCAAGTTCTATACAAGTTCTGGGATCTATTCTACACATCTCTATTCCTCGTCAAAGGCAGAACAAATTAGAAACAAATGGGAAAAGATAAAAGCAGCACTGATATGACAAAGGCTGTATTTTCTCATAATTGTTTTTTTTATTGTTGTCCTTTTAAGAAAAATATATTTTACTGAATCTTACAAATTCATATGCATATATATTATATATACATATATATGTGTGTGCATATATGCATGTGTTACAGGTATACATTGTTATGCATATGTGTAGATGTATCTAGAGGTATGCTTATATATATATATATATATATATATATATATATATATATATATATATATATATATATATATATATATATATATATATATATATATATATATATATATATATATACATACATACATAGGTGTACCTGACAATTCTCACATCATAATTTGAGTAATTGTATGGAACATTACTTTGTGCACCTGACTTTTGTCACAACAAGACATGGAAATAACAGTCCAGCTGCTAACAAAACCAGCCTTGAACTCGAATGCTATGTAAACATGTTGTTTACAAAATGACCATAATCTGACTGAAGTACAACTTACAATCATGGACACAAATTATAAATTCAATAGACATAACACTTACTACACTGCTCAGAAATTTAAGTATTTAAGTACTGAGGAAACAGCATGTTTTCATATGCTCACATTCCCTCTCCAGAGAAAAACTGGATATAAAACTAATTAACAATAATTATTGTAAATATGTAAATATGTAATTAAAACTTTTCTGCTATGGTCGATGATTTGGCATGTTATTACTGACATCATGTTGATTGTATAACCTGTTTCGGCCTTCATACAAAAATTACTTCATTTGTCACAAGAATATTAGACTCATATTTTATATGGCAGTAGATACAGTATATTCCACTGGAAGATGTTTATTGCAAAACTGGCATCATTTACAATATTTGCTGAATACAGGAATTTGCGTGTTATTAGTAACATCGTGTTGATTATATA
Organism: Margaritifera margaritifera; assembly: GCA_029931535.1. Taxonomy (NCBI): domain Eukaryota; kingdom Metazoa; phylum Mollusca; class Bivalvia; order Unionida; family Margaritiferidae; genus Margaritifera; species Margaritifera margaritifera. Next base: position 2,218,825 of record JAQPZY010001602.1, read on the forward strand.
CCCTGTTTGGGCCCCAGTACAGCAATTACATGATTTGCCATGAGAATACAAGAATCTCATTTTATCTGGTGGTAAATACAGTATTGTTCCACTGGAGGATGTTTATTGCAAAAGTGGCATCATTTACAATATTCTATGAATACAGGGCTGGAGACAGATCATAAATAAACAAGTATTTCAACTTTTATTAGCAGGTAAATTGTTGTCTTCTTTTTATGATTGTCAAATCTGAATTTGTTTGTGTTCAGACAGTATTGTGACTGGTAGACTTGCTCTGCTGATGCAAGATTAGGTTAGTTAATTGCATATATTTCTAAAGTATACTCTGAGTAGACATGAAAAGACTTTACCAAGTTTGATTGAAATCAGTTGAAGAAAACTTAAGTTATGGTCCAGAATGAACTGCAAAGGCCAAATTTATATTTTCAGTAACATCAACCTTGACCATGAAGGCATACACCCTCCAATCACTTGGTATTTCAGACAAATGTTTTGTGTTGTGCCAAAGTCATTGTCAAGAAACGAAATGCAATGGCCAAATCTTTTTCTTTTTTGTTTTTGTTTTATTTACAGTGACTTTGACCTTAGAACTTGTGACCCCCAAATCAATTGGATTCTTCCTGGGCTTGAAGTATATTATCCTGAACTTATGCTATCATCTGGAAATGAAATGCATAGGCTAAATCTATGTTTAGGGTTCTTATTTTGACTAAGGGAACAACAAATGGTACCTAAATGAACTGTAATTAACAGAGGCTTTTAGGCAGGCCATGTGTGGATTTGAATAAACAGGTTGACATCTGATGTCTTTTGAAAGATTCATTTTCATTGATTTAAGTACAAGAAAATGGTACTGATTAGTTTTGCTAAAAATAGACACAACCCTGACAACATAATCAACTTAATGTGTGAAAATCAGCTGTTGATTAAGGTGTTATGTAGATTCCTAATGCACCTCATGAAAACTGAATCCAAAAGTTAATTACTTTAGAACAGATAAATAGACTTATGCACTTGTGTTTAAGATGTGTAGCTGAGTATTTTAGTGAATCTGAGAGACACACAAATGGCCTATTGGTGCTAATGATCACTGAAATCACCAAAGATTACCAAATTTCTGGAGGCATTTTCATAAAAAAAGAAACAATAATCTTGATGATTGAACATTTCCAGTATTCTACTTTTGTCAGCAGATTCTAACATTTTTCCAATTGAAAGTCACAATATTTGGATGGCATTTTCATAACAATACAGGTCTGTGTCTCATTATCTGTTAACACTAATTAGATAAAATGAGATATTCATGAAATGTCTAGTCATTACCATATTGCCTTGTTTTAGAAGCAATGACGTTTCCATCATTCCTGATGCTTCTCTCTGGTTTCCTGAATACTCTCATACTCTGGTGCATAGCACACATGCAGGACTGCACCAAAACACGACCAGTCATCAAGCTTTTTCTTGGCAAATCTGAAAAATACTAGTGCATGTCCAGCAAACCTATGATATTAATCCATATGTAACACACACCCAACTTGTGTGGATGACATATTTACATCCAGCAGACAAAGTCCAACAAGTTGATGTAACCTGCGGTATTTATGCAAGTGTAGCACACACCTAACTTGTGTGAATCATAACTTTACACCCACGCAGATGTAACATACAGTATTTACCTATGTGTTACTCACACCAACTTCTTTGGATGATAGTTTTACATCCAGTTGACAAGTCCAATTAGTGGATGTAACCTACATTATTTATCCATGTGTAACACACACCAACGGCAAAGAGTATAGACTTAGACCTACCATCATATAAGCACTGGCAGATCAGGGTCTTTGCTATTTGCTTGAATTCATACATAGAATAAATGGCACGGACTCAGATTTACTGGCACATTATAAGTTGGCATATTCAGTTCCTAACTGTACTAAGGTTCCCCCCCCCCCCCAAAAAAAATTTCTAACAAGTTCAGAAAAGTGTTAAAAAAAAACTTAAATTATTGCCAATATGGTATTATAGTGTCTGACAAATTTCATCAGATTTTTTGCATCTTTTCTAAAAGACTTGCAATATGGGCCAATGGATTATTGCAAGATCTTTCCATCCCCACTACTAGTGATAAACTTCTGTGAATTCTTTTAATTTTATGGCTATCAATTTTCATGGTTTTGCAAAAAATGACATTTTCATTGGTTCTTAAATTCAAGAATTGGAAAAGGGATTATATTTATTCCATAGAAGGGATCATACTTATTCCATAGAAGGGATCATATTTATTCTTTATTCCATAGAAGGGTTACTGTTTGTGGGTCTTTAAATCTAAAGGTTTATATAGCTACCGCAAAATTCAAAAATGAGTTTAACATGAACAAATAATTCGTTACAGTATTGACCGGATGCAATCTGCCAATCATACTAATGTGCTTGACCAATCAGCACATGTTTAAGTGGCACACATCCAGCAGGTTACTCATGCACCATTTTTTACTGACAATCGTGTGGAAACAAGATGCTGACAATGGTGGATTTATTTCATTGATTCGTGTAATATACCACATCTAACTTGTAACAATGGTGAAAAGATGTGCCTGGGGCTTTTGTAACTCAGACAATAGAAACCCAGAGTTGAACCAATTTGTGTCATAGAGAAATGTACTTGAATGAATCATTACACATGCATTCTTACCTGATCAATTAAGGCTATTTTACTCATTAAGATGTTTGGAGTTTAACAACAAACTGACAAATCAGCACATACAAAGTTTAGTGCCATGGAAATAAGAGTGTTGCCTTGTCCCGGGTCACACCTGGGTAGACCATCTGGGGCGAATACAATGTACTTACTATTTGTTCATACATTAAACACAGCTTTAAGCTAATGAATATTCAAATGTTTGGCATATTTTATGCTTGTAGATTATTAAAGGAGCACTACTGCATAGATTTTCAAAATTTTACTTTGCTTTCATTGTTTTATTTTTAGATTCAAAATGTCAAAAAATGTTGAAATTAAGCTGGTGTTTGATCTAAAAAGACTGAAAATCGTGTTTAAAGATGGTCCAACTTAAACATAAGTAGGGCTCTCCTCATCTAAAAAAAGAGCTTGATGATGCGTAATATGATCACATGACAAATCAAAACGGCATGAGAATGGATGCTTTCACATTAATTTATGTGATAATAAAAGTCTGTGTACTGATGTTGCCGATGGGATCAAAAAGAGTTTTAATACATAATAATGTATTGTCCTTGAAGTGAAGCAGTTTTTATATGAAGTTTTAGAGCAGTGGATAAAGTAATTTCTTGTGTAATGGGCTCGTGAGGGTCATCTCGAAGTGTTATCGATTGAAAGTTTACATTATCACATCTCTTTCTCCTTCTATCTCTTGTAAAATAAAATAAAAGGATGAACCCTCTATCTGTTTATCTATATGGCAAACACATACTAATCCCAAGTTCACCCATAGGGAAAGTTTAATGTTAATGAGTGAAGCTGTATAGGAGTTTCAGCATGGGCATAGAAGACAGATGGACCCACACAGATGGACAAAGTAAATCTCATACATACTGCCAGCTTATTGACAAGAAAGTATAAATGAAAATGTTTTGGACAGGTCGCAACTCTTGACTAATTTATTGAGGTTAATGAAACACACTTTAAAAGAATCAAGTATGGCTTACTAGGCTAACATTGAAAAAAAATTTAACATTATTTTAAAAGATAGTAATTTGCAGGTTAAACTGGGTTAGGAGATTTTTGTCCTGGTTGCATTAAACTCAGGGACTACCCATTTAATGTTCAGAATGGGGGTGGGGCTGTAATATTTTACCCCAAAAAAGCCCTAAAATAGCTTGAAAAAATTATCTCTGATTTGTGGACAAAAAAACTTATTATATCCATTATATTAGTTGAAAAGAATTAATTATCTTGAGGTAACAGACAAAAATTCTGGTTTGAAAGAAAATGAAAGGTGACTCTTCCCCCTCTGCCAAAATAAATGGTTGGTCGCTTAGCAGACAGTTTTAGTTCTCCATCGATAAAGCTATTGCAGAAAATGTAAAACTCTTGTCAAGTTTCGGTCACTTCATAAGTTCATGCAGGACAGATGATACATGAATAATATATGATATTTTACGTGTCATGTCTCTCTTTCTATGAAGCTCCTAGTAGTTGGAACAATACTCATATTCTAAGCCTATTTCGCAAGTATGTGTCATTTTGTACTTATGGATAGTTATTTTCATAAAGAAATCTTCAGAAAAGCAGCATACATGCATGCTCTTCATTTTGATGCATTATCGACCCCATACCGCTATTGCTGCATGCACAGAAAATTGATGAAAATTACACTACAAAGGTGGCTAAGATGCACATACTCAAAGCACTCAAAATTTAATATCAGTGGCACATGGGTTGATGGTAAAAGCATGTATAATAACCCTCTTAAAGTCTACAATTTTGATTTTGAAGATGGCACATGTGACACAACCTCCAGGCTTTAAGTAACAAGAGTACCACATAGCACATTATATGCCCATCTCGTGCCTTTTTCCCTACCAATGACCTTGACCATATAGCTACAAACCTGCCAGCTGCATGATAAAGTGTGGAGCTAGATAACATTTCATCCAAACATATTAAGTGGTTAAAAATTGACAGCCTAGATAAGGAATCAGGCCAATGACTTCCCTTGTTTTTTACCTTATCCTTGGGGGCAGAGGGTATGACTATGAATACATGAGACACTATCAAGTCCAGATATACAGCAGGCTAAAGTTGCCTGAAAATACCGTCAATGGTTCAAATGTTATTCCTGCACATGGACAGAGATCGCTGATTTGTGTTTTCCCTGGCTGTGACCTTAACCTTGAGACTGAAGTTATGGTTATGGTATCGCTAATTATGATATATAGCTGGTTCAAGTTTCATTAAAAATATCTTCAGTAGTTTAAAAATTATCCTCCAGAAAATGTAAAAAATCGCAAAATTGCTGTGAACTTAACCTAGTGACGGGGGGGAGGGGGGGGGGGGGTATATGGTATGTGACACATCGTCTGGTTGTGATATACATGGGCAGAGTGTCATGACATCTCTCCAGCTGTCACAGAGTTATGGGATGGATAAACAAATGTTAACAGAAGGATGGATATAGTATCAACATAATTTTCCCTGATTTAAGATGGGTGTTGTTGTTGTTGTAGGTTTAACGCCATTTTTCAGCATATGAAACTTTATACATGGCGGAAAGTATATTTGGTGGAGGAAGAACCTGGGAAAAACCCGGGAAGAACCACCGATGCACAATAAGCTACTGGCAAGCTTTCTCACATACCCACGTTAGCCGAGCCCAAGACTCAAACACACGCAGACAGAGGTGAGATGTGTGAGTGATCTGTAAATGCGAGCGCCTTAGACCCCTCAGATGGGTGTAAAAATGCATCAATAGTCATATCATAATTTAACATGACACCAGAAGTGTTATTATCTTGACCTTGACCTTAAGAAATGACACAGAACATGGTATGCTACACACTCTCTGTATCAATATACATGCAAACTTCCTAATATCTTAAAACAGCTTCAGAACCATAGCCTGGATGCAAAAATTGAATACCTGAACATTTAAGATAGAACCATGAAAGTGGTATATGAAACACTGTCAGATTATCATGGATATGAGCATATTCAGTTTCATCTCTCTAAATATGGTTTTTAGTTCAAGACTTGGTAAGAAATATAGGCAAACTGGCATGTGACCGTAACTTTGTTGTTAAGATTATGAAAGTCACAAAAATTCAAGATGTAAAATTGTACGCCTGATAATACTACTTTTAATGGCTTAAAGTTACAGTGATGACATCACAGGTAAGTGACCTTGAAATGACTGTGTCCTTAAGTTTGCAGATAGGATCTTAATAGTGCTACAAGACACACCATCCAAAATATTTTATTTTCATTACTTAAACAGCTTCTGAACTACAGCCCAACCATGAAAAATGACACTTACCTTTAAAATGGATCATAAATGTATGTCATGTGACATGACCTTAGGTCATGATGCATGCATATACAGTTTCATCTCACTATCCTTGAGAATTTGAGATCTAGAGCATTGACACAAAAATAGATAATGTTGATTTATGATCAAAACATTGTTGTAAATACCAAGAAAAATAAGTGACATGTTTATAAGTTATGAGTTAAACACAAGTTTAATTGAACAACCTTCAATGACTTTTGAGTTACAATCCTAAATAAAAAGCGAGTAAGCTTCACATGTGAGTTTGATCTTGCTGATAGGACCATACTATTGATACACATGATAGGTACATGATACACATGATACGTACATGATGCACCCTCATGATTTTACAGGGGAAAACATTTCATTCTGTGATCTTTAAGAACAGCTTTTGGTTGACAGTTTGGACACACACAAATTTATATTGACCCGAGACCTGAAACCAGGCCTGACAGATAGGTCCATGCAAATGCCAAGTGACAACATCAAGTCACGATGTACTGAAAAATATACCAAGTTTTATGTCTATTACTGCATTTAAAAGTTTGCAAGTTACAGCTCGAAACAAATACAGTAATATCCGCCTTTGACCTTCAAATGAGAACCATGAAAGTAGCAAATATGACACCCTTTTCTTACATATGTGTAAAAGTTTACCAATTTTCATACCACTACTTCTATCAGATTCAAAGTTACGAACACGACACTTAAAGTAAATGTAACCTAATATGTGACCTTGACCTTCAAGAAAGAATAACAACACACTCTCTAGTTCTGATAACATTTACAAAACATCATCCAGCCAATAGGCTAGTTTCAGTAAACCTTCCAAGCAGATAATATTGGAAAATTTTGTACAAAAACTAAACAAGAATCAATAAACACCGATTCCACATTTTCTTTAAGAATCATGTGAGCAGTGTCACTTGTAAAGTTTCATACTGGATGATTGCTTGGGTAACAATCAAATTCAGTGTACTCCATGGTGAGATACAGGAAAATACATGTACCTAGAATTAGGTAAATGACATGACATTGCATATCAACACGCTTCCAATCTATATGGCTAGGGGTATGGCCTGATCCAGGGGCAAATTTTTAAATACTGTAAATGTGTATTTCTCTTTTCATATCCTGTCAGTGTATATATGGTTATATGGTGGGAATCTTGATAGTTTCCAAGTTATGAGCCAATGGCAAACCCCTTACTCCGTGGGCATGACCCAGGATATGTGTTGGATGTACAAGTGCATATATTCCCTTGTGCCCATTAAGTGTATATATAGTTCTAGGATGGGGATCTTAACAGTTTCTATGTTATGAGCCATGGTCAAGTTCCCAATCACAAGGGCACAACCCAGTGTCTGTTCTATATATATGTCTAATTTTGTCTCCTCGTTCCCTTCAAACCTATATATATATATATATATATATATATATATATATATATATATATATATATATATATATATAGTTATCGGCTGGGGATCTCAACAGTTTCCAAGTGATGACCCAAGAGCAAATCTCCTTCTTCAGGGTCTGTACTGGAAATGTGTATAATTTCTTCTCATGTCCTTCAACCAATATATGGTTAAAAGGTGGGGATCTCAACTGCTGACAAGTTATGACCAAGGGGCAAATCTACAACCTAAGGTGCATGACCAATGGTCTGTATTGGATATACAGGTATGTCTGGTTCCATCCCATGTCCTTCAAACCTATAGATGGTTATTGGGTGGGGATCTCAACAGTTTCCAAGTTGTGACACGAGAAGCTTATCCCCAGGGACCATCCCTGGGGCAAGACCCGCGAGTGTAACCCAAAAGCCCAATGCATATGTTATAGCACTGCATTGAAGACGATACAAACCAACTTTCAGATCTCCACCTACAAGACTTATAATCTTTAGATTTTTTTGCAGACATTGGTCTCATCCCAAGAGTCATAATTAAAATTTTAAGACCAATATGTATATCTAAAGACTACTGCCAAGCATATCACAGACAGACAGGAAGACATAATCCTCATCTTTTTAAAAGTTGCATGGGGATAAAAGTCATGTTAATTTTTTTCTTACTTATTTAAACATTATGACTGTCAATGATAATTATGAAAAGATGACAGCCTAGATAAGGAGAAAAATCTTTGGTTGACAAAGTACACCTTCCACGAAACAGCTTTTCATGACATGAGAAACACAAAACAAATTTACATTTATCTGAACTTAATGATATATAACTTATAACTACACATACTAACCATATTGACAAGACTTTTATTTTAATTTTCAATACTAATTATACTTTCATTACAACTATAAACAACATAAATATGATATTCCAATTGTCTTCCAATTTTTCATAAAATATACATTTTCCATTCAATTGTCATGACTGAAGAAGGAATGGTTTTGAGGTACATACAAGTAGTGAATGTGAAAAGGATAACTGCAAATAACAACTTATACACATTTGCAGTTGAATATTATTATTAATATTATTATTATTATTATTATTATTACCTCAAGTTTTATAATTAGAAACAAAAAGCTTTTATGGTTTGTGGTTTTTGTGTGAAGCTGTCAATAGGTGATTTCACCGTATTTGTGTGAAGCTTTCAGTATGTGATTACATGGTATTTGTGTGAAGCTGTCAGTAGGTGATTTCTTGGTAATTGTGATAGCCAAGTTACTATATATCAAAAGTCTACAAAAGTTGTCATCAAGAAAATTTTATTTCTTTGCTACAGATGATAATTTTAAAAGATACTGGAATTACTATATTATGATACTGGATAGCAACACTTTTCTATATGCAAACATTCATACAAACCATAATTTTCCTCTTTCCAAGAACACAAATTTAAAAGTATTTTGTGAACAGAAACAAAACCCATCCATTGGATGCATTTTAGGTAAAGTACATATCTGATCAAGGTAAAAAGTATACATAGAATCCTTCACCATAACAGTTAAATGTCTCCCAGTGTAAGCTAAGTTCACAATGAGTCTAAACGGACAAAAGGGTTTTGGATTCTAATATTTGAGAGTCACTGCCAGACCTCTGCTATGTTCGCTTGAATAGTTCTGTTAAAAAATGGTTTTAAAGGTCCTTCATGTGATGTGACACCTGAAAAAAAAAATGAATAAGGAATATAAACTAAAAACAAATTCATGAAGTATGATGCCCTACAGAATGCATCAACAATACATGCAATACGCAATGAAGAAATGTTGTGTAAAGCAACTGAATTGGAGTTTAACAGTAACTGTTTTCTGAATTAAACAATAATAATGACATTAGAAACAGTTTCTGGTTATGTAGATACCATGTACTGCAATCATGCACTCAATACATGGTCAACAGGATGAGTATATATGTACACTTTCACTCTCCACGTTAATTTCCAGTAACAATAGCTTTATTAATTATATCGAATGCATATCCATTCTTCTATCACTAAATTATATAAAACTATCATTGTGATTTAAATTTGCTGCAAGCATCGATTGAAAATCATGCTATCATCTAGATCATTAATAATCCAGTGTTTGTAGTTAACTGTTTTGAGACACCCCTCTTTCTCTCATATCAACTTACTTTAAGCCATTTTCCATAGGTTGGAAGCGTCTAGCTCCGTTGTTGTACCTGTTGTACTGTCTGCTATTTCTTATTTCTATGTCTTCTTGATGAAAATAATCCCAGCTGTACAGGCAGTTTTTCCACAAGACACATTTCTTCTTCTGGGATGAGGGTGTTGTTCGCCACTCTCATGTTTACATGGAGCCATCAGCTTTTACTATAAATAAAATACCTTATCAATTAAAAGATAAATAAATACATAAAATAAAAATGCAGTGCAAAATGAGCTATACAAGACAATAAATTCAAATGATAAAGAAAGAGAGAGAGAGAGAGAAAGAAAGAAAGAAGAGGGGATATATCCAATTGAGAATAAGCTTCTGTGATTTTTTGTGCTTGATGTTTGCACTATCATATAAACTCTATGCATTTTCTCAAATATGCACTGACCTGCAAAATATTCTGGAAGAAATGTCAACCTGATTATCTCCAACTTTAGAAATCTTAACCAACTTTATATAGCCATTTTTTACTAACAGATCTTGCTTTCTGACACTGGCAAAAGGTAAATTGTAAGGAAGGAAATTCTTTGATAAATTCTCTGTAAAAGCATCAAGTCCAGATAATGCCACCATGTTTGTCGAGTAACTTGTCATTTGAGAGGAAGCAGAGTTATCTGTTGTATTGCATCTGGTCAATGACATTCCTACCAATAGTATATTTCTATATGCCCATGTATAATGCAGTACACTCAACAGCTGACAGATTAGAGACTTGGATCTATCCTTGAATAATGCACTTACAGATCAGTGTGTATGATGTTTCCTTGCAGTTGCAAGTAGGGCAAACAGTGTAAACTTTGATCTGTCCTTACATAACGTACTTACTGATCAGGGTTTACAAAGTTTCCTTGGGATTGTAAGTAGAGCAAACAGTGTAGACTTTGATCTGTCCTTTCATAATAGACTTACAAAACAAGGATTTTTACAATATTTTTACAATTTTCCTTGGAAATATAATAACAGCAATGGTGCAGACTTTGATCTGCTGGTGCATTATGCAAAAGAAAACTTGGGTCTATGATCTTTGCAGTTTGACGTACATTTTAGATATAAATACTGGGTTTCTCAATGATGGAATTTTTATAACAATCCTCAGCTACCAGTTGAAACACTTTTATGCTTTTCTTTCTTGCTTCATTACCTGTTTTCTTTTTTAAATCTTGTTATTTTCATTGTTCAATTCTTTGCTAGTTTATATATATCAGTATACTTCTCTGTTCATTGAGTTATTTAAAAACTTTTCAGGCAGTCAACCCATATTTATCTCCTTTATTATCCGTAAACTTTAGTGGAGAATATTGTGATACTCTCCATACATCTGTCTGTCTGTCTGTCATTAGATCTCATCTTTAACTGCTGGGTGGAAACTCACATAACCTTATAGTTATGTTGCCCTTGGGTAACTATCTGCGGGTAGGAGGGTTTATCACTGGCTGCTACTCCTGAGGTCCATGGGAAGGACTCAAAGGTCAGAAGTACACAAATTTCAATTACAATTTGATTTTTAAACATTTTCTGACCGAACGTCACATAAGTAATCATGGCAGGATGACACATCATATATGAAACAGATTTTGCATTATCACCCCTGGGTCACTGGCTGGTGGTGGAGGGTAAGTATGTGGAGAGGGGTGGAATGGAGTGGGATCCGAATATTGAAAAAATGGGGATTTATTAAGGTGACCCATTGCAGTTGCTCTAGTTTACTTATTTACAAATGACAGAAGAAAAGAAAGAATAAACATATCACAAAATCATGATTAAAAAGACCAGGTGATTATGGAGTAACAAGCTTATGTTTTGTCAGGCAGTGAACAACAACAACAACAACAAAAGGCATAATAACATGTATAACATTGCATGAATTTAGAGTTAACAACTCCTGCAGGACAAGATGTTCATATTGACAGGTGTGCTGACATAATAATAATTTTATAATTATGAAGTAGTGATAAAATGGTCCAATGTATAGGTGAATTGTAAAAAGGTCTTATAACATCAGTACAATGAATGGCACAATATCTGCCCATGCAGTGTTTACTACTCCTCTATGCAGTTTACTGTTTATAATATTCTGCTATGTAGGCACTAGTAGGGCATGGTTGACTCTGGAGATTATTGACCAATGAGTCTCAATGACCTGGATCTTTAATCAAGGCATGCAGTCTTGAACTAAACTTATTGTACAGAAACCATTCATTTCCTTTTAGATTTACTATGCTGGTGACCTCTGACATTTAGACTCTGTATCGATAGGTTTCTTTATTACCCTAACAACAAGCCCTTCACAAAGTTTGATCAAGGAACTTACTCAAGAACAAAAGTTATGATACAAAACCCATTTTTCTTGTGCCACAATGTCCTTGACTTTTGAACCCCAAAATCAATAAGCATCTTCCATACCTTAATTGCAGGCCCTACACAGACTTTGGTTTAGAACTCAAGATATTTTGCATAAACCATATTTCTTCTTTCAGTTACAGTGGCCTAAACCTTTCACCTTTTGACCAAAATATTAATAGGCTTTTTCCTTACCTTAAGTGCAAGTCATCCACTAAGTTTGGTAACTGTTATTGTGCATAAACAAAATTGGTAACAGACAGACAGACAGACAACATCATTATATACTCTGCCCAATAGCAGGCATATAAAAAAAAAAAAATAATTTTACTTCATCAGGACCTGATTCTTTGACTTAAGCACATTCAGTGTGACAAATCTGAATGTTTGAAACTGACTAAAATGACAAACTTTGACAAAAATCATTATGAATAAAGAAGTAGGGGTGCTTATGAGAGGGTCTAATATTGTTGCCAACCTTGCTGACTGGACCTTCTTGAACTTGATAAGATAAGTTTCATAGAAGTTGTCAGTTGCATAATCAGCCAAAGTCTGCACTAGTTGATGGTTCCATACTGGGCAAAATGTTTGGCTAACTCTTGATGGGTACCAACATTTGGAACACCTGTATCAACAACCACTGTGACTCTTAAGCTACTGTGTACACCTGTAACGATGAAAAGACATTATCATATACAGTATATACTCACTTATAACTCGAGTCCAACTACAAACTGCACAGACCCTGATCTACCATCACATAATGCACTGGCATATCTCAGTCTATGTAGTTTGTTGGGTGTAATGAGTAGAAAAAACAACACAGATCCTGATCTGTCAGCACATTATGTGAGGCAGATTTTGGTCTATATAATTTGCAGTTGGACTTGACTTTTAAGTGAAAATATATGGTACCAATTTTGTGCTTTCTATGTAAATGCATTTTGTTACATGACGCCATATTTGCCAATCTTTTATTGCATATGTAGGACCTAATAAGTTTGTTGCTATGTAGCAATTGACAAAACACTTTTTACTTTTTTTTGTGGGCTTAATGCTATTTTTATGCAAATGATAGGTTATACACGGCGGCCAGTATATTTGGTGGAGGAAGAACCCGGGAAAACCCTAGGAAGAACCATTGACCCCCAGGAAGCAACTGGCAAGGTTTCTCACATACCCATTTTGGCCAAGCCGAGACTCGAACCCACACCGGCAGTGATGAGATATTAGTTATCTGTGTAGATGAGTGCTTGAGACCACTCTGCCACACAGGGCTCCCATGACAAAACACAATATATACCATCATATATCAGTACATTTCAAAATGCACCATATACAACCATGTACGCTTTGTGGTATCATATTAAAAAGTTAATTAAAGCACTTTTTTCTTCTTGAGAACAGTTTAATTATTTTTCCTTTCGGGATAAAGAAATTTCAACATAATACATTGTATCAGAAACATGGGTATATAATGATTGAAGTATTGCTGAGATACAGTGTGCCACAACTTTACATACTTCCATGAATGTATTAAATTGGTCAATACAGTGATACTTTGTAATACAATGTACACACACTTTGAATAAATAAGTGTTCTAAAGAATGTGGTATCTCTGCTGTGGCAGGGTTATGAGGGCATATCTTCATAGCATTTTGTTTATAAATATATGGCCCACTTTGAACACATCAATTTGCAACTTTCTATTCAGAATTCTAGCATAAATTCTAATTTTTTCTTACATTTTTCTGTCATATGGTAATTGAATTTATTTATTTTTTATTTAATAATAATGAACAGATTGATATATTCTTCTTTCCTAAAGTCATTTATTTGGTTTCTTTTATTTCATTCTTTCTTTCTTATTAATTATAAGTGGACCAGCTGAGAAGTAGACCACTGCATAGTGGAGCAGCTGAAAAACCATTGTTTTATTTTTATTTTTCCAGGTGATGACTATTTCAGCTGAGAGTAGCATTTCCCCAATGATTTAGAAAAGGGCATGGTAATTATCCTTCAAAAAGGGCAATTTAAATGCATATCTCATGATCAAAAGGGCATCCTATTTTATCGCAAACTGCTGTTGTTGTTTATTATTATGCAATTAAGAAATCTGTGAGGGGAGTAGCTGACTTCTACAGTTCTAAAAATCAAATGTTTCATATTAGTCCACCCAAAAAAGTATGAGTAAAATCCTGATAATTGTCTTTCTCAGTATTTGTTTGTTGTTTTATCTTTCCTTAGCAAAAGACATGCATGCATGTGATGCTTTGAAAGGAAGACTAATACATGGCTAGTTACATACACAAAGTAAAAATCTTACCAATAATAATAATAATAATAATAATTAAGGCAATAAATTACTCTGAATATAGGTGACAAATAACAAAATTCCTAATTTTATTAGAAATTTATCTCCTCTTCTTCTTCTTTCAGGTATCCTTTAAATTCCTTGGATGAACTACCATTTAATTTATTGAAGGGTATGATCTGTGTGCTTAAAAGTTCAATAAATGCACCTTTAAAAAAAGAATACTAAAATAAGTCATTGGCACACTGGCATATCCTTGGATTATGTCCTTTCGGGAATGAAATAGTAGTGCCAAATTGTCAGTACAGATTTTGTATTAGATTTTCAGCTTTACTTTGCAGCAATAAATTACATAAATATCATTAAATTATTAACATCTGTCAGAAACTGTTTTCTAAAAAAAGTTTTTCTGACTGGCTCAGATTCAGTATATTGCTATCTAACGTTAGTTGTAGCTGCTCGTGTGAATGGACAATAATCAGCAGGTCATTTAGAATAAACAAAATTTACCATACCCATCTATAGGTTGCAAAGAAAATTTATACTGAAAAAGATAATTCTTTTAATCATATTGACTCACCTGCATGGCAAAAGGTTGTCCAGTGAGTCTTGTTGTGTTGATAATATCCTAGCATTGGATTGTTGGCCATATATTATCTACACCCCAAACTGACTTGTTCTGTATTTAGCACAAATTTCCAAAGTACAGGCAGATTGTGCTATGATATGTTTACTCTACTGGACAAAAGCTGTGTTTTTATTGTAACAGAAATCACTTGGCTACACTACCCCATGTCTTGCTTTCTTGGGTTCATTGGGATAGGTACTTATGTTGGAGTGAAACCCCGCTATATCAGTCTGTCTGGTGCTCCAGAATGTGTCAGATCTATGCCCCAGCAGGATTTGTAGTATTCATGGCTTCAGCTTACCGCCTGGTTGCCAACTAGGTTGTTCTCCGAATCTCTAAACGTGTTGCTCCTGTTGTCAACTATGTCATGTTGCGAGTTGCCGACTGAGTCGTATTCTGGGTTGCCGACTGGATCATAGATCTGAGTCATCAACTGGGTCGTATTCTGGGTTCCCAACTGGGTTGTGGTCGGAGTTGTTGACTGAGTCATGGTTGGGGTCATTGCTCCTTCAAGATCAATAGAGAGATGAACAGAGATGAAGTATGAGAGAATATAGATCTTCAGTAACAATCTGTAATCTTGCAAGGTCTGGTTAACAAAATCTCAGTGCTCTTTAACAGGCTTTGAAACTTCATTATTTTGGTTGACAAAAGACCTAGTCCATAACCTTTCAAGATCAATAGCTCTGCGTTATCCTGTTCGGCGATCTATGGCCAAATGTGATTGCTTTGGCTGGTTGGCTTGTACTGCTACACTGGAAGTGACGTCTTAGCTCTAGCTCTGGTTTATTCCATCAGTTTACACCACATCACACCACACAACCCTCGCACCCACAGCTGGCCAGTATATATAACAGGTGGGATCATGTGACCAAAACTAAGACACTAGATGGTGCTACAAAGCCTGCTTACATTTAAAATCAGAACTTTAACTTTAGTGAAACAAAAATTACTGTCCATGTGTTTTCTCATCACAATATGTTTATTCATGATAGCACATGCACAGTCATTTCTCGAAGGCAAATAGGTCATGATGAAAGTCGTAAGAGGTTGGGATTTTACTATTTCACTTACAGGTGGCACAGTTCACTTCTGCCTCTCATGGTAGACCAGTACATACTATTACCGTATTACTACTTAGAAAATACCCAAAAGAAAGTCTACCAACATTATCCAAAATCTCACTTCAACAATGGAAAATGTCATGACTGCATGAAATCAAATGTGTTCTTGGTGCTGGGAAAGCTCACCTCTCTATGTTTGTTTGCATGACTTAATGGTTCTTGGAAATGCTCAAATGCTGCGGTAGGCATGACGTGGAAATAGGACGTCATGGTATATACACTCAAAGGCTCTTGGTACATGTACAAAGGAAATTATGAGTATTGGTCAATGGATAGAGGGCTGGGGGGTCCAAACCTGTAACAAAAATTAATATATATTGTCACAGGTTTCGATTTGCACCACCGCCCTCTATCCATTGACGGATGCTCTTGTTACAGGTTTGGATTCCCCAGTGGATTACACAGTGGCATCTGTTGGAATTTTAAAGATGGCAAGAAAGATTTGCGATGATGTATCACAGGCACTTGTTTCAATCAGTAAAAAGGGGAAAACTAATGATAACAAGCTCCTACTTCCAATGTATTAAATGGGAGTAGGGTAGGGTGTTAGGTGTTATCATTACTTTCCCCCTTTTTACTGAGGAACAAGCGCCCTGTGCGATGATGTATCGATGTAAATTCTCCCTCTATATTATTGAATTCCAGTCTGCAGTGGTCTTTTTCTTCCTTTTGTTTTGCTTTCTTTCTCTCTTGTATTTCCTTCCACAAATTATCCGGTGTAGGGATTATCTCTTGTCGTTTAGGCATAGCTTGTGTTTGTGTTTCCCCTGGTTCTATCTGTGCTAACAACGCACAAACTTGTTCAAACGCTTCAGACGCCACATCGACATAGACACAAAATACATGATTTCTACGGACGGTCAGACAACTGTTGTTGCACCAAGGACTAATGGACGAAAACCTGGACAAAGGAAACGAAAAATTAATGTACGAACTGTGACAATTACAGCTAAAAAATCTAAACATGAACCAGAGATTTCGTCATAATGTGCTATATTTTATTGTTTTCGGTTAGGTTTATTTTACCTTGTCTTGTGCAACATGACTTCTAGTTCGATTTTCAAGAGGAACATAATCTTGAATACTATTGGATTAATTAATTCATCTGCGTGCTCAAATTATTCATTCATTGAAACCTGATACATTATGTGTGTAAGTAAACGTAAATATTACATTCTGCCAAATAATGAATAATACATTTTTTTTTACAAAAATGCTTTCCTGAGTTGTCTTTGTCTATCATCATATATCGTGGCTTGTTACGATCACAATATTAATCTCACTCTTGCATATACTATCGTATACACTTTTGGTACTTTGATACATTTCACTTTCACTTTGTGTATGTATTTCAATTCGCCGTTTATCATATATATGTCAAATCAAGTAAAGAGTAAATAATTCATATAAATTTAAATTATTTTGCTTTTTATTATTATTCAAACATGTATGACTATTTCCCGTTCACACATTTCCAAGAAGAAAACTTTCTTAACACCCTTACAATCAACTGTCATATCATCAAAAGCAGTATATAAAAGTACATGTTTCACTATTGCCAAATATTTGGAAACCTTTTAAACAAAAATTAAATTAAATGTTATTTATTTGTCAAAAACTATATCATTAAAAGTTAAAGTAAATATATAATATAATGTCGGCAAATACTTTTGATACTTCGATTCTTTTCACTTTCACTCTGTGTATGTATTACGACGATTCGCCATGTATCAGGTCTGTCGAATCAAGTACGACCAAGTGACATCATTACATGAATTGTACTATAAGGTGGCGCTCTCCAGTTTCGTACTTTGCATGGGTTAGAAATTTAAAGAAAAAGAATTACCCAGGGTTTTCTCACTGGCTGTTCTGGCTATTTAAAAAAGACCTTGTATATCTTAGGCATTGTTAAAAGAACTTTGAATTCCCTTTATTTTGGTGTATGATTGATGGGTGAAATTTGGGTTATAGAGTATACAGCTTGGTCTTACTTAAGATGTGCACCTCTCAAAAAAACTGCTAGCTCCGCTTGGTCATTTTCACTTCCTGGACTTCAAAGGTAAATAAAACAAAAAAGAGCCGATAACTTTTTTTACTTTTGAGATATTTTGTAATTTATTCATAGTACTTTCAGAGGCTGGTATTGTCTGCTCTGGCAAAATTCGTTTCCCTATTTTAATAACTCCTGAAAATAGTGCACTTTTGACTAATTCAGGCTGATTTTTCGAGTACTTTAGAGCGGCCATTTCTGTCTGCCGTGTGCTTAGATCATATCCAGTGTCCACAAGTACAATATGTAAAGAAATTTCAGCCACAGTACATGAAAGTAACATAGAGGTATGCCAACATTCTCTCCATTGTGCATGTTGCAAATGCAAAATACTTCATCTTACACCTGTCACTCTCACAGAAGCATGTATTATCTGTAGCGCGCCCCCTAAATAGGGAAAAAGTAAATAATTCGTATCAAAATAACATAAATCATATTTTATTTTGCTTTAAATTATTATTCAAACAAAAACAAATCATAATTCCTATGTGTATACTGATATATAGAGAGAGAACATGTAAATACATGTGTATTTCGGTGTATTTTTTTTTTTCTCAAGTGTATTTCGGTGTTTCTAGTAACCGATTTCATAGCAATTATAACTGACAAAAGAGGGGGGTGGGTGGTATTGAAAGTGTGTCAATAATAGACATGTGCTCTACATGGCTGCTTAACGCATTTGTTGTCATTTATGAAAACACACTGCCCAAACGACCTAACCCAAACATACATATTTTCCCGACTATACCTTGATAGCTGTTCCTTTTCATCCCTGGCGATAAGGAGGACGAGTCAAATGATTCTTTCTGGCGACTACGGTAAGCTGGAACAGATATATCCGTTGTCCTTGTTCAGGTTTTATTATTTACAAGACGTTTCAATCCTTGTCAGCAAAGTGTCCATGCAGGTTGCCTTATTGAAACAGTACTAACAGTACAAATAAATAAAGGCATGCCCTTTTGATATTAAGCGCATCAAGAGAATCCTAACATCCGTACAGATTTTAATTTTCAACTCGATAATTATGAACATTGAAAATGAGTCTACGACCTACAGTCGTGTAGTTTTTAGTAGAGTTTAGTAAAAAGACGATAATTTTTCGACAGCGACAGGACGTTTAACAAAAAATGTCTATTCTTTAAATAATCCGCCTGCAAAAGATGGAGTATAAATATGCTGTGATAATATTACGACCTAGTTGATTCAAAGACAAGAAATAGAGTTATATTAAAACAAAAGCAAAATTTTGATTAGATTTAGAAACATATCAGTAACAGAATATATCAACTTACCCTTATGTTGATGTACTTCACATCTTCAAATAAAATCTTACCTTCCTTCTTTCTCTCTTCCTTTCATTATTTATTATATTTTAAATGAGCCATTTATCATTTTGTTTACACCTTATAACATTATTTCTTCCCTTCTTTCTGCCTTTCTTTTAGGTGTATGACAAATTCACTTTCTAACAAAAAAGCTATAACTTTTTCATTCATGTTTCTTTTTTTCATAATTTTCGTGTTTCTTTTTTATTCTACTTTATTTATTGTCAATATAATTTTGAAATGTGCCAGATATATCTTTCTACTGCAATTTGTGGAGTGGAGGATGGGGGACATAAATCTGCCACTGTTTGTTGTCTCCCTTAAAAGGACTGCCTCATTTTAATTGATGCGGTACTCAACTTTCTTTTGCATGGCACAAATCAATTTTGAAATAAAATTCAAGACGCAGAACTTAAATACTTTAGTGTGTGTGTGTAATATTTTAACGAGAAATCGCTTACTAATATATTTAGATATTAATTTACATAATATGGTCAGGCCATCCAAATAAGGTCATAAACTTGATAAGTTCATCTCTTCCGAAGTAAATCACCTCCAAAAAATACTATCCTAATATAGTAACCATACCTCTTTTACTACTATGCTAAATCACAGTAATGCTAACTTGTCCAAATTATGCATTTTGCTATCCTACAACCAATCACTAATTGTAACATAGTCATCAGCAATAATTACTGAATGTGATTACCGTTTCACAAAAATGGAAACAAATTTTAAACAATTCCAGTAATTGATCAAGTTATGGAATGTTTGAATTTCAATTTTTTTTATCTGCTGGAAAATCCATTTTATCCTGGTAATTACCTCCATTGCTTTATTTTATTGTCAAACAAGCACTCGAAAAATAAAAAAATTTCTTTGCATGAAAAATATGTAAATGTTTATGCAAACATATGGTTACATTTTCATAACTACATTTTCTTGCAAATTTTCCCAAAACTTCTTGAAAAGACTGAAGTTTCATGTTCTAGTTCAAAATTTAAATCAACAAAATGTCAAAATTTTAACTTCTGGAGAAATAAACTTTAAATAAAGTAAGATGTTTTGTAATTTGAGACTGAAAACTAATATTTTAAAAAGTTTTAAATTAGATAGATCAGTATCATGCTACTAAAAATGTTTATACGTTTATAAGTTCTCAATATAGACATCAAAGAAATGGCAATTTTAAGTACTTATATTTACATATACATGTATAGTTAATTTTGGTGGCAGTTGGGACTATGTACATGTACATTGTGTAAGTAATCAGCCTATGGAACCCAATTGTGTTTTTTACATTTTATAAAGTAGCATCATTCAAGTTTTGGAGTTACGTCAAAACATGTCCTAATGTTCCAGTTAATCAATGTAAAGATCAATTTGACATTTTTTTTATGACTGGATTCAGGACTCTACCCTTCCATACCCATTAAAAAAATGAAACGACGTAGAAAATAGAGCAGTATTATTTAAGGTTCCTTTTATAACCACATTTCCCCCATCATACCGCTTTTATTATAAACTAGCATTGCCAAAACAAGGGAAAATATTCAATGATTTTCAATTTCTCATAATAACCCACAGGGTGAATTTGATTAAAACAATTTAGTTGATGCCAATCACATGATTATTTCTGCATACATCTCTCTGATCCTTGGGATACTTTATGATTTAGACAATAAATGTTGCCAGCATATTAAGAAAACACTGAAACTATCCTGGAAGCTAATCAATAAGTTCCTGTTAATATTTATTTTATATAATTTTGGGAATTCTCATGGACATGAAGATAAAATTTCTTTGAAGCCTGTTCTATAAGTATTACACACACACACACACACACACATATATATATATATATATATATATATATATATATATATATATATGTTATTGTATATAAACAGTCTTTAGACGTTTTATTGTCTTTAGATGTTTTGATCAGGACACAGCTTTGTTTGTTTATCTTTGCCATTTCAGGGCAGATGAATAGCAACGACGGTAGCAGATGAAGTGCAATAATTTCACTGTGAAAGAAACTAGAGCAAGAATTCCCCTTCTGAATGGTAAGATGAGATTAGATCCAGCTAAAAATACAGAAAACACTCAAACACCAAGTCAGGACAACATAAGAGGGCAACAGACCCAGTAATAGTGTAGAAAACATTAAAACACCAAGTCATAAGTAGGCAATAGACCTAATACGAGTATACATACATTACAAAGCAGCAGAACTCACTCAGACAATGATATTACTTCTCCTGTTTATACTGGCTATGTTTTTTTTTTCTTCACTTAAGTACAACCACCACAATTATTGTTTATCGGACATTTCTACAAATATTCTACCTAAAATGGAACCATTTTATATACTTTGCGATATAAATTTTAACTAATCAGCACCAATCATTGAGATACAAAAGCTCTGCTGTATTCACCTTTACCATCTGTCTGTATTTCTTTAGGTTCACACTTTTTTCTACCCAGTATATCTCATCAACCCTTTGACATTATTCAATGCCAGTTTTTAGGTGAGAAGTCTTTTACACATAAATATGTACCATGTTTTATTTTACCAACTTCATTTTTTACAGAATCACGTCCCTTTTTGATCTATTTTGGATCTTCACAATAGCAGTCTTGTATCCAGCTGATAAACCAAAAGCCTCCATTCCAAATTTTGCAAAGGGAATGGGTAGAAGGAATAATAGACAATTGTATTACTGTTGTCTATTCTGCATAATGTCATAATCCACATCATACATATATACTTAGTGACTGGTTTCTGTAATTGCTTGCACTATTGTCAATGGCAAGATTTCAAAGATTGAGAGATAGATTACAATGATGGATAGACAGATTATGGACAAATTTATATGCAGTTTACATACATATATACATACATACCCAAACAGTTCAATTGAACTGAATTGGTCATGAATGATGTTTCGTTTAATAAAACAGACAAACTTGGAGTTTTGAAATAATTTAATAATCAAAATCTATAGTGAATTATCCACAGTATATACATGTACTATTAAAAAAGATGAAATTACCCAAATTAAATTTTATAATCAGCATGATTAAAAATTTGACATAAAGTTAGTCATGGATGTACAAGGCACATACACATGCACTTTGCAAGTTTTGTTTTATCATAGTAATGTTTTGAAAATCCATACAAATGGAAAAGTGGTCAGCAAAAAAGGGAAATGCAAGACTTTATTGCATTGATACCTTGAGAGACTCTAAAAATAATTTGTACTGGCAGTCTAATTTTGATTGCAAATTGTATATTAGAGGATCTTGCACATGTATTTATTTGATATGAAATTAATCAGACAGAATACATTATATTAAATGACACTAGCTACTATAATACATGTAGTGAATGCATATTGTATTATATTAAAATCTACTAGCTACTGTACATACAGTCAGTGCATATTGTATTACTGAATTATATTAAATGCTACTAGCTTACTGTACATACAGTAAGTCCATATTGTATTAATGTCTTAAATTAAATGCTACTAGGTACTGTACATGCAGTCAGTGCATATTGTATTACTTAATTATATTAAACACCACTAGCTGCTGTGCATGTAGTCAGTGCATATTGTATTATTGAATTATACTGACACTGGTGACAGTACATGCATTCAGTGCATACCGTAGTAATGAATTAAATTAAATGCTACTGGCTACTGCGTACATGTAGTCAGTGCAGGATGTATTACTGAATTATATTAAATGCCACTAGCTACTGTATGTGCAGTCAATGCATATTGTCAATAGCCACTGTACATGCAGTCAATGCATATTGTTACAAACCACTGTACATGCAGTCAATGCATATTGTCACTGGCCACTGTACATGCAGTCAATGCATATTGTCACTGCCACTGTATATGCAGTCAATGCATATTGTCACTAGCCACTGTACATGCAGTCAGTACATATTGTCACCAGCCACTGCACATACAGTCAATGCATACTGTCACTAGCCACTGTACATGCAAGTGCATATTGTCACTAGCCGGTCTACATGCATTCAATGCATATTGTCACTAGCTGCTGTACATCCAGTCAATGCATACTATCACTAGCTGCTGCACATGCAGTCAATGTATATCATCACTAGCCCTGTACATGCAGTCAGTGCGAAATGCTGTTATGTGATATTACATTGTGTAATATGTAAAAAGCAAAATCTTACATCAGATACATCATCTAATAAAATGTAATTTTGACACGGTTTTGTAACTTATGTTCCAGCATTATTACAAGTCGGAAAGATTGAGTCAGGAGTAGTCAAAATAAATTTCTCAAGTCCAAAACTTAATTTGGCCCAATAACTCGCCAAAAACCATAAATTTCTCAATTCTGAATCAATCTTTCCATTCTTTATTTTCTCTTTATGGTTTCTTTTACATTTTCTCTGCAGACTGAAACCTTATGTTTTCGTATTCTGAATGCCATTTTTATATAATTTAAAATATACTTGATATGATCCTAGTATCAAGTACTAAAGGGTCTAGTTCTATAGTTTTAACATGTACTAGATTTTAAACTCCTAGCATCAGGTACAGAAGATCTAGTTCTATAGTTTTAATGTATACTTAATATTCAGTTCCTAATATCAAGTACAGAATGGTCTAGTTCTATAGTTTTAATGTATGCTTGATATGCAGTTCCTGGTATCAAGTACAGAATGGTCTAGTTCTATAGTTTTAATGTATGCTTGATATGCAGTTCCTGGTATCAAGTACAGAATGGTCTAGTTCTATAGTTTTAATGTATGCTTGATATGCAGTTACTGGTATCAAGTACAGAATGGTCTAGTTCTATAGTTTTAATGTATGCTTGATATGCAGTTCCTGGTATCAAGTACAGAATGGTCTAGTTCTATAGTTTTAATGTATGCTTGATATGCAGTTCCTGGTATCAAGTACAGAATGGTCTAGTTCTATAGTTTTAATGTATGCTTGATATGCAGTTCCTGGTATCAAGTACAGAATGGTCTAGTTCTATAGTTTTAATGTATACTTGATATGCAGTTCCTGGTATCAAGTACAGAATGGTCAAGTTCTATAGTTTTAATGTATGCTTGATATGCAGTTCCTGGTATCAAGTACAGAATGGTCTAGTTCTATAGTTTTAATGTATACTAGATATTAAGCTCCTAGTATCAAGAACAGAACAGGGTCATGCTACCAGGCGAAGTGGGCGACCAAGTTGCCGAAAAAATGTAAACTTTGCCTTCTTATATTAGGAAAGCGAAAACGACTTCGCACTGTTTTTTTTTGTTTTTTTTAGATCTACACAGAGTGCCTGAAATTTGTGGCTTTTGAGATGCTCCCTCCAACCAGCCAAGTAGTGTTAAGCCACAAACGAAATGGATTGTATGTTGCCTTAGCATGTGTTCATATCAATTGCGCCAACAAAACAAACTCTTGCACATTCACGGGCATGTATTTTAATAGCTGATTGACCATTTAACTCTTTCACACTGCAAGATATCGCTGCCCGATTTCCGCACGTTATCATTTGTTGATGAAAACGTAATAACTTGTGTTTTGAAACTAAATCATCTATATGTAAATATCAATTTGTGTTTTAAGAATAGAATCAGTGACAGCACTTTCTAAATATATCTTTTGAAGATTTTAACTGCCGTGCTTGCATTATTTTCTTCATAAAATCAGTTTGAAACCATATAAGTGAACCTACTAAGGGGTAATAATGGCAGACATCGCTGTGTCTTGGAAGTATGTCTTCATTAGACTGTCTGTTTTTGTAATTCGTTGTGCACATACATTAAGGAAATTATACAATTCTTAGAAAGCAAAGTTTAACTATTATGTGATAGAAGATTTAGCCTAAAAATATACATTTGTTGGTCACAAACTTATGGGAAAATTCTATGTTGTCGAATTGATAAGCGCTGTAACTTAAGGTCAAGGTTGTCAGCGTACATCACACATATTTGTGCAAATACGAGAAAGAGTAGCAAAGAAAAAAATATCCAACCAATACATGACGTTATTACGAGTACGTAGACTAATATTAAAACCATAAATGTTCAATCATATATAGGGAAGCTAGAAAGTGAGTGGTCATATGAAGAACAAATCCATGTTTCTAAAAATAGATGTATCTACTTTTAAAAACAATACCAAAAAAAATGACAGTCAAAGGATTTACATTTAATTTAGAATCAACTCCCTCAAAATGCAGTCGTAAAGTTAAGATTACTCATCAGTGACCACTAGTTTGAATTGATGAACACTATGATCTTGAAGACACATTTACAAGTGCTCTTATGTGCGTGTTATAGCCTATTATAGGGGTTGTTTCAAACTAATTTGGAAATGTTTTCGACTGTTATTTTCTAGTGAAGAAACTAACAAAAAATTAAATTTATTCTTTAGGTGGCAGTTGCTTAAGTATTTTGACCTATTTGTAATTACAATACTGTAATCTAGGTACTCCTGTCAGTTAAAATTAATTACAATGTATAGTTTCTGCTAAACTTTTTTGAAGTCATGTGTCCAAAATACATTACATATTTCTCTCCATCTAAACATACACACTTTTAACTATGAATACACTGCATACGAGATTAATACATTCATAAACTTACAAAATGTGTTTATAATATACATATAACATAGAGAATTTTCTACTTAAAGATGAAATATTGCTTAAAACTAATGTTAAATGCAAATATACATGAGAAATACAGAACACAATTCAAATAAGAGAACCATGGCACACACACACATATATATATATATATGTATATATATATATGTCGCGTTTTTTGCAACGCTGCCACTTCTCCCTCTTTTGTCTGAAAGGAGAAGTCACTTCTCCCTAAAATTCAAGTCTAGCTTGACCCCTGAGAGAAGGGTCTAGTTCTCTAGTTTTAATGGATACTTGATATACAGCTCCTAGTATTAAGTACAGAAGATCTATAGTTCCATAGTTTTAATGTACACTTGATATACAACTCCTAGGATCAAGTACAGAAGGTTCTAGTTTCGTAGTTTTAATGGATACTTTAAGTAGGTCTTATACATTAGGATTTCTTTCCGTCTAATGTGTTCTGAATATTACAGTATAACATTAAATACATAAATGTTCTGTATATTATAGGATAATATTAAATGCATATTGTGTTCTGTATATTACAGTATAATATTAAATGCATATTGTGTTCTGTATATTACAGTATAACACTTAATGCATAGCACGAGTTCTGTATATTATCGTACAACACTAAATACATATCATATGTTCTACATATTGCAGTATAACACTTAAAACTGAAACCAAAATCTTGTGTTTTCTAAGAACAGTATTTTCTCTACACACTGACCATTAAAGAATCAAACCATGCGCTGCAAATCATGTCACTTTTCTGTCCATTCTTATATCTTAAAAAACTGTAACGTATTTACTGTGTGTCACTTGATAAATGTCATGCATGTAGTTGTAAGATTTTCACTTTGTTTCAAATCCTGAGTGACCCGTTTGTGAGGTGAATTCAACGTGTCTATCAGGGGTTGATGTCCTGAAATTAGCTATTCCAAGTGTGAAGGAATTTTCTTTGCCAGTTTTTAGACACCAATTGTAAATCATCTTGTTTATTTCATTCCTTTCCAGTCATGGTCGATTTTTTTTCCAGTCTGAATTTAAAGATTTTTTTTCTTTCTGGACATTGGAAGGACATTTGAGTTTTATTGCCGCCATCTTGAGCATCGTCTGATACTAGGATTTGTTTGTTCACTGTCGCTGTGCCTATTGACAGAAAAATCTGCACTCCGACTATTATTGAAAATATTACTGATAAAATAATGAAAAAGTGTCTGAGTTTAAACTGGTTTTGCTATTTAATGCATTGTCCCGTCAAGCTAGCCTCAGCATCAAACATTGAGTGGCCATTGCCGTCAGGTCGTGAAATAGGTCTTTCTCGATTTGACAGAAAAGGCCAAGGATGTTCCTACTGCATCAAACATGCTCTCCTGACCTTTCTTAGTAACCAATCAGAATTGAGCACGTGACACACAGGAAATACGTGACGTATTTCAAAACTACACAAGGACAACATATCCGATGAAAGTGAGAACTGGGATATTTACATTAAAAAAAAATATATATAAAAATAGCCCATTCTTCACAAATAAATGCGCACAATTCTTCTTTGTGTGCAATTTTGCCCGCATAGAATTTGAAATTTTGCGGGAAATCTTAAATTTTTGGGGGATTTTCATGATCGAGCTTCCTAGATGCAACCCTGCCTATGTG
Organism: Margaritifera margaritifera; assembly: GCA_029931535.1. Lineage (NCBI taxonomy): Eukaryota > Metazoa > Mollusca > Bivalvia > Unionida > Margaritiferidae > Margaritifera > Margaritifera margaritifera. Next base: position 2,246,595 of record JAQPZY010001602.1, read on the forward strand.
TGTTGCTGCCTGTAAAATACCAAATCAACAACAAATCATTTTTCTTCCTGCCTTAGGATTTCTTTTCAAAAAACCCTGAATACCTTAATAAAACTTTGAAGTCATATATAGCTTCTAATTAATGAGACAAATGTTAATATGTTCATTTAATAATTGAAAATTATGGCAAAACCTTGTTGGAATATACCTCAGTATAAGGTAACGTCACTAATAGTGTGGGTCACTTTTCCAATGAACAACATTATAAAGAGAGACAACTGTGTTATATTCAGTGGTTCCACTATATACCTTCATGCATTTATACACGTTTTCAAATACAAAACTGAGATTACCATACAAGTACATATCATTCTATTGCAAGTTATATATTCAATTGTTATATTTTCAAACCATTAAAACCTCCGTCACCTCACCCATCCTCCAAAAAAACTTGACATACATATAAAGGACTGAGAAAAAAAAATCTAATTGAAGACAAAGTCATGATAACAGTACGAGAGGTTTTGAAGATTTCCAATTCAAACACACAAATACATAGAGTTTCTATACATTTTTAAGTATACAACTGAAATTACCATACAAGTAAATAAGTGCATATGACTCTGTTGCAAGCTATAAAATGTAATTAAAATGTACAAGCTGTGAACCAATTAAAAACAACAAACCAAAACAAGAAGTAGACACATAAATGGCGGAAAAAAAATAATCAATCAAACTTACAACTCAATCATGACAACATTATGACAGGTTATGCATCATTTCTTCAGCTGAAAATTGAAAAACTGACAACACTAATGACAATGAAACTGATCTGCCTTTAATTTTAATACTCTATACCTTCCCAGAAAGGTAAAACTGAAGATTTACAATTCAAACACACAAATACTATTGTTAATCTATGTATAGGTATATACATTCCATGGGGAAAAAAAATACTATGTACACAACAATTAAAGTGGCTTTATGGAATTGCCTGCATTAAAACTATCTATCTTCATCTGTACAACATTGATATAAACATTTAAGTTCTATGTCTACATTCATGCTACATACAAAATATGAACCCCAACATGCATGTATACTCCAGAACCAAAGTGTTGATAATAATACTTAATTTATTTACATAGGGCACGACTCATCTAATACTTTATATCTTCATAGAAATGTAACATTTGAGTTTTCTGAAGCATGAAGACATACACCATTGTTTGAGTAAACAAAAATAATACTATGTACACAGCAATTGAGTGTAATATGTCATAGAAAGTTACACTCAAGAATTCAGATTTCATTGTAAAACAGATTTTGTCATTGATCTCAGAGTGTTTATGAATATATCCAAATGCTTACATCAATGATCCCGTAAATGTGGGGAAAAATAAAAAAGATTATATATACTACAACCAAAGTGTCTTGAGTTTATCATTAACATTAGAGATACTACTCAATAAAAAACATTGATGTAAAAATTAACATATTAAAAAAGCAAACTTTTACCAAATATTGGGGTAGCAAAACAATCAAGTAAGTATGTACAAAAGAAAAATTAAGTATGTAACAAAAATGAAAAATTAATGTACAAATACTGTTTACACTGATAATATGATGAACACAGATCGATTATTGTTTGGCAAGGCCTCAACCAGTAGTCAATAACCTACACTGAAAACAAGAAAATAAACAAAATGATGAGAATCCACATTTACAATGCACTGTACAAAGTCTAATCTACATGTACATTTTACAGTGTTAAATATTACACATGCAGCCTGGAAAATAAGAGCATACTTCATTTTGATCTGATTATACATTATGCAATGATAAATAATGTAATCAAATGGTCATACTGGTAGCATGGATCCTGACTTGGTTCATGATTGTAACTACAATATGAGGTCTATACTGTGCTGGTAAAAGTTTATATTACTATATGTATGTAATGCAAATATGGTTACAAACCCATGCCACGTACTCCAACAGGAACATATACTACTACTACTAATATCAGGGAAGGAGGAGTAACAATAAAAAAAATTTAAAAAAAAAAAAAAAAAGCTGTTAAACACAGCTTTAAAGAACAAGTCCAAGATTTCTTTAACAAGAGTCCCTCGAAGTGATTGATGGTTTACCTGCCAAAAAGAATTTCCAAGAATCCAAGATAAGTGCGTTTTATATTTTAACTGCAAAGTTTTAAATCCATCTCCGATATTCTGGAGAAACTCCAGCATACCAAATCTGGTAACAAAACTATTTTTTTATTTTAAATTAACATGTTCACAAAAAACCTTAAAGTGCAGTACAATTTCTTTGAACAGGAACCTGATATCATGGTCTAGTCTATGACCCATGGAGCTAAAAATGACAACAGGCCCTAATGGGACTGAAATCACTCATCTAGTTGACATCACCCTCCTTAAAGCAAAATTAATGGGCAATTGGCTAAGAAAATCTGGGCAAGTATGTTGCTTTCTGACATTTAAAGGCTTTTATTATTTTTAGTAATGGCAGCCATATTGATGGTGAATTAGTATCATTTGTGCAACCTTGAAAAACCTAATGCTAGAATGTTTCCTGTGAAATTTGATCAACTTCTATTGATCTGCTTTTAAGAAAAAGTAATTTCAAGATTTGATTATTTGTACTCACAGTCGCAATATCTGATGACAGATTAGCATCATTTGTCCAAGATGAAAGGCTTTCTGCTAAGATGCTTTCTGTGAAATGTAGTCAACTTTTGTTCAGCAGCTTGTGAGAAAAAGTTATTGCAAGGGTTTTTGTTTTAAGTTGTTGTTGTTGTGGGTTTAATGCCATTTTTCAGCACATGAAAGGCTATACATGGCGGCCAGTATATTCGGTGAAGGAAGAACCCGGGAAGCTACTGGCAAGCTTTCTCACATACCCACGTTAGCCGAGAACGAGACTAGAACCAACGCAGACAGATTGTTTTAAGTAATGACAGACATATTTGATGTTGGATCAGCATTATTTGTACAAACATGAAAAGGGGGCCCTAGGTGGTCTAAGGTGCTCACCTTTACAGATCATTCACATCTCACCTCTATCAGTGTGGGTTTGAGTCTCAGCTCGACCAACGTGAGAATCTGAGAAAGCTTGCCAGTAGTTTCCCGTGGGTCAGTGTTCTTCCTGTGTTCTTCTTCCATCAAATATACTGAATGCCACATCAGCTCATCATGTGCTGAAAAGTGGCACTAGCCCCACAAAACCAAACTAAACCCCCCAAAACACATGAAAAACTTTCATGCCAGGATGTGAGCTAAAACACAATCCTGCATGACTGACTAGATGTCATTATAGGCCTGTTATGACAGTGAATAATTTTCATAGGTATTTGGAAATTCAATCTTGTTTGTAAAACATGAATCATTTTATGGTATTTAAAATTTCAATAATGCAGATATTACATTATGCTATGAATCCAACATAAAAATGAAAAATGGGGAATATATAATGTAATGGCACCCCTATATATTGGTCTCAGCTATCTATCTATCCTCCTAAATTTGTCATATATGTCGTACATATACGGCAGGACTGATATTCTGATATATACAAATGCCCAACTCATTGCAATATGTGTTATATTTCCTTGGGGCCCTGTAAACAGTATAATGTAATCTCTACCTGGGAACTCTCCCTGCTTTAGAGTTTCCTGCCTCAACCAGGATTGGAAGTAGATCATTTAATTTCATGAGTAAAGAGGAATTCCCAAAAAACACTTAAATCATTTTCAAAAACACAGAGGAAAGGAAAAGTGAAATAATCCCAGTAAAAATATAGATACTAAAGCAGAGGAACAAACAGCCAGTAGCAAGTTCCATTATAAACAGCAATCTTCTCAACCGCTACCACTTAAATGGTTCTGTTCCAGTCAGTGTCTAACTACAATAATGTAGCATACTTTATTTATAGTACTGGATCAACTGGCATATGTACATTTCAGTGATATGAAGCTGGTATCTACATTATTAATTGCATTAAAACAAATACAGGAAAGGATGGTTACAGATTTTAATCATCTTGGTAATTCCATAGCTATATAATGACATCAAAACTTTGAATAAAAGATGAAATGTGGAAACATATTGGAGTAAATGTTTCAAGGTAAAATGGAGGTGGGGTGGGGGTAGGGGTGTAATGCTATGCCCTTTTCTAGTTTCTAGAACAGCCCATTTTCAGGAAAAACTGTCATCTGCATCCGTTATTTGCAATAGTTAGTTTTAATATTTCTAAAAAGAATTGAACAAAATAAAAAAGTGTAACTCTAATATAGATGTGTTCTAAGGGATGTAACTTCCCAAGTTACAAAAATGTAAGGAATTATTTATTGAAGAAGGCAAACTACATCACATATGTTGTCTGAAAAAAAAGACTGGCCAACACAAATATGGCGCTGTGTTAGTAAAGAAACACCTGTTTGGTTTGAAACCTGCAGAAGATGACAATGTCAGGGATCCCCTCAGGTTAGAAATTAAAAATTGATGAATGAACTGACTAAGTTTTGTGCATTTGTTTATATCCTTGATTCTTTTCGTTTTTAAAAGTGGTAGGGGGGTACAAATGGGAGGGTAAGCGAATACTATAGAAGCACATAATGTGGGAGATAATAATAATAATAATAATAATAATAATATAATAATGACAACAAGAAATACCATAACTGTTATTTTCATCATCACAATTATCATCAACTCATCATCATCATTTTGATCACTAGCATGTTAGAATATGTTGAGCTGTAGATGAAACTTCCTCTTTTTAGCAGTTTAAAATTCATGTACACACAAGCAATTTAAAAAGCCGACATTACCAAACCATTGTAAAGCACATTAACCTGAAATTACCAGCCAACCTATCATGGGAGTGACAAGTATAGGCTAAACAAAGTCTGAAAACACCAGTTTATTTAAACTACTAAAGGTAAACAAACTTTATATTTGTCTGGTCCCTTTTTCTTTATCCCAAACCCATTAATGCATGATCTAATACAATATTAGATACTATTGACCATCATTAGTGAGTAGACAACATGAATGAGATATAGCGCAATGACTACTCCTTTGTTTCAGCATTCATATTAGAACAAATGAAAAAAAATGAACTCTTTATAAGAGAATTCTACAGTTGTAAATATAATCAATGTTCTCCAATAGGAAAGAAATACTAAGAGGATATCTACGTATTTTTAGTGGATATATGACAATATTTCACAAGTGGAAACATTGTATTGTCACAAGTGGCAATGCCACAAGTGACAACACAGAGGGGATATTTGCTTGCTCCGAGTGAATAACATATATATTTCATCGAGTGGGTGATGGGCAGATTATCTAGCAATTTGTATAACACACTGAAGTAACTGATTTCTTACTGCATCCCGCGCGATAATGTCAGTAGTTTACCGTTTATGTTCTGCTCTGTTTTGTGCATATTTGCACATAAAATATCAGTAGTTACATAATGCTCATTCCCAATTCAAGGTAAAACAACAGATAAAAAGGAAATGGAAAAAAAAAAGCCAATTTCTTGATTTGAACCCGGTTCGCCTGTATGCGAATCGGCCATCTTAACCTTTACACAACGCAAGCGTGTTACAAAAAAATTTGAAATTTCTTAGTTATAATGTTATCAATGTATATTGACGGCCAGTGAAAAAATATCATATTTTTTCACTGCAGTGAAATATCACAATTATTTCACTCAAAAAATCCAGTACTGCCTAGCATAAAATAAAAATGTTTCCACTTCACGAGTGAAATATTTGCTTAAATCTGCTAAAATAAAACGTCGATTTACTTTTGATTATAAATTTTTCAAGGCAAAATCCTTTGATTTGTATGGATTTATATCTCCACTCTCTGTCAATGTGATTAATGGCTGCATTACTACAGCCATAAAAAGAAGTTCCGAAATTTTGCAATAATTTTATGACAGCGGCTTTTATAAATTTAGATTGTACATATAATGCTTCAAATTGTGTGTTTTGTCAAATGAAAGTTTGTTTCCCTTTAGTAGTCTAAATAAACTGGTGTTTTCAGACTTTGTTTAGCCAATGCTTGTCACTCCCACGATAGGTTGGCTGGTAATTTTAGGTTAATGTGCTTTACAATGGTTTGGTAAATTAATTAATAAACATTTTCATACGAAAATTAAGTGATTTTTATTTTTGTTACCACATTTCTTGCACAGATGGATACAGTGAACATTGCCAAGATGAAAGTACTGTAGCAACAAGATGGAACGCTCCAACAGACTTCAGAGTGTAACATCATTACACAACAGATTTTATTGATTGTTAGTTTACCTGTAACGATTTTGGTTGCTATTTTTGTTTATTTCTGCATTCAGACCTGAATTTTGTGTGTTGGCAGGCTTGCAGTCTATTTCAGTTACAAATGCTGCACCCACATTTTTATTGTCACTTAATTTTGGTTTGCAATCGACACTAATCAATGCCTGATTTCTCCATCGTTTCAGATATGATTATGATTGTGATTACAGTTAAAATAGCTACTTAAACAATCTTATTACTATATGCAATCAACAGTTTTTCTTAAAAATGTGTATCATTTGTCGTTGAGTGTAACAGGTATACGATACTGTACGGGTGACAGAATATCAAATAGCAACAGGTAATGTAGGTTCAGTCACTAACAATTTGCTGGATTCATATGGAAAACTAATTGTAAAAAAGTTAATACTTGAAGCCTGCTTTTGTTGTTTGGGGTTCATTTTTTTGGCATTCTTGAAGGCACATTTTCATTGATTATATAAATGTATTCTAGAGTGTCTCCAGTCCTGATACATTTTAAGATGTATTCATCGTGAGAGAGAGAGAAAGAGAGATAAAAGAAAAATGAAATAGGCCTAAATTTGGAATTTACGGGTCTGAACAACATACATAAGGGCAGATATACTTCCTCAATGGGAAAAGAAAGTAGTTCCAATAGTGATATCACCACTGTGGTGATAAAAGTGGTATTGCCACTATGGCAATATAATTTTTCTCCCACTAATATATTTCAATATCTCATTATGAAAATAATAAATTGTAATAATGATCCATGTCACCTTTAAAACATTCTTTAGCATATTATTATTATTATTATTTTTTTTTTTTTTTGCTTAGTTTTTTTTCTTCTTCTGCCGAGTACAGGAAACGATGCAATTCTTGTGGAAATCCATATTATATATCCGACTCTGCATCAGTGTGACAGAAACAGGTAAATCTTCCTCTTTCAGGTGAAATATGGTCTATGAACACTATTTATATATCTCTGTCACACAGTGAGGCCTGAAGCAAATCAGCACACTTGAAAGAAACTGTAACATTGTGCATGTAAAAGCCAATATTTTGTGTCAGATTGTTTAGATCAAGGCATCCCCTAGATTCACATCCTCAAGGATGAACTGCTCCAACTGTTTGTATGTGACAGACTGTTACACAGCTGTATAGCACTTTCATTAGACATAGTCACCTTGTACAGAGTGAGTTTAAACAGACAAGAAGCTCCCGATAGGTCCAGTTTACCATCAACTAGGTTAACATGATCCAGTGTCAGCTTTTGTAGCTGTGCGCGATGTGAAAGACTGATACTAGATATAGTTACATTATCCAGCCCGAGTTCAGACAGACAGGAAGCACCTGATAGGTCCAGTTTACCATCACCTAGGTTAACATGATCCAGTGTCAGCTTTTGTAGCTGTGTGCACTGTGACAGACTGATACTAGATATAGTTACATTATTCAGCCAGAGTTCAGACAGACAGGAAGCAACTGATAGGTCCAGTTTACCATCAACTAGGTTAACATGATCCAGTGTCAGCTTTTGTAGCTGTGTGCACTGTGACAGACTGATAATAGATATAGTTACATTATACAGCCTGAGTTCAGACAGACAGGAAGCACCTGATAGCTCCAGTTTACCATCACCTAGGTTAACATGATCCAGTGTCAGCTTTTGTAGCTGTGTGCACTGTGACAGACTGATACTAGATACAGTTACATTATCCAGCCAGAGTCCAGACAGACAGGAAGCATCTGATAGGTCCAGTTTACCATCACCTAGGTTAACATGAAACAGTATCAGCTTTTGAAGCTGTGTGCTCTGTGACAGACTGATACTAGATATAGTTAAAGTATTCAGCAAGAGTTCAGACAGAAAGGAAACACCTGACAGGTCCAGTTTACCATCACCTAGGTTAACATGACACAGTGTCAGCTTTTGTAGCTGTGTGCACTGTGACAGACTGATACTAGATATTGTTACATCATCCAGCCAGAGTTCAGACAGACAGGAAGCACCTGATAGGTCCAGTTTACCATCACCTAGGTTAACATCATCCAGTATCAGCTTTTGTAGCTGTGTGCACTGTGACAGACTGATACTAGATATAGTTACATTATCCAGCCAGAGTTCAGACAGACAGGAAGCACCTGATAGGTCCAGTCTACCATCACCTAGGTTAACATGATCCAGTGTCAGCTTTTGTAGTTGTGTGCACTGTGACAGACTGATACTAGATATTGCTACATTATACATCCAGAGTTCAGACAGACTGGAAGCACCTGATAGATCCAGTTTAATATATCCTGGGTTAACATGATCCAGTCTCAGCTTTTGTAGCTGTGTACACTGTCTTAACAGTGCCGGGAACACTGACATATTCCAATCAGCATGATCCAGACTAATGTTTATTAGTGCCAAACATTTGAGATTATCACATTTAGAAATCTGCAACCAAGCCTCGGATTGGTCTGATGTAAAAACAATGTTCTGCAGAGAAAGTGACTGAATATCTCTAATATTCTTAATGTGGGAGACAACATTATTGAGTTCCTGTAGGTTGTAAGCATGCAGATGCTTTATTCTGAAACGTGTGCACTCTTCACCAGCCTCCATTACACATTTCATGTACAACTTGCAGAAAGATGCAGAAAGAAACTTATTCCTGAAAATGTCATTCTGTATGTTCTCATACACAGGCTCATCATCACAGGCTTCAAATATTTTCTCGAATATTTCCTCACCTCTTTGAGAAGAAATGCCTGCAATGAATGTGATAATGATCTCATTTTGAAGCACATCATGATATGTTTTCAACCTACTAAGAAATTGGGAAAAATGACTCTCTGTACAGCATAAATGAATGGCTGCTAACAGCTCCTGAATAGTCATATGAGGAAAACTGACACTGACTTTTCTTTCATCATCTGCTGCTGTTGTACAGTCACTCGTACACAGTAGACCAATTTCTAAAGCTGTCTGCAGCTTGAAGTTGCCATGATCCCCAAGCTGATTCAAAAGAGCATCCTCCTCAAAAACAAGAGCACTTTCTTGCTTTTCATAAAACAAGAACCGACTTGCAACTTCACACCAAGCTAGTAAAAACTCTTCACCATATTTTTTAGTGATTGATAATGCATGTAACTTTGGATATTCTTTGAGCTTTTCAACCTGCGAACTGGTTGGAATAGCTTTTGTTCTCTTATCTTTCTTTTTCTCTACACCCCTGTTTACTAGTATGTCCAACATCTTCAAATACAACTGAAGGACAGTTTTAGGGAATGACTGTTCCTGATGCCAAATATTAACCAAAAACAGCATAAGGAGGGGAACATGAATAAGCATTTTTGCAATATCATTATCCATAATGTCATGCCAAAATCGCTCCATAGCTGACTCGTCAATGTCGTCATAATAATTCTCAAAAATTTTCCCTGCAAACAACTTACTATTCTTCTGGCTGAATCCTTTCATATCTACCAGTAAATCTATACGAGCTGGAGGCTCACTTTGCTGGAACTTGTCAATTTTCCAGGGTCGAGAAGCCACAAGGACTGTCATGGTTGGGTATTTCTCTCCTTTTACTATTTGTTCAATGTATGGGGCAGATGAGGCACAGGCATCCATCTCATCCAATGCATCCATTATCATTAAAACTTTGTTGTCTTCAGCCTCTTCCATCAGAGTAACAAGATTATCATTAGAAAGATGAGGGGTGTTAAGGACTGGGATTTGTTTGTATATCACTTCAAGGAAATCTTTCTCATCTGAGATGTTACCAAGATTAACATAGAGTAAGATGTCAAATGTCAACATGAAATCACCATCTTTCATGTCATCAGATGATCCTTTCAGAGGCGAATAACCTTCGTTGCCTTTATTCAAACTCTCTTCTTTAAAAGTGCACCAGGTTTTTAAAAGTTTCTTGATAAAAGTGGATTTACCCAGTCCTGCTTCACCTTTCAATACAATACGAGTCTTTCGAACATTGTTCTTCTCAAACAATTGCCTGAAACTATTAACCTGTTCTGTCTTTTTCTGTTGCATTCCTCTTTTGCCTTCCAGTCCGTCTTCACTCCCTTCCTCTAAAATCATATTGGTGTAAAAATCTCCAATATCTCGAGATGTTTTTCCACATAAAAACACTGGGTTGAGCTGAATTTTCTGATGTGGTTTGTAGGATGCAATCATTGCCTTTTGTACTCCTGTTAGGTCTGGAACAAAAATAATCACTTAGTAATGCATTTGACATCTTTAGATACAAACTTAGATGACAATATAAATGATCAATAGATGAAAACCATAGACTCACATTGCAGAATCATTAATATAACAAACTGCATAGAAAAATATTCAAAACAGTGTAACAATGTTGTCATGACAGTTAATTGTATCATTAAGTATTTTAGTAACCATATTAGGTTATAAAACAGAGTAAGAGGCTCTTGAACAACTTCTATCAAATATTATGCTATTAAAAATGTAATCAATCTGTTCAAACACTGAATTGTTAATGTTACATAGTAATTGATCTAATAGTCAACTGGTAGTGAAAATAATCCTAAAATACTCTGTTTTGTTAAGTGTGACTAAATTACTGTAAAATATCTCTCTGTTAGTCCTTGTAATAGCCATGAAAAATTGTACTTAAATAGTTATCTGGCAATTTATTGGTCACAGCAATTCATGTTCTGTTGGGAATACCTGTGGGTACCTTATTTACACATATTGTGTACGATAACTGAAAAACCTTAAGACATCAGAACATGCGTTCTTTGACATTGCACCTATAATGACATCATGATTCATTTATAAATTTAATATAATTGCTACCACAATGTATTAACTTGCTCTAAGTGGAAACAATCCACACAACTATTTACTTTTCTTGAATGTAAAACACAGACATGATGAACTATTGTTTCTCATGATGTATATAATAAGAAGAATAAAATATGTTAACATAATGATTATATTGAAAAATTAACTCCGGTCAAATATCACGGAAATGATTTATTTCTCTCAATTGTGTTTCATAATCTTAGGAACTCACAAATTATTCAACATAATCACTAAGCAAACATGTACTGTCCAGTCCATAAAAACATGCCCGTTGCAAAGTCGGGTAAAATACTAATATGCCCCTTCTGTAATGTTATAAAATGCTCAACTTTGATTACTTCAGACAATTAATTGGCCCTATGACTATGGGCAATATTTATTAAAAGGGATCATGTAACAAAATCTGAATTTCTACCTTTCAGTTTTCATGCTTATGAGTTTTAAAAGTTGAGTGCATCCTAGAATACATCTGTGAATAGTGGTGCATGGATTTACTATAAGCATAAGCAATTTAAATATTAGCACCAATGTGGTTTGGTTTGGTATTGAGGATCCTTCTGTTTCCATGTCCAGCACACAAACCACTGAGCCAATCTGCTTCTGCAGTACCAAAGTGTTGTACAAATGTTACATCAGAAACACAAACAAAATACAATGTGATTATGAATTGAGTACCGATGCACAAACAGCATACAGAGGACTAAAGTATTGGGTTCCTTAATACTCTTGCAGTTTGGGACAATAGATATACCAACATTTTAAAATTTTCTTGATTACCGTGGACACAACAATTTTCCTTTATTATTTAGCAAGCAAACACATTTTTCATAACACCTATACTTAAACATGTGGTGCAATATAAAATATACAAGAAACGTATTACTCATCCGTGACTTGTAGCATATTTATTTTGAGAATATGCTAATTTTACCAAATTGAAAATGTAACATTGACATAATGGTATGTAAAGCAAACAAGTCTAAAAAGAAACAAGAGCTATTAGCGATGGGTACATTGCAAAGGGCTCCACTCACTACAATTTGATACGCAAGGCCTTCAAGAGAGGAACTTGTGTTGGGAAACCAAAGTTAGGAGAACACAGGCATTCAGGGACAGGGGGCATGCTCCTTTAAATGATGAGGAAACCTTGAAAGTCAACTCATTCATGGACTCATCAATATAAGCAGCATCCTATGTAAAAATAGGAAGTTGATCGACAAGGGCAATAGATCGATTTAAAATGGAGTACCAGTAGACAACACAAAACCCATAAATGACATGTCTAGGTCTATGAAACAATCTTCACTTCAAATTCCATTAGAATATGTTGAATGGTTTTTGAGCTATGCTGATAACAAATGAAATCCAACATAAAGATATCAAGTTAATTGACAAGGGCCATAACCCTGTCCAAAATGGCAAAGACAAGACAAAATCCATTACGATAAATGAAAAAAAAAAAAAAAGGTTAAAGAGTTAATATTCTTAAAAAATTCCATCAGATGCAAGCAACCTTTCAAGTTACCACGTGAAGAGAAGAATTTGCTTGACATTGTACTAAACCTATCTGCTCTAGAGTTTGGCAGTTTTGCACCGGTTCCAAATTTTAAGAAAAGGAATTTTTGGAAATCATTGTTATAAAAATGAAATTAGTATATCTTAGGGGAGGTTTTAAGAACCTACAATTTTCTTTATTTTGATACCTGAATGATGGGTGTTGATTTAGGTTTGTGAGTACACAGCTTGGCTTTGCTTCTGATGTGCATCTCAAAAAGCAAGCACTCCATGGCTATCTTAACTTTCTGAACTCGAGAGGTAAATTATAAAATGAGTTGATAACATTTTTTATTTTTTTGTTAATATTTTAAAATTTCATGGTAATGCCTACACTGTGAAAATGAATTTTTGTATTTCAAGTATAGGTAACGTTACTGTACTGTGTGCTACTTCAAGTACATTTCTCCAGCACACAGAATCTGTAATTTTCATTATTTTTCTGTTTCAGACTTCATATGGTTTTCCCAAAACTTTATCAAAACTAAATGTCAATACATGTAGATGAAGAAACATATAAGTGTATGTTAACTTTATCCACACTGTGAGAGTTGTAGAGCAAACAACTTTGCCCGATGCCTTTGTCACTTTCATCGGTACTCAAAACCTCTGAAGGAAATGACCAACAGATGTTATTATTGTATCACTTTTTAAAAATGTGCTCAGGTAACAACATTTTATACAATAATTTTATACAATAAAATAACATTTAAGTACTGCATATGCACACAAATACATATATACACTACCATACAATATTCCATTTTTTCATAAATTTTTCAAATTTAGGGGTGAAGTTGAGTTGTCAACCGCAATTCAATAACATATGTATTTTTATGGGATGATATGGAATTTAAACACACACACACACACACATATATATATATATATAAACTATTAAAGAAATATTATTCAATTCTTGTACATATTTTGAATAAACAAAACTAGTATGTCTTCCCGAGCTTTGATTGAGATATTATATTGCCTTTGAATACTGTCTTTGAATACTTTCTATTCCTCTCCAAATTCCCTATACACACTGCTATTGCCTTAGACAGGACTTGGAATTTAATTTACAAAAACTACAAGAATCCAATGAAGCCCTTCGACATTCACAAGGAATTTGTTGGTTGTAAATATATAATGGACAATTTTGTATTGGAAAGTCTTTAATTTGGTATCATATGTAGTAGATTTTGGCCAAATATATATCTCACTCCAATTTTCAAAACAGTTTAGGACAGATTCCCATTCTTGTTGTGATTAAGTAGGTTTAGTTGTGATCTGTTTAAAAAAATTCCTTGTAAAATGGTTTACATGATTTAATTTATATTGTGTTGATAGCGATAATATTGTATTTTCAAGTAATATAGGTTTTCCGTAGTCATTGAAGACATGCTTCCATGCCTGAGAGACAGTGTCTAAAATTCTGTAATATTCAACAATATTTATATCAAAACAAGATTCCCTCTAAGGGACCAATGCACTAATGGCCCAAAAGAATGTACAGGAATTCAAGATAAGATCATTTCTTCTTTTTACCTGCTGAGTGTTGAAACCATCTACAATATTAATGAGCTATAATAAGATTTTGAAATCGGCTGCATTGGTGGCCATATTGGCTGTCAGCTCTGCATCATTTTCATTGAGGACCAATGAGACACCGTAAGAATCTTCAAGTGAAAACCCCAAGTTGATATGTTTTTCCAATTAGGAGGAGTAGTGATAACAAGATCTTCAACATGGTTGCCATGGTGGCCATATTAGATGTCATATCAGAACCATTTTCATTTAGGACCAACTAGACACCATAAGAAGTCTTTTGGAAAAAAACCATGATGACCATTCATCTAGTAGCGATAACAAGATTTTTAAAATGGCCACCATGGTCCACATATTGGAAGTCAGATCCGCACCATTTTCATTTGGAACCAACTGGATATCATTAGCAGTCTTTAGGTGAAAACCCCATGTCGATATGACCATCCATCTTCGAGGTGTAGTGATAACAACATTTTCAAGATTTTCACTGTGGCAGCCATATTAGAGGTCAGATCAGCACCATTTTTAATTAGAACCAGCTAGACATCATACGTCTTCTGGTGAAACCCGATATTGATACGACTTTCCATTCATGAGGAATATTAATAAAAAGATTTTCAAGATGGGTACCATGGTGGACATATTGGATGTCAGATCGACACCATTTTTCTTTAGGACTGACCAGCCATCATAACAAGTCTTTTAGTGAAAACATCATGTAGATACAAAACTTTCCATTCAGAAAAAGTAGCGATAACAAGATTTTCAAGATGGTTTCTGTGTCAGCTATATTGGATGTCTGAGTGCAACATAATTTTCATTTAGGACCAACTAAACATCATTAGAAGCCTATGTTGTTTTCTCCTAAATTTATCTTCCACACAAAATTACTGTCTCCTGCTCATTTTAATCCATCCAATAAATTAAATCAACACTGACTTAAAATAATCACTGATCTTAGTTTGTTTTGTGCACCATTACAAAACGCCAATTTCACTACTGATTGACAGCCGACATATTACTGTAAAACATAGGATTGACTCTTTGGTCAGCTTATGTAACAGGCCTGTGATGAATAGGAAATCAAATGAAGCTGTATATGGCTATTCTTTGTGACCTATGAACCAAAACTTCATCTGCCTTTATAGGCAAGGTTTAAATATTGAGTGACCTCCCACCCTAATGAAAAGGGATATAACGTGTATCTCTTCTCAAAGATGATTTTTTTCATCAGAGATAGCTTTAATTCACAGGCAAATGGATGAAGATATTGAACTAAACTTGTCACACTGGTACAAAAGGCGAGTTCCATTTCTACTGCAATAACACGACTACTTTTCCCACCATCCAGCAAATGAATTGCTTTCACCCTCTATCCTAATGATAAAAAACTGTCTCAAGAGATGCTGCCAGGATGTTATCTTAAGAGGGGAGCTCCCCCTTGTCACCAAAATAAGCAGGAAGTAGAAAAAAAATGAGGGGGAGGAGGAAATGGCCATAGTTCAATATTTAACCATCTCTTTCTTTCTTCGTGCTCTATTGAAATAAAAATCCTTAAAAGATGTCTCTAGCTGTATATGCATTAATCTGATGATCATTTTGAGCTTAATTTGTTCCTTATATGTGTATGAATATTGTTCTGTGCTGAGAACCCTCTTTCACATATGCATAGCTAGCTAAGCCAGCTTGAACAAGCTGGAAAAATGTTCTTTATGGTTGTTGCGTACAATTTTCAGCAGCGCAGAGGTATTGTCTCTTGGATATCTCTGCTCCAAAATAATATTTTTCACTACAAAAACTCTGCCAGTTTCACTTTCTTGAATCAAAGCTTTGCTGATTACTACATGTATGCCAGATTTCTGATCTGTTCCACTATTTTGTATTAGGGTTTTAAGTCCATCAATGCCATAGTCAGCTTGTTCAGACAGAGTTATTCTGATTAAAAATAAATATCCTTACTTTTTAATTTCTTTTTAGATTTGTATTTATACAATTTATCTTAACCCTTAGAGTGCTATATAGTTTTGTAGCACAAGATCCGTCAAGGCAGCATTGTTTGAGAAAAAAAATGAAAAATTGCACTCTACTTTTAAATTACCTGTAGGTTTAGTATTCTGCCTTTTTTACATTTAATTTCGAAGGACCGCTTAATAGGGGGTTGACCGGCATGCCGTCTGTTTTTGTTCATCCAGCATGTACATCTGACTTGTATTCAACGGGTGTAGGACTTTACCCCCCTGCCATCACCCCCCCCCCCTCTGTATATTACCCCCCGGTCTGTTACCCCCCCCCCCCTCCGGTCTATTACTATATAACATATAATTGTTATACCCCAGAATAAACAATAAATTAAAATAAATTTCAAAAGAATTTATTGTAAATTTTTATTTTAGTTAATTAATCTCAGCCTTGAAAACATATACTTGTTATGGAATATTCAATATTAAAATTCATCATATCATAATGTTATAGTACCATAGTACCATAAAATATGTTATATTGATATGATTACAGCTGAATGTTATGTGCGATCCCTCGCAAGTATTCATAGTGCTTTCTATTAGCAAAGTCATTAACAATGTTCATAATCCGAGCATTGCAGTCACGATATTTCTTTCGAGTTGGTTCCGCTGGATGTCCTCCAAGCCGCTGAGAAATTATCATGTTCAGGAATGATTGCTCTCTTTGAAGGATTGTCAAAATGCGCCAAATGTTTGGATGGTCAGCAGCAACGGCAGCTTGCATTTTTCGATGCCAACCTTCAACGCTGTTGTTAGTACGAGGTAATTCATTTTGAACACGGCTGTGTACACTCCAAACTTGAGGAACAAAGACAGGATTAGCTCGGTTTCGACGTCTTCTTCTGCCGATGTAGTTGTCTTCAAAATAATCTAACAACTGATTCATGTTGTCGTCTTCTGTAAGTTCTTGAAGTTCTTCGCAAACCTGCACAGTGTAAGAAAGCGGCACAAAAGCCAAAGCAGCTACCATTCTAACTGACATTGCAAAATCTGCATCATCTTGATATCTTTGCTGAAATCCAATAGCTTGTACTTTTCGGTATATGCTCTGAGAAAAATGATAAAAACATCCTTGTACATCTATTCCGGTGTAGCATTCTGCAACAGAATTCATGGCTGCTTTTTTCATAATCCATCATAACTGTTGCAGGCTGAGGATTGGGAATTTGTGCCTTTATCTCCATGAAAAGACGTTGATAAGTTTCCGTAGTTTTATTTGGGAGCAAGCAGTAGAGGCAAGAAATGACATCACCACTGATGAGTGCATGCACCGTATATAATTGAAAGAAAAGCTCAGGCACAATAGCAAAAGTTCCATCCATGAACCAATTAGGAGATTGTGCTAATAATGATGTCATTTTATCAGTCCCAAAGATTAAAATTCTGTTTATATCTCCTACACCGCTATCAAATAACAAGAAATTCTCACCATTAGGAAGTTTCTTGTATTCATCTGGCAGTTCAATGGTTGCTCGATCAGTTGGAAGAGGCTGCGGAGCATGAATAGCTTGTCACTTTCGTCGAACCTGACGACGAAGATGTTGTATAGGAATCATTTGTACTGATGCTCCTTCACTTAGTTGCTGCATTTCCCAGCCAAGAATCTGTTGAGATGTTTCTTCTGTTTCCACTGCTCTTTGTGTAATCTTTTGTCTAACTTGCAGAACTTCACATCGTGCTGAATCTGGTGCATGTGTGTGTTCATGCAGAGATGCAACTACAACATCATTTTTAACTTTGATCTTTGCTTTACATTCAGATACTCCGTTTACATTTCCTCGTCGCTTTTCACATTCGTAACTGATTATACCTGCCGCTAAATCTTTCTGCTTTACATAGACATATCCATTAAGCATAAATTTTTGCTTTCCATGTATACTCTGAACTTTCTCCATGGTAAAATTATTTCTGGTGATATTATATTTTTCAGAACGTATATATATATATAGGGTTTAGTTATATTCAATGAGGTGAAGAAAACACAATAGTATAGATTGAGCACAGATACCGATTAAACTGCTAAAATCATTTTTATTGATGTGTAGCCAATACTAGTTTTCAGATTGTGTTTGTGAACACTTAATTAGAAACCATTTCTGCTTGAATTATATTCAATGAGGTGAAGCCAACACAATAGTATAGATTGAGCACAGATTAAATTTATGGGATAGAATCTTATTGCGGTAAAGCAACACACAATATGTTTTTGCTTTAGTTCCATTGATTGAGCACAGGATATAATCATTTTGAGGTGAAACCAAGGCAGCTCTTCATCGACGAAGGGGGGGTAATTAACCGGGGGGTAATGTACAGAGGGGGTAAATGACGGGGGAGGGGGGATATGGCAGGGGGGTATTGGCACTGGGGTAATTGACAGAAGGGGTAAAGTCCTGGTTTCGTATTCAACATCATATTCAGGTTCAAAATTACTCACTGGTATTTCTAGTAACACTTTCCATGCTCAAATAATCTCATGTACATTGTTACGACTCTATGGTCTAAGAAAAATGTAACAGAAAGAAAGTGAAACCAACAAATCAAGTAAAAAATCAACAAGCAATTTATTACTAGATAATTAAAATGAAAAATCAAAAAGTCACTTACAGTAATGTGTTCTGAAATCCTAATAATCCAATAAGAATGATTGTTCTAATCACAAGTCCTAAATATAGAATGTTCCGAATTCACGGCTGTGTCCTTGAATGTTATGATGTGCTAATGGTCTCCAAAGTCCTGATGTACTAGAAATCTTGATGTGCTGATGTCAAAATGAAGTATTCCAAAATATCTGAATAAGTTCACTTAAATTCCAAAATCATCAATTAAAAATCCAAAATCCAAAAGTTTATGAGCACTGTTATAATCCAATGAATATTTAAAATAATTCCTCTCTTAGAATTTGGAATGAATTTTCACAACTGTAATAGCTCTTTACAAGACTGATGGTAATGTCAAAACTGAATAAATGTCCACCAAACATATATATATATAAAGATTGGTCACATGACAGAATGTTCTAGAATATGAGTCATCTTAATGTAATTTTACTTGTAAACAAAATTCAACCTTGACCTTCAAATTGAGAAAACATATTGATCAAAACAACCTAATTCAAGGACACTAGTTAAACATGTTTTTCCTGATAAACATTAAGATTTAAGCAAATATTAAAGTGAAGAAACATTTATAATTTCCTAAAATATTTATAATATTATATAAACATCATACATAACAACATGTACTTCAAAACTTTAAAAATAATTGTCATCATCGCTATCATCGGCCAGTATTTGCATAACGAAATTGTCATCTGAAGATGAACCATGTTGCAAGTCAGCCATTTTGGATTTTCTAGGGGCCCTTGCTTTAAACACGCATTTGTAAAACTTCCTTCATGAATGCAAGGTTAAAACTCGACAATGCTTGTTCCAGGACCCAATGTACCAATCAAATTTTGCTTAACAACCGTTCATATCAAGCCAAACGATGTGTAAACAGTTGCCTACCGGACTTATGCCTCAACAAGCACTTTAGGGGTTAACAGTTAAATAAAAACTGTATATTGCGCGGAGTTCATTTTGATATGCGCGACTTTAAACAAATTTGCGGGAGTTCTTTCACATCACTGCTTTCCAAGTGCGCGATTTCGTACAAATTTTGTGCGATTTGTGCAGTCACGCACTCTGGCAGCATCTCTGCTGTCTTGTTTTCAAATCTGACATATTGACACCTTTAAGTTACAATGACAATGTGACTGGAGTATGGTGAGTGCAGGCGAGATAAGAAATATTTGCACGTCAATTCACATCATATTCCTTTATCTAAATAATGTCTTCTGATGAAGCAACATTTTAGTTTCCACAGACTGAGCAGTCACTGTAGATATGCTCCAGTGACCACTTAAGGCAGGAATAAACCATTGTTTGGTTAGGAAACACCTGACTGCTGACTGCAGAAAGCAGGTGACCATTTCACACGACATTTATATACTAAATTTGTCCTGGGGAAATTAGAATGATTGTTGTTACCAGGTGACCACTGTGCAAAGGTGACCGTTAGGACAGGTTTGACAGTGTATATCTGCCTGATAATGATTATCTGTGAGGCATACACATACCGTTTTGAATGAAAATCTTTTTTATAGTCTGCTTATATACTGAACAAGTAGGCTGTTTAGCCAACCAATCTCTAAGATCAAAATATTATATACATCTTTCCTTTTTTTTCTTTTTATCTAGTTTACTTTGTCCCTACAATTGATTAATATTTGCGTGTCATAGTACATGTATATGTATCTTAATAACAGTTCTTGATTCATAGACCAAGGATTGATCATACTGCTCATGTTAATAGAATTTTCTGTCAATTATTTTTATAAAAATTATTGCTGTATTTAAATACTACAGCACTCCTCTTTTTTTACTACTGATTAATGGTCTTAATTTTATTCTAAAGTTATTAAGACACACATTGGTAAGTAGTTACAATTTTATGTCTTTTGCAGTAAATTAATTGGTTGTAGATGTGAATATCTAATAACTCATGTGAACCAAACGCTTCACTACTTCATAATGAATATATAACTAGTAACATACTTTTTCATCATATGTATTATTCTCCATACCATGTAATATCTCATAATGATGACAGCATTAGCTGTAAGCACATTTGACATTAAAATCTCGCAACTCTGATATATAAGTAAGTAGATTTAAATACTATTGAGTAGCTGATTCTACTGAGTAGCTGATTCTTTTCCGGATGGAAAATACCCCGACCACCTGATGAGAATTTGTATCCTCCCATTGGGTGACTGGAAAGTTCAAGAATTCCAGAACGCTCCAAGTCCACCCCATAGCTATCTTAACCATGTGCACTATCCTTCATTCTTGTATATCACGTAGCCTAAAATAGTGCGACATCAGTGCGGAGCAGGAGGAGGGAATCTGGCAACAGCAATAGGTAAATATTACATCATTAAAATTAGATCCTCCCCCCCCCCCCAAAAAACCCCTACATTTTAAAACCAATAATACGTCGTATGTTGCTATTGCATGCATAGCTGAATTTGTCATTTGATATGGAGGCTGATGATCCCTCAAATGGCAAAAGAAAAACACAAGGACTCCTTACACTCACAGCAGAATAGAAGACAACTACCGGATGGTATCCGCATTGGCCACTTTTTGAGCTACGACAATCGGACCCAAAAAAAATATGCCTTCACTTTGGTGAGCCAACAAGCGAAGGTAAATCTAGGACAAGGTAGTGTGAAATTGCCAAAACGCGTCTTTCATCACATCCTCTAGAGACAAATGAGTTAGATAGGCCAATGAGGTAGCAATGGCTCAAACCTCATGGGCTTTGATTTTCATGCAAGAAAAACCCCTCTCTGTAAGGGACTGATAAGCTTACTTGATAGTTATTGTAATCCACCTCGAAATGGTGGAAGCTGAAAATCAGCTGAACCCTTAAGGGGGAGGAAAGACACATAATACCGTTTCTTCTCCCTTTAGAAACAGCCAAATAAATGCATAAAGCCCTAACTGGACATAAAAGTCTATCTTGATCATCCCCAGCACAGATAAGGCTCCGACTAGGGATATCAATTGGGAGTGGAGCAGCTGATCGAGGCTGGCGAGTTCAGTAAAAAAAAAACCTTTGACAAACGAGAGAAACCAATTCATAATTGCCATTGAACCTTATACAGCCTTGCTCTATAGATAGGGCATGAAGCTCGCTCCTTCATCTCACTGATGCTAAGAAGAGCAAGAAAACCATCTTGAGAGTAATGTTCTCGAAGGAAGCTTCACCCAAAGTTTCATAGCGGGTTTTAGTTAAAGACCACAAGACACAAGAGAGCTTCCACCTAGGCATTAGCAAGAAAAACACAGGTCTTTGCAGCTCGAAATACCTGATCAGGTCTGCCATGTGAGTTGCTGCGCAGCAATGGCCAGGCCTTTTGAAAATGCCATATAGCCCTCAAGAGTAGAAACCGAGCATTGTTTTTCTTCAAAAAGGAAGAATAGAAAATCAGTCACTGCACTCGTAGATGGACAGCTAGGATTGACACGTTTCCTACTGCACCAACCACAAAAGATTTACCACCAGGCATCATAGACCTTAGACACAGATCGTCTCCTAGACTGAACGATGTACTCTGCGACTTTGCTTGTAAACTTGTCCTTGCGGAGGGATAGTTTGAGATGAGTCAAGTGTGAAGGTGGAAAATCTGCAGGCTGTTGTGTAGGAGAAAGCCCTTGTGCTGCGACAGAAAGTCCCTCCTCTGGTTTAATGTCCTGGCATGGTCCACCAGCAGGTCGAGAAGATCGTTGAGCCACACTTGTCGAGGCCACGGGGGTTATCAAAATGAGCTGAGCAGTGGAGTTCCTTACTTTGTAAAGTACCTGTAGGATCATCCTGAAGGGTGTGAAGGCGTAAGTGAACAGATGATCCCACTTCAGGTTGAAAGCGTCCATTGGGGACTGGGGAAACGTAGAAATGGAGCTTGTTGTTTAGCCTTGTCGCAAACAACTCCACCAATGCTGTCCCCCAAAGTCGGCACATGGAATCTGCTACAGATTGGTGTAGAGACCATTCTGTGAGGACTATCTTTCCCTTCCTTGACAGACTGTCCACCAAAATATTCTTTTGCTAGGAATGTGGCGAACTTGGAGGGTAATCCCTTCCGAGGCTGCCCAGCAAAGGAGGTTCCAAACCTCCATGTAGAGAGAAGAACAAATGTGTGCCTCCTTGTATTCTGAGGTATGCTACCGCTGACGTGTTGTTGTCGGAGACCATCATGCAGCGATATCTTATTTTGTTGATGCACCCGTGAAGGGCTAAGAACACTGCCCTCATTTCCAAATTGGTAATGTGGAAGATAGATTCTTCCCGGGACCATGAACCCTGAAGAAACAATCCTTCTGGCTCCAGAGGAGCACCCCACCCTGAATCTGACGCCTCTGTGAACAGATAGGAGTGGGGTTCAGGGGCGTGTGTGGGGACTCCGGACAGAAACTGGCTCCAATTTGTCCACTAAATCTGATGATGGTGAAAATCCCAACCTAGAGAAATCTGAGCATTCAGAGGGTCCCTGTGCGGGTTCCAGTTTGCCAGAAGAAGTAACTGGAGAGGACGCAAGTGCAGTCTGCCTAGGGGAATCAGGTCCACTACGGAGTTCAAGGTCCCCAGCAGAGAAAGAAATAGATGAGCCGAGAACATAGTTTTGGCTCTCAGCGCCTCCAACAGGGACAGATTCCTCTCTTTTCTGTCCCGAGGGACATGGACTAATCATCTGCTCGCGAGGAAATTCATCCCTACATAGATGAAATCTTGAGATGGAGTAAGCTCTGATTTCTCAAGGTTGGGTAAAAGACCTAGCCTGGTCACTATGGACTAACAGCGAGACAGATCTAGTCTGAGGGATTCTAGGCGGCCATTGTAGATCAACTAATTGTCGAAATATTGGAGGATTGGGGTACGAATTAAAGAATTTAAACAATCACTGATGTTGTAATGCAAAAAGATAAGCAATGCTAAGTTGAGTACTGACGATTTTAAAGAAATAAAACAACCAAATAATACAGAAGAAAAAGATCACAGATGACGTCAAATATGCTTATTCAAGAACTGGAGATGAATAATTAGCAAAAACCCAGCTTGGTAAGATTCCTATTAATAAGGTAATAATAAGGAATACTATATCCTATACTAATTTCTTAGAATAGACTGGTGTTCGAACACTAAACACACAACAGGAAAAACTGGTGTGTGACCTGCTTTTCCAAGGTAAAAATTACACAAGTCACATTAAAAGGAATGTGAATTACGATGATTCGTTACGGTAATAAAACAATAAACACAATCAAGATGAGCCTGCATACCAATTTCTGCAAGGATAGGAATAACTAAATACCTATCCAAGCTAGAAAATAATTCTCAAACAATAATAGTTACACTAACACCCCTGTGGGGTAAGAACCTAAATGCAAGGTTATACAAAATGTAACCAGAAAATGTGCGAATAACTCTTGAAAGAGCTAAATTCAAACAGAAAAAATGCTTGATCAAGGGTAATTAGACAGAATGAATATGATGCACATAAAGAAAAAGCTCAAATTGAGACATTAACACATGAAGCTAAAGCAATTTCTCTTCTACATAAATAAAAGCACCAGTAATGTCTGAGACCGGAAAAAGAATGAAGGATAGTGCACATGAGCAAGGTAGCTACGGAATGGACTGGGGGCATTCTAGAATTCTAGAACTTTCCAGTCACCTTATGGGAGGAGGAATTCTCATCATTCGGGTGGGGTATTTTCCGTCTGGAAAAGAGTCAGCTACGCAATAGCATTATGTTATGTAGTTCTGATATTAAAATAGGTGATCCTAGAAAATGTGCCACTAAACCACACTCACAATGCATTTTTCTCCATACCATGTGCTATTTAAGATAATTATGAATGACAGCATCTGCTGTAAGCATATTTCACACTAACATGTCACAACTTTGCTTCACAAGGAGATTTAGGCGCTCACTATGGAAAGTACATAGTCAGAAAAAGGTTATGATCAAAAACCCGTTACTGACTGCTTCGCAACTTCCTGGTTTGCTTGCCTACTTGATACCAGGACAAAGCCAGTGCAGATAAAAGATCCTAACATTATTGAACAAATCCCAGCAAAGATGTCCTAATCGTTTGGTTAATAGAATTTAAACTGGGTGTTTTGCAGTTATCAGTTGCAGACTTAAAAGAATGTTCAAGGTAAGTATTAATACTACTGAAAACAAGATATTATGATCTCGTCATAACGTTACTATTGTAAATTGGTAAATCATAATATAAATAAGATTTATACATACCAGGAATCTTAAAAATACAGTAGTGTTAATTAGAGGCAAATGTTAATAACTAATGATATGTACTACTACATGTCCAAGCAGGAAGAAGCAAGTTAGATTGTAATAGCAAACTGCTCCGCCCATACAACTTAAATGGTTCTGTTCCAAAGTCCTTGTCCAGCTACACAATATGTAGCCTATCATAGGAGTAAAATGTCATCTGGCCCATGTACATTTCAGTGATATGCAACTGGCATCTGTATTTCTAGCCAGATTTAAAGAAATAAAAATGGATTGTGTTAGATTTTGGTAATTACATAGCTGCATGTACATAATTACTTCAAAACTTGAAGACAAAACAAAATGTGAATGAATTTTGGAGCAAACTGTCCAAGGTAAGATAAAAATGGTGGGATGAGGTAATGTGGAATCTACTACAACTGCCTCTGTGACAAATAACCAACAAACATCCACACATTTTCCAAAGCTCTTACATGTATATATACATACATATATATATATATATATATATATATATATATATATATATATATATATATATAGTCAAATCAATCAATAGAGTCCACCCATGGGAAAAGGCAAAAGTGACCTCTGTACACAGGTGACCTCTGTTATTATCATTATTATTATTATTATTATTATTATGTTATCAAGATTTGTTTTATATGCACTATTCAATAAAATCATAAAATATGCGTATATGTTGGTCTTTCTCACATTTGTGTTGCACACAAGATTACTGTATCATGCTCACTTTAAGACATCGTATAGATTAAATCATCACCGACTTAAAATAATCACCATATTAGTTTGTTTTGTGCACCATGAGAAAAAAATTAATTTGACTACTAATTGACACCTTACATATGACTGTACAACAGAGGATTGACACTTTGGTTGGCCAACTTGTATAAGTTAACCAGTTGCTCAACTGGCCGAGATCAAAAGTCAGTCAGCTTATGTGAGAAGCCTGTGATTAATAGGAAATCAAAAGAACCCTTATATGGCTATTCTTTGTGACCCATGACAAGTTTTAAATACTTAATGACCCCAACCTTAATGAAAAGGGACCTACCTCGTATCTCTTCTCAAAGATGAACTTTTTTTCTTCACAGAAAGCTTTAATTCACAAGCAAATGAATGAAGATATGGAACTATACCTGTCACACTGGCACAAAAGGCGACTTCCGTTTCTGCTGCTGCGATAATACAAGTACGTTTCCGACCATCAGCAAAGAACTTGCTTCGACCCTCTACCCTAATGATAAGAAATGCCTTGCTTTCGAATTTGACATATTGACACCTTTGAGTTATACTGTCAATGTAACTGGAATACTGTGAGTACAAGTGACATAAGAAATATTTGCACATTGATTCACATGATATTCCTTTATCTAAACAATGTCTTTCTCATGAAACAAACATTTAGTCGCATAGACTGAGCAGTCACTGAAGATACATGCCAGTGACTGCTTAAGGCAGGGAGAAACCATTATTTGGTTAAGAAACACCAGGCCGCTGACCACAGAATGCATGTGACCATTACATACAGGACATTTATATAAGACATTTGCAGGGGGGAAATTAGAATGAACATTGTGAACAGGTGACCGCTGACTAAAGGTGACTGTTAGGACAGGTTTCACTATATATATATATATATATATATCAAACACTTTCCAACCTGTATACTAATATTCCTTTCCCCCTCTAAATTCACTTCATATTATCAGGCATACTCCTGTAGGATCCAAGGATAGTACTTTTTGCTGTTTTATGAATGCTTGTAACTTTCAATAATAACTGATATATATCTCGATTTATGTGAGAGGAATCTGGAGTGACTGTGAATTTTTGAAGGAGGTTAGTCACTGGGTCATCTAGCAAATGTGTATGCAACGCATTAATACCTACTGTATATTTATGACTAAGTTCCATCCTTTTATTTGGGATGCACGCTTCGTCATGACGGTATGGGGGTTGTGCATGCAGACAAAGCAATGGGTGCTGTAAATACCGGTAGTGGATCTTGGTTCAATTCCCAGTAGAGTGTGAATTATAACGTTTTAACATCTCTTCTAATATTCTTTCTTTATATATATATATATATATATATATATATATATATATATATATATATATATATATATATATACATCCCTAATTTTAAGGCCCTTCATTATTACGAGATGTCAGAACGCGGTAGCACCATGCACCTCATGATCAAATTAACCACGTGTGTGTGTATATATATATATATATATATATATATATATATATATATATATATATATATATATATATATATATAACCCCATCTAGGGTTATGACTCTCGGGAAAAACACATCGGATCATGATGAGAGAACGATAAAAAATGTACACTCAAATTGCAGAATAAGTTCCAAACACATGGCTAAACACCCAACAATGGTAAGTTTTGCACTTTAAAATTATACTTTATGGATAAACTGTAGCCCATGGAAAACTACAGTCACTGTGGTTTCTAAAAACCGATTACATGTGATAAGTATGTTGTATTTTTACAATACAATGTGCCTGGGGTATGCACAAATTTCACAATAAAACTCAGAAATTGCTTTCTGACCATATTCCCGGCAAAACCAGTGGAACGTATTACCCAGCATAATTTCAAAAATTGTACAATATTGTTTATGAATGTCAACAAAACTTCCAAGAAACTATAAAACCATTCTTTAGAAGTTGGATCAACCTTTCAGCAGTTGCGACAGTCAGTTACGGATGTATATTTCAGGAGGAACTAGATGAAATAAAGAATTGGAGTGAAATTCTTGCAATCCCTGAGGAACATTGTGTTGAAGTAATTGTAAAAACCCCAATGTACTTATTACAATTGGCCTTTCGGAGACCAGAGTGACTATAGTGTTCCATCGGCTACAATTCTACTGAGTATAAAACATAAAAGAGAAAATAATCAATGTTGACAATTGTCTGACATTGAGAAGTACAATGTCTCCTCACTATAAAATCTCTCTCAGTACAAGGCATGGTTGATTTATTCTCTAATAATGTCATTGTTGTAATAATTCGGTATTATAAATAAAGAAAATTAATGCATCTCAATGTCTACATGTCAATTCAATTATGCCATTTAATAGTGGCATCATTTACTGTTGATGCTGCATGGGGACTCATTTCTATTTTGCTGGTACTCATTAGTTTTGGGTGCGACTCATTGTTTGAAAATATGCGAGTTCTGCAACTCTTTGGAGTGAAATTGTAGATTAATCACTGACAAGGTATGGTTGATTTATTCTCTCATCTACATGCATCTCAGTGCAAGGGATGCCTTATTAGTACAATGTTCCCTCGCTATGATGTCCAGCAGTACAAGGAAAGTTCATTGACAAAACTAGTTAAGGATATTAAAGGATACTTACAGACTATGATATTTTTCAAACTGCATTATTTGATTATATATATATATATATATATATATATATATATATATATATACATATGCTTTTTATAGAAAATTAAAAAAACATTATATCTCATACAGCCCAAGATGGCTGATTGTCAAGGACTTTTCAAGGAGTTTATAAAGGACTTTCAACATTTTTTATGGAGTAATTTTTCTTACTGAAATTGATATTTGTCTATATTTTACTTTGTTTATCACTGCATAAATAGGTACAGAATGTATAAGAAAATATACGCAACTAACTAGCGAACACTGCAGCAAAGGGATGCTACTCTATTTGGCAGCTACCTATATAGTGCATCATTGGATTCACCCAATTTTATCCCATTTTAATTCTTTATTTATTCATTATTTGTGGAAAATACAAAAACAAAATAATTCTGAATTTAAAAAGTGATATATTTTATTCAGTTTTACCATTTTGTATATTATCAGATAAATTCTAGGAGCTCGGCGAAAAATTCGGAGTTTTTCAACAAATTCAACGACTTTTCAAGGCTAGAACCAACTTTATTCACGGAGTTTTGAAGGCAAACACTCAAATTGAATGATGTTTCAAGGTTGTAAGAACCGTATGCATGTAATTGAGTCATTGCATATCCCAAATGATGGACCTGTTGCACGTGGGCCAGCACGACATCGCAATGTTATATCAAATAGCTGTTGATCTTGTGACAGTAATAATTTGTCTCAAGTTTTTAGTGAAGTACAGACCAGTACACTCAATTCGATTATGTCTATGAACACATTCATCATACATTTCTGCATACTGATGTCTGACAAATAGTACAAACTTATATTTTATGTGTAGCTGTTTCAATTCTCCTACAACTCTAATGCTCTGTCTTATATTCTGTTCTTTATAGTTTTAGAAATAATTCTACCGTAATTAAATCATTTACACGTGTCCTGGTCACCATAAATTTTCTTGACGTCATTTGAAGAAGATATTGTTTGCAGAGGCATTTGTCCCCATAGTGGATGTCAGATTGGCACAATTTTCATTTAGGACCAAAAGGACATCCTTTAGGATCAACAAGACATCATAAGAAGTCTGCTGGTGGATATGACTTTCCCTTTTCAAGGAGTAACAATAACAATTTTCAAGTTGGCTGCTATTGTGGCCATAAGTTATATCAGATTTGCACCATTTCCATTTAGAACCAACTTAAGACATCATAAAAGTCTTTTGGTGAAAGCACACTACAGATATGACCAGCCAACAAGTAGTGATGACAAGGTTTTCAAGATGGCTATTTTCATGGTCATATTGGAAGTCAGATTGGCACCATTTTCATTTAGGACCAAGTGACATCATATGAAGTCTTTTTTTCTGTGAAAACCCCATGCTTATATGACCATTCATTCAAGAATATTGACAAGATTTTCAAGATGACAACTGTGGTGGCCATATTGGATGTCTGAGCAGTACCATTTTTATTTAGCGCCAACTAGACACCATAAGAAGTCCTTTAGTAAAAACCCCATGTTGATATGACCATCCATTCAGGAAGAGTACAAGACTTAAAAGATGGTCCCTGTGGCGGCCATAATGGATGTGCAAGCAGCACCATTTTCATTTAAGACCAAGTAGACATCATAAGAAGTCTATTTTTCAGTGAAAACCTCATGCTGATATGACCATTCATTCAGAAATAGTGAAAACAAGATTATCAAGATGGCCACTGTGATGGCCATATTGGAGGTCTGAGCAGCACCGTTTTTATGTAGGACCAACTAAACATCATAAGAAGTCATTTAGTGAAAACCACATTTTGATACAACCATCCATGCAGGAGAAGTAGGGATAACAAGACTTTCAAGATGACCATGACTGTGGTGCCATATTAGATGTGCAAGTGGCACATTTTCACTTAGGACCAATTAGACATCATAAGAAGTCTTCTGGTGAAAACTCCATGGCAAGAAGCAGTGATAACAAGATTCGGAAGATGGCCAATGTGGCAGCCATATTGGCCATAAGATTGGCACCATTTTCATTCAGATCTAAAAATTGATTCTTCAGCCACAGCAAACAGAATAAAAAAGGTTGTAGCAACTATAATTATTGAAAATCAAATAGGTTTATAAATGCCGATATCTTGTAGACTGTACATGTCTGATTTATGATCTGTTCGAATAAACAGAAGATATCCCATCAATGTTAGCCCTACTAGATTTTGACAAAGGTTT
The DNA here is from genome assembly GCA_029931535.1 of Margaritifera margaritifera. Lineage (NCBI taxonomy): Eukaryota > Metazoa > Mollusca > Bivalvia > Unionida > Margaritiferidae > Margaritifera > Margaritifera margaritifera. The sequence goes on from JAQPZY010001602.1 coordinate 2,277,382, forward strand.
TCGTTCTATAGAATAGATCTTTATTGAAGAATTGTTTGAGGTTTTGGGGGTTTGGTCCCTCCATCTGTAATTGGTTAAAAACTATATTTCAAGTTGTGACTTAAAAAATGGACACTGCTCCCAAGTTTTCCCTATGGAATGGGGAGTCCGGCAAGATGATTCCCTTTCACCTTACTTATTCATTATTACAGTAGAATTATTGAGTGCTGCCTTAAAAACAATCCACAGATAAACGGCATAAAATTTAACAACTCTGAATACTTAATTAGCCAGTATGCAGATGATTCTACCCTTATTCTAGCTGATGACAATTCTACTCTCTCACTATGCTAGATTGAAGGTGAACTTCAAGAAAACACAAATAGTTTGGACTGGCTCTAAAAGGAGTTGTGGTGAAGATATAAATACACAGAAGAACATTATTTGGAATCAAGAACGCAAATTTAAACTTCTTGGAATTACTTTCAATTTAAGCACAGATGATTTTACTTTATAAAAATATACAGAGGAACTTAAAGCAGTCAGAAGACTATTATCAAATTGGTCATTTAGAAATCTATCACTTGTAGGCAAAATTACAATAATTAGGTGATTATCACTGCCTGTACTAGTTCATTGCTTCACAATGTTACCCAACCCCAAAAGGAACTTTTTCAAGAGCTTCAAGATATATTTTATAATTTCCTTTGGAGTGCATCCATAGGGTGATGAAGTGAAGCAATGCATTCTTGTCAATGATTATCAAGATGGTGGATTAAAAATGCCACACATTCTATCCTTTTGTATAGCACTTAAATTGCTGAGGTTAAAAAATATAAAAAATCTTTGATCCTCTTAATCATTCTTCTTGGAAACCTCTCATTCTTGATATATTAGAAGAATCTGGAGATGATAAAATCCTCTTTCTAAAAAACAAGGCCTTCAGAAAATATCATCCAAATTCACTTGATTCTGGCAAAACATTGTTCTTCTATGGTCTGAACTAGATGAGAACTCCACCACAACCCCTCAAGATCTTTTATCTATGCCACTGTGACATAACAAGTTCAGTATTTTATATTTTTTAAAAATGGTGTGCCAAATCTATTTCTACATTAATGATTTAGTTAATGCCATAGCAATTTTCTTACTTATGAAGATTAAAAAAAAGAAAAGAAGTATAATACTGATATCTCTTTCATTGAATAGTTTATAATTCTTGATTCTATACCAAGTACCTAGAGAAAAGCTATTGAAAATCAAATAAAGCTTGATACCCCAGTAAACAAATACTTTACTATGCTGAGAAATCTTAATAAATTGTCAAGGCCATTTCATACAATATTTTTGGAAATATTCTGAGAATTACCAGCAAAACTTCAAAATAAATAGAATGATATACTAAATCAGAACTACCAACACTGACTGGAAACTTGTGAATTTGTTACCATTCAAGATTACCAGATGATACACGATATCATAGTTTTCAATACCAAATTATCCATCAGATAATTTACATCAATAATAGATTGTTTAAGATGAAAATTTCATTAACATGTCTTTGTTCTTGCTATAACTAACACACATAAATATTGTTACACCTTTTTTTCTGACTGTCATATTTTAAAATCGTTACTCTTGAACTCTATGTTATTATTAAGAGATAAATGTGATATTTAATTTAATTTATATCCAAGTTCTGTGCTTCTTGGTGCCAATATTCCAAATGAACACATAATAGTCAACTTGTGTCTAGTACTCATAATGAAGCACATATACTCCTGTAAGGAAAAAGTTAGTATTTCTCTTTACATGCATGCATTGCTTAGCAATTAAGCCAAAAAGGGCTGGGATACCCAGGCTACTCTGATGTAAATAGTGGCCATTTGCAACTGCTGACATTACAACGGCTTGATTACTAACCATCACCAGTAGCAACATAAGCAATAGTTTGAGGCCATTGAAACTGACTCACCTGTTTAATTTTATTTTCATTCAAATGTTGAAGTAATAACATTAAAAATAAAAACTGCAGATATTTCATCGATGGTTGAAAAAAGCACCATTTTCATTTAGGATCAAGTAGACATCATAAAAAGTCTTTCAGTGAAAACCCCACATTGATATGAACATCCGTTCAGGAGGAATAGCGATAGTAAGATTTTCAAGATGGCGGCTGTGGTTGCCATGTTGGATGTCCCAGTGGCACTAACTGCAATTAGAACCAACCAGACACCATAGGAAGTCTTATGGTGAAAACCCCATGTTAATATGACTTTCCGGTCAGGAGTAGTAGTGATAACAAGATTTTCAAGATGGCTGCTGTGATGGCCATATTGGATGTCAGAACCAAATAGTCGTCATAAGAAGTCTTTCTGTGAAAACCCCATGTTGATATGACCATCCATTCAGGAGAAGTAACAATAACAAGATTGTCATTTTGATGGCTGTGGTGGCCATATTGGATGTCTGAATGCCACCATTTACATTTAGGACCAACTAGACCATGGGATAAACATTTGTAAAGTTTGATGGCAATCCTGTATGTAGTTTAGGAGGAATAGCGATAACAAATCTGTGCTAACGGACAAATGGATTATGGACGATGGACAACAGACCATCCCATAAGCTCTTTTGGTCTATGACCAGTAGAGCTAAAAATTAAGAGTGCTTCTAAATTTTAATTAGATTATCCATCAAACACAATGCAACTGCCTCAAGTTCTCAAACTGTATAGTCTATCACCATGCTAATTTTGAGATTTGTGGAGCTGACTTCATGATCAAGCACAGTGGAAATCTGACAAAAAAAATAAATGTAATTCTTGTAAGTGAGACACAAAACTGATAGTTTAATTACACTTGTGCCTTTCTTTCGTGTGCAGCTTGGAGGATCTGCATAACAGAACTATTTGGCTACCGAGTCAGCATTCAAACTTGCTAATTGTTTGTTATAATTATTGTTCACCAACAGCTGCTTTTACAATGTATGGCTCTGCATTATACTACAGTAGTATTCATTTTACAGTGGGGTGGTGGTGGGGTATTGAACAATTTCAGCAAATATTGTAGTGTAAAACAATGAATCCGGTAGTAATATAGCTTCAGCTAGATACAGTGCCTAATGTACGAATCATACAGGTTGTGTAGATGCGTTGTACCAGCTATTTCAGCTATAGGACTGGAGTCATTTTTAGGAATTTTATTACAAATACCTTTAAATCGCAATTATTTTGTTAATTTCACTGCTTGTCGATCAATATTCCTTACGAGATCAGGAAATTCATCCGACTATTTCAATGTTAAAGTACATGGAAAATTTTAGATGAGGTCAGCTAAGAGGAGATTTATATCACAGACCATAAACCAGACTTACATACTTGTCAAAAACCACCACTGCAGTGCCAGTCATCAAAATCCATTTATGATTAACCATTCCATTTTTAAAGGATTAGCAGCGATGGATTCACATAGTTCAAAGATTTGTAGTGTTTGTTTATCTATTGTGAAAATATGCACAATACCAATAATGTCATAATGAGAGATCTTCTCATCCTGCTTTCACTGTAATGTGACTGTTACTGCCGTAAATCATTGTCTGTGGAGTTACAGTATGTTACGACCTAGATGTATGATGTCTTTGTCTTTTTCTCTTATTAAGTTATTTGCTTTTTCCAAATTAGTCAATTCTTAAGTTATTGTGAAGGTCTGTATTCTTTGTTACTTTATCAATGTTACTGTTATTGAGACCCGCACATGATGCTGAACGTATCATGTCAGAGATCTCTTCATCTGTTCACCTTAGCGAATCTGTTGCATCGTTTTGATTACATTGAGCTGATCCATTTGTTATAAATTTCATGGGAGACTTAGGTTTTGGCTGTAGTTAAATTTATTGAGAAAGTGTTATCATAGCTAACTTTACAATTCTGCAGACAGGACAAGTGTACAACTTTGCAACTCATATGCCATAATGCCAATACACTACACGTAACCTTCAAATACAAATTATAATGGTTATTATAATCAATGTGCAATATAATTTTTAATTTTTATATGAATGCATGTCATATTTTAACAAGAACTATGAATAAAGAACCAAATATATGTACAGTAATTATGTGCATTTTTTCTTCTTGAATTTTGTCCTTTAAAACTGGCCCTTCTGCACAGACCTGTTATGAACAACCAACTGTCCTGAGTGACATTTTGTTGGTGGAATGAGTGGTCTTTCAAATTTTACAGTACCACCTCCAGCACTGGTAATGATTAGACCAGATGTCTGCTTTTCTTAATACAGTTTAGTGCCTGGATGCCAATGTTAAAGACCATACCGATCATTAATTTACTTTGGTAAAACTACATTAACAAAAAAATTTCAAACAACAATTAATATTTTATTTAAGATCAATAGAGGCACTTATTTCACCATGTTGATGTGCACTTTAAGCTAATATCTTGCTAGTTTTACAGCAGTGGAAATTCATATGTATGTAACAGATGTTATGCATTGTCCTGCAACCAAATGTCACCATTTCAAAGGGTAACATGATCTTAGTGAATACTAGGTAGTCATACAGGGTTACATGTATGTATCTGATACATTGTTGCTTTTCAAAATTACTTCAGACAATTTGCCATACATTCTATTAAGTAGTAAGTATGAGATTCGTTGATACAATGGGCCTTCACTATAAAGTCTCAATCAGTACAAGACATTCTTGATGAGTATAATGGTCCTTCACCTTAATGCCTCTCAAATTATATTTTAATGAAACCTTACCCAAATTTAACCTCATGACCTGATAGTGTCAGCCATTACAAACTACTCAGTGCAAGCAGGGCTGTCACAAGTTTGCACTGGACAAAATGGCGCCCCCTCAGAAACATACTGCAAACTCCACGAAATGTTTTTTTTCTAAATTGTGCTTACAGGTTTTTGTTAAAAGGTGTCGTGTCTAAAAAGTAAAAATGTTTTAAATTTGCAGAACAGCTGTAATTGCATTAAAATATAATCATGCCATGTACCTATGAATACAAGGATGCATATATAATTTAATTTATATCCCCCAAGTTGGTTTTGATATATTTGCAGTTACCCTGTTGGCATGGCAGAAAATGTTAACATACCTCAGTCTCAG